>JAFEKC020000002.1:1800000-2222345 GCA_018257855.2 Cladonia borealis
GATAAGCACACTAGGACGCCTTACTTGTATGTGCAGCCGATCTAGATACAGTCGTTATATGAATCCATTTCTTGATATGCGCATTTTTGACTAGTGAGCTATCGGTACATGCCCCTTAAATTTACCTGCAACACTCTCCGCAATTCATGCTCGCTCCTAAAGCGCAGCAGGCTACGCTAATTTGTTGGCTTAACGGAGGATCAGCATAGCCCTGCCATATCATTAGCTTGCCACCGTCAGATCTTTCCATCAGGTGCTATTCTATCATATATCTTAGGAGCTCCCTCCATAGATTCTAGCACCTCAGGCGAGGCATCATCCATCCTGCAGGTCAACACCTGCGACACCATCATCCCCCCATGGCTGCTCTTCTATTGGCAGCCGCCTTTCTAGCAATCTGGTGCATCTACAACGGGTATTGCCTTCTACTCAACTATCATCGCGCTTCTCAGCTTAAGATACCCATCGTGTGCGTTCCAATCAGTCCTGACAACCCTATTTGGATTGCCCTACAGACTTCATTCTCGTCCGTTTTCAAATATGTTCCTTTCAACTACTTTTCAGTGACCCGATACTGTCGGCTCGGGTGGGAATTCCATGATAGATACAAGACGCATCAGAGATTGGGCGATGCTTGGATTCTGGTCACGCCAGACAAGAATTGGTTCCACACTTCTCATGCAGAAGCCGCATGCGACATCTTTTCGCGGAGTCAGGAATTTGGAAGACCTGTGTGGATGAGTGGTAGGATAATAGACCATCCAAGTTCTCAGCCAATGTATGGCTAAATATGTTCTAGATGCTCTCAAGGTCTTCGGGCCCAATGTTGCCACGGTAAGAAACATCTAATACCTCTGATAAACATGTGCTCATTTCAGCTTGCAGGCTGAAGGATCTGATTGGCAGCGGCAACGAAAACTTACAGCGGCTCCTTTCATGAACAAAAGAGCTGCCTCGTGTGGGAAGAGTCGAGACGTCAAACGTCTGACATGGTCAGTTCATGGCTTTTAGAAAGCAGAGATGGTTCAAAGAACACATCAGAAGACATACGGACTCTAGCTCTACACGTCCTGGCCTACGTAGGGTTTCAGAAATCATACCCGTTCTCGAGTGTCGCCAAGACCACTGGGGTTCGACAACCGTCCACCTACAGAGACTCTTTGTCAATCATCCTCCAGAACGTGTTAGTAGTCCTAGTCTTACCATCGATAGCGTTCCAGATTCCATTTCTGCTTACAAAATGGCGACAAATTGGCTGGGCCATCACTGATTTTCGAGAATACATGCTGGAACAGCTTACAGAGGAAAAGCGGCTAATTGCCGAAGGAAAGCCTGGATCCGGGACGTTGATGAGTAACCTTGTGCGAGCATCGGAAGTGCAACAAGAAGTTGCTGGAATGGGCCGAAGTGAAAGAGCCTACATGGATGGCAAATCGCATGAGATGAAACTTCTGAGTGTTGATGAGATACTGGGTAACGTCTTTGTCTTCAATTTTGCAGGACATGATACGACAGCCATTTCATTGGCGTACAGCGTGTTACTTCTTGTTGCTCACCCAGAAGTCCAAGAGTGGATAGGAGAGGAGCTAGACTTCTACCTTGAAACCGATAAAAGCGAGACCTGGAGATATGAGATTGTTTTCCCTCGACTCAAGAGATGCCTTGCTGTATTGGTACGTCTTCACAATGTCGAAATTCGATTCCTCGTCAAAGCTAACTCTCAAGCTAGCTTGAGACCCTGCGACTATATAACCCTCTTCCTGGTGTGCCTAAATACACAGGCCGTCAGTCTCGCGTCCTTCAAGTGAGGAATCAGGAAGTTATCATTCCTCCGAATACGCTTGTCGTGGCCAATCTGATGGCACTGCAAACACATCCTCGATATTGGGGCCAAGACTCATTGACCTGGCGCCCTTCTAGATGGATACTCGGCTCTGAAAAGGAGGTGCGAGGCGACCTTAGCAACCGTTTTGACAACGAAACGCTCCTGAAACCTGAAAAAGGGACATTTATTGCATGGTCCGAAGGCGCGAGGAGCTGCCCTGGCAAGAAGTTTGCGCAAGTGGAATTTGTAGCAGCAATGGCGGCTCTGTTCCAGAAACATCGTGTAGAGCCCGTCTCGAAAGCTGGGGAAACGCTGGCAGCTGCAAGGAAAAGAGTGTTGAATGTGGTTAAGGATAGTAATGTGGAACTATTGCTGCAAATGCGAGATCCAGATAGTGTGTCAGTAAGATGGATTCCAAGGTGAACGTTGGCGTAGGAAATTCAATGAGACCAATTCCATCAGATACGCTATTATTCGAGTCACGGACATGTTAGCGGCCACAACTCATTTCTGCTCCTGAGTCTTCTCTGTCTCTGCGAGTCAATGTCTCGGCAACTTCTGCTCAGTAGCTTGCTAGCTTTCTAAGCTGCAAGCTTGCACCATGCACCTACGTATATGTATATCTAGATAGCTCGGCCAGTATTTCTGGGTCTCTTGCCAGTACAACGCCCACATACTTCCCTCTCTCACGCTGTGGCAGCAAATCGCACACTATCAATTCATCAGAACGGATATCCCACCCTCACCAAGCCCCTAGACAGCCCGGCCAGCCATAAGCATAGCGATATTATGCGCTCCTTCAGCGATCCCACTACCCAAAGCGAAGAGTCAGACGGAGAGCAAAGCTGATTTCTTCAGCACGAAGATATTGCACGCTTGATTATTAAAATGCTGAATGACGGTGGAAGATAGGGAGTAGGCATACACGATCCAGACGTATGAAGAGCCGCCACCGTGAAGGCATGCATGCAAGACAGAGAGGGGGTGTTCTGAACGGTGATGGTCGGTGAGTAGCACACAGGAGGCGCCTTTGGAGTTCATGCAATGCACGACAATTAGCCTCAGGGCGTTTTCTTTTTTTATATCGAGAGCTAGATTTCTTTTACTCCCTATTCGCACTACTCCCCTTATAGTAATCGATAACTTAATTTTATTCTTTTCATTCTATTTTATTGTAATTTTTAGCAATTTTTATTATTGTAATTGCCAGCTACCACTAGGTTTTATTGGTATTGATATGGCATGATATCAGCACTGCGTAGCTAGGTCTACTTGGTATTGATAGAGCATGATATCAGCACTGGGCTGGCGCTGCGCTAGCTCGATGCACGCCAGATAAATGTACACCGCTTCTGAGAACCTTAAGGAGCAGAGTCCCTTTTGTCACCAGTTCTACTACTAAATCGGATGCCTATTATTACCACTTCACGTCTATGAACAATCTTTAGTATGCTACTGCGCAACGCTAGCGTTCGCGGCCGGCATACAACACAGATAATAAGAAAATCCATCTTAGTGATCTAGAATTAGCATACTTTGTGAATAATAGAGATAGGTCCTGCATAGCTTAATTCAGTAGCTCATAAGGAAAGCCGTCTGAGGTATAATCTGCTTTACTCCTCACAAAAGAAAGTGTTACACGCGATCCAGTGAAATATCCCGCCACGCATAGACTCTTCCTAGATCTATGGAGCATCCATGTACTCAAGGATACGTCATAGAGCAGTTACGATCTAGGTAGGCTGTAGGCAGGACCTCCGCTCTTATCGAGAAGTTGAAAGGAGGAGGTGTTTCGGACCGCCCCTTCCCTGTTTTTTGCCAAGAGATGTGTTAATGAATTGATGCCATTGAAAAGCATTTATTTTTCCTTTCAGATACTCCAACAAGCGCTTCTTGTGCACGCTTCGAACTGACTTACTTGATTCTGTCCCCGTGATGAATATTCCGGTAATTTCCCAAGCGTTTGTCGCCTTATGTTGCTTTCCTCTCTGTGGCCTCGCCGACTATAGCTTTGACACTACGTCGTATGATCCTCACGATGTGATCACAACAGACGTTGCAGTTGTTGGCGGAGGCTCTGCAGGCGTGTATACCGCCGTCAGACTGCAAGATCACAACAAAAGCATAGTCATTATCGAAAAGAACGATTATATTGGAGGCAACGCCGAGACCTACATTGACCCACAGAGCAATATTCCGATCAATCTCGGCGTCGTTGTCTTCCCCAAGACCCAGATTGCCGAAAACTATTTTGCCCGCTTCGATGTCCCGTTGGTACCATTAAGCAACCTCTCTCCAGGAGGAGCATACATCGACTTCTCCACGGGAGATTCTGTCGACTACGATCCACCAACTGAAGTGGATGTTGCAGCGGCACTCCACGGTTATAATGTCCAACTCCAGAAGTACCCGGCCCTACAAGCGGGTTTCAACCTTACATACCCAGTCGCTAACGACCTCCTCCTTCCCTTCGGCAAGTTCTTGGATAAGTACAATCTGTCAGCACTGATCCCTACGGTATTCATTTTCAACCAAGGCTACTCGCCTATCTTAAACATTAGCACTATCTACTTACTCAAACACTTCAACGCCAACGTGCTCAACAGCATCGCGACAGGTTTCCTCACCCCAGCATCCCACAACACCGGCGAATTCTACGACAACATACTTGCACACCTCAGGTCCAGCGTCCTCCTTAATACTACCGTCCAAGCAATGGATCGCTCCTCGTCCTTAAATGTCAAAATCGTAGTCCGAACCAACAACAATGCACACAAACTCATAATTGCAAGAAAGCTTCTCTCCACCCCTCCACCCAAGGTCGACCAACTGACAGGCTACGACCTCTCCGCACATGAAACAGAACTCTTCTCCAAATTCGTCGCAAACGGCTACTACGTCGGCGTCGTTAGCAATACCGGTCTTCCGCCCAACAAAAGGTACACGTCCATCGACCCGCGTAATCCACCATACGATATCCCCAAACTCCCAGGCATCTACGCCATCGCACCCACCGGCGCTCCAGACCTAGTAGAAGTCTTCTACGGCTCGCCCATCCCACTATCAGTGGGCGACGTGCAACGCGATATCCTTGCCAAAGTCAAGCGTCTTGCTATATCACAAGCCATCAACAACACGTCCGCCGAACCGAATTTTGTCGCCTTCACGGTTCACACACCGTTTAATCTGATGGTGTCGAATGAGGCAATTGCGAACGGGTTTTATGAGAGGTTGTACGCGCTGAATGGGCAGAGGAATACGTTTTACAATGGCGCGGCGTGGCAGACGCAGGACTCGAATGAGATTTGGGAGTATACAGAGAGTTATGTTTTGCCAATATTGCTAGCTTCTTTATAGGATTGTGAGTGAGATGGGGTGGGGTGAGGAAAGCCTGTAGTACGATAGTAGGAACATGGTGAATGTTGCTTCATGAGACTATCAGATTGGTGTTGCACCCCAAATCTTCCCGAAGTCGTTCACACAGTATCCCCGTACTATGCACAATGCCAGCTATACCATACAAACCATTCATAGAGTTTGGAAGCATAAGCAATACAGCATCATCCCACAATATAGATAACCAGTGGAATGCAACATACATCAAACGTAAACTCCTGTTACATTTGATAACAACACTTAGACTAGGTGGTATGCGGCTTGGTAATCCCTTTACAGCGCCGGGTAAAGGAAATCAACTGTATACTCACGGTCGAAGAGTCAGCAGTGGAAGGCATGTGACAGGCAACAAAGTGGCATTTCCCGTTGGTGGAGGCTTGAGGCCTTAAAGATGCCCTAGAATTAGTCGCCTGGGCGACAGAATTAGTCCTCGGAAAACCTTTAGGTGTCAGCCCTGTGAGGCTTTGCGGTTGGGGGGAGTCATAAAACGCTACGCATCGTCGTATTTCTTTCTATTTATTCAAAACAGATAGCCGACACCTTGCGTACCGTAGATTCATCATTCTTACGGTACTATCGAAATATCATTGATTAATAGGATGCCTGGGACGCCTGGGACGCCTGAAAATGAATTTTCACGCCAAGATTTGCGGGCCCGCCTTATGCTGCATGACCACTACTCTATGCACGCGTTGATTTGTCCACATTTCCCCTCGAAGACTGCTGAGAAACCTCGATCCAGTTGAGGCTAGTCGTACCAGTCACAATTGTTCCAATCCTCGGGGGGGCGACCTGCTCTGCTTGGTGATCCTTCCGAGCAAGGTCCATGTACGCACCTTCACTACCTGCCAACCCAAAGTGTCGGCTTAATTTCTTCCCATCAGCGTGAACAACCCGTATCCAATGCTCTTACCTATGGCCTCCGCCCTAGGTGGCCTTGATCGACACCTGTTCTCTGTGATCCAACTGGTCCTCCTCGCAGCTGGACTTCTTTTACTATGGCGGTTATGGAGATTTACCATTCGCCCAGCAATGAAGCCCAATGAGCCCAGAAGGCTTCCTTACTGGATTCCATGTGGGTCCCCTTCATTGTGATAGCTTTATACTCCAAGCAACTTTTGTTGCTTCGTCCTGACACGTCTTGGCAGTCATAGGTAATCAACCCTGCTGCGAATGACGCATTGCTTGATGAAAACTGAGAATGGTCTTTGTTCACGTGACAGGGCACGCAATATCTTTCTTTAGAAATTCTAAAGCGACAATGGCTTATGCACGGTACGTCGGATAGCTCAGCCCATACCTGATTTCTCTGATCGCATTACGAGGCATACTGCACTGGAGCCCACTAATTCCTCCATAGCCGATATTTTGGAAATACGCGCGAGCCTTTCATCCTCACCATTGCTGGTCAAAAATTCTACATTATTATGTCACCTAAGGATATGTCTACCGTCTACAAAAATATGACTTCCTTGACATTTGACGGCTTCATCAGAGATCTGTACACCAGTTTTGGGATGTCCAAGGAAGGTGTTCGGCTGATGTGGCAAGCAAACGGTTTTCAAGCCGGACAGGGTACGAGCGAACCCAACAGCCGCCAGGTTCACCTAGGGCAAGGCGTCCACCGGCAACAACTGCACCCGGGTGATCAACTAGAAGACATAACCACCAAGTATCTTGATCAAATCGAGCAACGGCTTCTCTGGAAAGCAATGGCAGATGTATCGATGACCGAGCCTACAGGAAAGGGCCAAGTGGTAGATTTATGGTATTGGTGCGCCGCGATACTGGGAAATGCAGCAATGCAAGCTCTTTTTGGGAACGTACTTCTCGAGATTGAACCTCGGCTCCTGGACTACTCCTATACATTTGATTCAGAGAGCTGGAAATTGACTTTCCAATTACCGCCTTTGCTTGCCCGACGTATGCATTCTGCTAAAGATAAGAGCAGAGAGGCTTTTATTCGCTATTTTCAATTACCAGCCGAGAAAAGGCCAGGCACATGCTATTACCTCCGAAAGGTTGAAGCAAAACAAAGACAGGCTGGAATGAATAATAGAGACATTGGCATAGCAGCCCAAATGTTTTTTTGGGGGTTAGTACCCTCGCCATTTCCAAAACGGGCTCATTGCTGATTTGTTCGTGAAGTGCGAACGCCAACCCATTCAAGGTCGGCTTCTGGCTTCTATCTTATATGCTTTATGACCCCAAGCTTTTACAAGCCATTCGAGAAGAAGTTGCCCCTAGTATTCCAAGCGATGGCATGGTAAACATTCACAACTTACTCGAACACTCGCCGCTTCTGAACGCTGCATTCAACGAGACCCTTCGTATGACGAGTGTCAACTCGTCTGCCCGCAACATTGAAGCCCCCGTAATTGTTGGAAACAAGTGTCTTGAAACTGATGGTAAGATTATGATGCCTTACCGACAACTTCACCTTGAGGAGAGAGTTTTCGGCCCTGAAACTAAAAGCTTCAACGGGTACCGTTTCCTGGTAAATCAAGATCTCGGCCGCAGTCCCAGCTTTAAATCTTTTGGTGGTGGCTCCACGTACTGCTCAGGACGTTTCATTGCGAGACGAGAGATCTCAGCCTTCGTCGCCCTGGCAGTACACCGGTATAACCTACTTCTGCAAGATCCAAACCAGTCATTCCCTAGGATGGATGAAACTAAGCCCACGCTTGGTATTATGGATCCCGTAGAAGGGCATAGAGTTGTTCTGGTGGTTTCACCGAGGGTATAGAACAATCCTTGTCGTCATCGCCGGCTAGACTTTAATTAAACATGCACGCCTTGTGTGGATGGAAGCGAGTGGAGAACAATGGGTTAATGGACGAGTGGGGAATAATGGGATAATGGACGACAGTGCTGATTCCATTGTTTATCAAGGTAGACGATCAAGGGGGCGACGGCGGCCTATCTTTAAGCCACTCGTAAACATGAGCCCTGACGTACTGCTATCAAATCTGTTCCTCATTTGAGACTATCTAGCACTTTCTCTTTTGTTTACGCGACCCATGCAAATCACCGGATATTTTACTGGAGCATTTCGCTGCCAGGCACAGCAGAGCTCAGAATCGCACCCTCTGCATCACGGTACTAGCTAGCCAGAGGGTAGACCTTTGACTAGACAGAAGTCACCGCAGTCGTTGCAGGTCTTCAAGACAGACGAACATCATGTGCATTTTCGGTCTAGACGGTGTAATCCAAGCTTGGTTTAAAGCATCAGTCGGACGTTTAATGCTCAGCTGGTTAGGGTGGTAGGCAAATGAGATGAGACTATATACACTTACCTTATTACTCGAGAGCCCCAAATATCAAAATCTTATGCCAAGGTCACAAAGTTTCTAGGGGTCTTTCCGGGGGCTAGCCCCTAGGACCCTGAGCGCACAACATCCCCCCCACCAAACTTTTTGTGGAGTCCAATTGCAGTGGACGAAGCTCTGAAGCTTCCGTGTTTGCAAGCGTGTATTGAAGAAGGTTTAAGAATCTTTATTCCTGTTGCATCCTCTGAGAGCGAATTACTCCTCCTGAAGGCGACTTTCTCAATGGACTTTTCACTGGTTCAAGTCATGCATATTGACATCATCGGACGTTGTAGGGGTTACCTACCCGCACCACGCTGTATGCAGGACGACAATCCCTTCAGACCCTTTCCCAGAAATCTGCCCCCAATTCACACACTTCTGCCATCAATCCTACAACAACAAAATGATAGCCAGTCTACTGCCTCCCTTGCCCATTATATATCTCATCTTTCAGAAATCATTGATTGCTCTATTGGTATCGTTTAGCCCTCAAGGGTCGATTCTTCGGCCTATGATCTTCCCTTTCCTAGTGCTTTACAACTATTATCTTCTCCCAAAATACGTTTCGTACATTCCACGGACACCTTGGATTGCTTTTGTATGTGAAGAGATAACGAGTGCGCTATTGGATTATCTCGAAAAATTACTTCTAAGTCAATGGAGTTTTGAAACTTACGGGCCCAGCGTCGCGGCTGGCACAGCGAAGAAAGCGGACAAGGAGACCATCAAAAGGCTGGTACCAGATGAACAGACGGATAGAGGAAGAGATATCTGGGAACGTCTGAAATTTGGAGCTTGGGTAGCCACCTCGAGCCGTTATATTGGTTCTCCTTACCAAGCGCGTAATGTCCCGCCTTACTCGAAGCTCAACCCCTTCTTCGTGCCTACTCGCCTCGAATTCCTCCTGATGTGGTCAATCAAGTTCATTGTCTGCTACCTCATCATCGATGTCATGACTCAGGCCAGCCAACCTGAGATGAATCCAATCATTTACGCGGAGAGCTACGTGCCATTCTTCTCGAGGTTAGCCGAAGTGACAATAGAAGAATCTATAACAAGGATCTTTACCAGCATACTCTACTGGTTTGGAAGCTATGCAATCGTACAGATGTATTTTACAGGCTTTGCCTTAATTTCGGTGTCAACTGGACTCGATCGTCCTGAGCTGTGGAGGCCTATTTGTGGACCGTTAAGTGAAGCATATACCATTCGAGGGTTCTGGAGGTGAGTCTGAAACCCTTCGCTAGTCTCATCTTCCATCATCATCATTCATAGTCCAACATCAATGCCCCCGAAGGATTCCCTCCAGGCTAACTTTGTCTCTTTGTGCAAATACAAAGCCTCTTTTGGCACCAAACCATGCGCAAAAGGTTTACCAAGCCCGCCCGATATATCACTTTTCACGTCTTCAATCTACCGCGGGGCCATTCCGTCGACTCTGAATTCCAAAGGCTCCTAGCAAGATATACTGAGGTCTTCTTCGTGTTCCTCATTTCCGGTCTTCTTCACCATGTGATGGATGTTGCATCAGGTATGGCTTGGACTGAGAGTGGAGCAACAACCTTCTTTGTCATGATGGCAACAGGCGTCATGATGGAAGATGCCATGCAATGGGTATTTTATGATTTGTTGATGGGAGGAGATGAAAGAGGCCGGTCGTGGGCCAAGGGCCTAGGATTTCTCTGGGTTATCCTGGTTTTTTCATATGCAACCCCCTTTTGGGCATATCCAATGCTAAGAAGGAACACTGGGGAGATCAACAACGACATTTTGCCATGGAGTGTTGTAGCTTATTTGAAGGCGAAGAAGTGAAATGTCTAGTTTGAAGAGTAGAAGAGCATGACTATGATGAAGACTGTGTAAGCACTGAAGATATCCGCATCATAAAAACCTACCGAACCAACGGTGGCATTATCGTCCTCTGAGACACCATTTCCGTCAAGACCAGCTGTAGTGAAAGACCGAGGCTCCCAATATATCATTAGCTACCAATAACACGGCGTCGCCGCGCCCTACCTTACATTTGATATTTACGTGCATGAAAGTATCTGTATCACCACATCAGGTTCTGATTTGTATCAACCGGGACTAGATGATAATTGTAGTAGAAGTCCTCCTTGAATCAGTAGCGTAGCAGCCTTCTCCGCGAATGCAGGTGCGGTGAGGACCTCGCTGAGACCGAGTTTGGTGGCCAAGCCAAAAGATCCCCACGCAGAGGTCTGTATTGGGGGCACGTGAGCAGAACCTGCTTTACTGTCTTTCTTCCCTTATTGTAGCCGCATTATGGGGTATCCTTGACCCCATACTAGTGCTACAGGTCGTCCACAGCAATCTTGATCCGCACCTGTGTGACGATTGATGAGTTGAAGCTCCTGTCCCGCCGTCAATACCGCTGCCGACGGTATAGATCCTCATATTTTTCGGTCATCTTGATGGGATAAAAGCTGTATTTGGGGCCCCCCGAAGTTGCCCTAAAGCTAACACGCTCGGGGACTTTTCTCCCGGGAGCTCCGGGGGCTCTATTAGGGCCCGCCTCAGCAGCTTTTAAGTTTAGGTCCAGCCCTATAGGGCTATTCAGTTGATAGGTGATCCCTTCTATACAAAAACAACTCCGTACTCGTTAAAACGAATTTTTGAAATTCGCTCAACATCGATATATTTATTTATTATTTAAAGGTACTATCCTATAGAGCTTACTTATAGCTATTATCTAATCCTATTTATACCCTATAAAATAGATAAAGTACTATTATAGCTACCTTTAAATAAATTATAACCTAAAAACTTAGATAAATATATAATTTATATCTAAGGATAGATTAATCTTATTAACTAATTTCTTAAATAAAATAATACTAAAAACGTCTTTATATATATATAGATACTACTAAAAACCTAGCTTAACTCTCTCTTTATAAGAGTAATTAAAATAGGCCTTAATATTAATTTATATAATATTATTATTCGCGAAAATAAGCTAATATATTAAATAATAATAGCTATTAAAATACTCGCCCTCTTTAAAGATAATAAGCTTATTAGAAAATAGAGCTATAAAAATAGAGCCTAGTATAATAGCGACTATAGGTTTATAATAAAGTTAAAGGAAAATAGTATTTAAAAATATATAAAATACTAAAAATTAAATAAGATTTTATAAGATATAAATAAAACTATTAATAATAACCCTACTATACTAAAAGAGCCCTTAGACTACCTAGATAAGCTAGATAACCTATAAACTATAAGGGCTACTACTATAAGATAGTATCCTAGTAAAGATATAAAAATCTTTATATATAGGCCTATTAATACTAAGATTCTAAAGAAAGCTAAAGAATAATATAAGATCTTTAGTATCTATATAATAATATACTATAATATCTATAAAATCGTAATATATAGTATAAAGTTAGAACTATAACTAAATAATTCTATAATAATTAGATTTACTATAAAAGACCTCTATAACTAGAACTCTTATTATAAATATATCTACTTACTAATTAATATATATTATATTAACTAGCTTATAAAAGAATTAACTAAAAAATAATATACCTTAATAGTAATTAAGTTTATAATTATAATAGTAGTAAATAAAGTAATTAAATAAGGACTAAACTATAATAGTAAAAGGCTTATTTACTCTCTCTATTATTAAAATACTTACTAACCCTAATATTTTAAGTATTAAACGCGAGGATATATTAAAACTTAATATATAGCTAAACTAAAATATAATAAATATATAAGAGTCTATAAAAAGGAGAATTATACTTTAAGTACTATTAAATACGCTTAATATAAAGATAACTATCTTACTTAGAATAAGTAGTATCTAAAGAATAAGAAAACTAAATAATAGAGTAAGGATCTAATAGTAAATACTCTTAACTTCTAGTCTAAAAAGCTAGTTAAACCTCTAATAACTATTCTTCTATCCCTTCTAATATCTTCTATAAGTCCTCTATCTAGAGGATTTATTATTATATCCCCTCCTAAGATTATAGTATATTAAAAGGAAGAATAGCCTACTACTAATATATAATAAACGCCTATACTAAAAGAACTTAGATTAGGTACTCTACTAGAATAGGATATAGAGATAAAATTAAAGGTCTTTACCTAGGCCCTAATAAAATACTTAAAGATATAAATAGAGTAATAAGAAGAATAGATCTAAAGGTAATAAAACTTTATAGAGAAGCTTATACTTACTATTATTAATCTTACTCTAACTTTAATAAAAAATATAAGTAATAGTAATAAAGGCTATAAATATAAAGTAATAAATAAGTTTAATATAATCTAAATCCTAATATTAAATAATAAAAGAATTAATAAAATACCCTAAATCTATTAATATATATAGAGAAGAGAATAATTAAATAGATTCTAAAGATATTTATACTAATACTCGTTATAAAGAAAAAATAAAAAATATATAAAGATAGACTTAACCCTAAAAATTTAATTACTAGTATAATTACTACTATAGATTATAATAAAGATATATTAAATCTTATCTATATTACTAATACTAATAACCCTTAGATAAAAATAGTTAATAAGAATAATAGGGATAATTATTTAAAATAAGTATTAGATTACTAAGACTCTAAAAAAAATATAAGTAGCCTATCTCTATTAAATATAATAGTAACTCCTTAAAAAAGAACTACCCCTCTAGAGATTCTAAGGCCTATCTTCTCTTTATAATCCTTTTTATACTTAATTAATTAACTTACTCTAATATCTAATTTATTTAAAGTTTTCTTAATCTTCTTATTATAAAGTAAAGCTAAAAGTAATTAAAATCTCTCTTAATAACTACTAAATAAGAGGAAATTAATCTATAAACTACTATACTAAACCTATCTATAGGCGGGCCTAATAAGTATATAAATAGTAGAACCTTTACTATTCTTTAGTATAATATTAATAAGTTAAAGAATAGTATTATAGCTTTATTTCTTAGGAATCTAAAAGTAGTTAATTATAATATTCTAACTATTTAGAAATTCTAAGTAAACCTCTTCTTATTAATAACTTATTACTTATTAAGCTTAGAATAATATCTATATTACCCTAAAGTTAATAGGGTTAAGAGACCCTAAATATATTTCTTTATAAATACTACTAAGATAAGATACTAAATCTAATATATATTTATATTAGGAGATATAGGTACTCTCTTAATAAATCTCTAGAACTACCCTAATAATTTAAAAGTAAGCTTATATATTTATAATATATATAATAAACCTAACTTCCTAATATATTATTCTTTTATCTATTTTATAGACTAGATAAAAAATTATAATACTTCCTAATACTCCCTAATATATTTAGGGAGGAATATTTTAAAGATTATATTATTATAGAAAACTTTAATCTCTAGTACTCTTTATAAGGTAGTTAATATATTAAGTTATATAGCTAAGCTAATACCCTCTTATCTATTATAGATAAATTCTAACTAACCTAAAATTTATTATAAGGGTTAATTATATATAAAAACTCCTAAGAATAGATATTTATATTAGATTTAAGCCTTACTATTATAGGTTTAATAGACTATATTAATATATATAGGGTCCGTAAAAATATAGACTATAACTTAGACTATTACCCTATAGAAATAAGGATTTAGGTTATACTTATAGCCGAATATTAGTATAGATAATAGGTATAGAAAAGAATAAATAAGAACCTCTTTATAGATTATCTTAAACTTAGCTTCCTAAAAGGCCTATAAACTAAAAATAAGGGCCTAAACTATTTATAAATAGTGATATAAAGTAATAAAGAACCTCTAAAAGTAAATAGAACTACTAATAATTTATCTAAAAGTATTAACTATATTACTTAAAAGATTATTAAAATAATCTAGGAAGTTATTAATATAATAGTCCCTCTTATAGATATAGACCTAATAATCTCTAAAAAAGACTAGACCCTAGAATATATAGAAGCTTATTAAGTTTTATAAAAAATTTATAGATAGTTTAATAAAGCTAATTAATAATTCTACTAGAAGAATAAAAGAATATTAAAGTAACTTTAATAATTATAAAGAGAGTATTAAAAGATCTTTAAAACTAAAAAAAATATAGTAAAAAGAACTTTCTAAGACTTATATAGATAAAATATTAATATAGTTATAAAAAATATAGCTAAAACTTAGAAACTAATTAAGTAGAGTAAATACTATTCTATTTTTTATAAACTCTATTCTTTAATAATAATAAATATTAATAAATTCTACTTTTCTAGCTATAATAATATAAGAAATATATTCTCTAATAAGGATAAATATAAAGTACTTACTCTTAAATTCTTTTCTAAACTACTAATAACTAATATATTAAATATTCTAATAAACTTTAGTAAATACTCTAAATTAATTAATTTTCTCTCTATTATATATTAAGAGATAGAAAAGATAATTAATAACTTATCTAAAGGTAAAGTTACTAACCTAAATAAGATCCTAATAATATTCTATAGATAGCTCTACCTAGCCTACTATCTTATCTAGAATAGATATTTAATATTTATCTTTAAATAGATTACTACCTAGAATACTATAAGTAATCTATTATAGTCGCCCTTAAGAAGCTAGGAAAAGATAACTATTATTTTTTAGTAAACTATTAACTTATTATACTACTTAATACTCTAGATAAGATCTTAGAGAATATTATTATAACCTAACTAAGTTAAATAATTAAATAATATAGCCTCCTCCTCTATACCTATTTTAGAGGATAAAGGGGGACCTCCTATAAATATATAATCTATATATTTCTAGAGAAAATCTATAAGATATAGTAGAAGGAAAAGACTACTAGTCTTCTTCTACTTAATATATTAGGAGTATATAATAACGTGTCTTACTAATAACTACTCTATAATCTTTATAAGTAGAAGATTAGTAGTATAATTATATTATAGATAGAAAACTTTCTATCTAATAAAATAATAAGGATTAAGATACTAGACTACCTATCTAAACCCTTTAACATCGGCAAATCCGTAACCCGCAATTAGCGGCGTACTAAGAGTTTTTAGCAAAAACAGCACGTTTAGCTGCGAAACAGCTACAAACTGCACTTAGCAGCGCTTTCTTTTCTAATATCTAGTAAGATCTACATAACGGGTCCTCCATCTATCCATCTATCCATCCATCCATCTATCCATCCATCTATCCATCTATCTATCCATCCATCCATCCATCCATGGCATCGCATCCATCCATGGCATCGCATCCATCTATGGCATCGCATCCATCTATGGCATCGCATCCATCTATGGCATCGCATCCATCTATGGCATCGCATCCATCTATGGTATGGCATCCATCGCATGCGCATGGCTATGTTGCATGGTAATAGTATCCATCCATGGCATCCATCCATCTATGGCATCGCATCCATCTATGGCATCGCATCCATCTATGGCATCGCATCCATCTATGGCATCGCATCCATCTATGGCATCGCATCCATCTATGGCATCGCATCCATCTATGGTATGGCATCCATCGCATGCGCATGGCTATGTTGCATGGTAATAGTATCCATCCATGGCATCCATCCATCCATCCATCCATCTATCCATCACGCTAATTTTTGTAGGCCAAAATAATCTAATAATCATTCTAATAACCATGCCATAGATGGATGCCATACCCTATGGATGGATGCCATGCCATAGATGGATGGATGCGATGGATGGATAGATGGATGGATGGATGAATACTATGCTATGGATGGATGGATGGATGGATGGATGGATGGATGGATGGATGGATGGATGGATGGATGGATGAATACTATGCTATGGATGGATGGATGGATGGATGGATAGATGGATCGATGGATGCGATGGATGGATAGATGGATGCGATAGATGGATGGATGGATGCGATGGATGCGATGGATGCTATGGATGCTATGGATGCTATGGATGCTATGCCATAGATGGATGCCATGCCATAGATGGATGGATGGATGGATGGATAGATGGATGCTATGGATGCTATGGATGCTATGCCATAGATGGATGCCATGCCATAGATGGATGGATGGATGGATGGATAGATGGATGCGATGGATGCGATGGATGCGATGGATGCGATGGATGCGATGGATGCGATGGATGCGATGGATGCTATGGATGCTATGCCATAGATGGATGCCATGCCATAGATGGATGGATGCGATGGATAGATAGATAGATAGATGGATAGATAGATGGATAGATAGATGCGATAGATGCGATAGATACTATGCTATGGATAGATGGATAGATTGATACTGGATATACGACCAGTGCGGAATGTGCGAAATGTGCTAAAATCTAAGTAGTGGGTGCTGTTTCGCTGCTGATCGGCAGCTGATTGACAGCTGATTGATAGCTAAAGGGGCTGAAAAATTTGGACATGGGCAGACTTGCAGATCCGGATTTTAGCGGCTAATTGCGTAAATTTCTATCCTACGGAATTACCAATGAAGGTAAATACTAGTATCCTATAAGGCTCCTTACTATTACCTATTCTCTATCTCTTCTATAACTTATCTCTCGTAGAGATACTAATAAATAAATACCTAGATTTACTTATAGTAGCCTATATAGATAATATAGATATACTAGCTATTAATAATATCTAAGAGGAAAATATTAAAAAGCTAGAATAATTATATAGGCGAGCTAAATATTAGGCGAATATATACGCCTTAATCTTTATAACTAAGAAGAATAAGTTAATCTACTTTATTAACCCCTTATAAGATTAAACTTATAGCTTAAATAAAGCTACTAACCTAGAAAACTATTTATTAATATTTCTATTCTATACTATTTAACTAAAAAATAATATAAAATACCTTAGAGTTATACTTAATAAATAATTTATATAGAATACTTATTTATTATATCTTAAAAAAAAGTTAACTAAATAGCTAGTAGCCCTCCTTACTCTAAGTAATAATATCTAGGATATCTCCTTAGTAGAGATATAATAGATATATTAGGGTACTATCCTCCTACTATTCCTATACTATATATTATACTAGTATATTCCTAATAAAGAATAGAGATATAAAGACCTTAAAAATAAGATAATAACCCTCTTTAAACGCGTCTAAAAATAGGCGACTTATATTATTAGGGGCGCCTTTAGGATAATAATAGAGACTATACTTAATATAAAGCTTTATCTTTAACTAATTAAGTAGTAACTAGATATTATCTTAGATAGCTCCCTTCTATAAATAGTCTTAGAACCTATATATAAAACCCTTATATATAACTAATCTACCTAGAAGCCTAGCTACTTAAGCTAAAGATTTAATATATATAGCCTACTTAATAAACTTAAGGAAAGATTTACTACTATCTATTATATTATACCCTTTAATCTAGAATAGAGAGTACTCTTTATAATATTACCTTAATAGGAGAGGCTTAATATTACTATAGCCCTAATTTTTAAAAAGACTATATAGGACTATAATAGTCTTATTAAGTTAGATAAGTAGTTAACTATCTATATAAATAGAAGTAGAATTAATTATAAGATTAATACTATAGTATATATTATTATTACCCCTATAAAAGAATACCCTCTTATTATTACTACTAAAAGATAGACCGCGTTTAATATCTAATCTAAATATATAATATACTTTAAGGAACTCTATAGTATCTATATAATACTAGATATTACCTAGAAGAATTATAATTAAAACTAAGACTACTTCTTTATTATTATCTTTACTAATAATTAAGCCGTTATTTAATTAGTCTATAACTTATAGAAGTCCTCTAGATAATATATAGTATCCCTTATTATTAAATATTTTAATACTCTAAAGTATAAAGTCTAGATTAAATAAATCTCTATTTATATAGGAATTCCTAGGAATAAAGTAGCGGATATACTTATAAAGGAGGTAACTAGATAAAGGGTAGATAGCCTCTATAGCCTACTAGCCCTAATCCTAGAATATATTAAACTACTAACCTTAGTAATAAAGACCCTAGTAGTATACTAAGTAGTAATATCTTAGGTAAAGAATTAGAAGTAAGCTCCTTATAGTTATACTATCTATAGAATCTAAAAAAGACTAAACACTAATATCCTAATAAAATACTAAGGCTTACTATAACCCTATTACTTAGTCCTTATCTAAATAAGAATAGGGAAGATCGCGTTATAACCCTATTTAAAAAAGATAGATATAGTATTAATAGAAGATTATTTATATAGTAAAGAACCTAAAATAGTCTAATATATACTACTTATATACTCGTTATATACTAATCTTAGAGAGGTAATATTTAAAGATAGCTATTAAAATAACTTATCTAAGATACTTAAGGAGTCTATACTTATTAAAAGAGTAGTAGAATATATAATTAATACTAGAATTCTCCTCTAGTTTAAATAGATCTATAACGCGTAATATTTACTACCGCTACTATAGAACGTATTATCTCTATTTAACTAAGGCTACTAATATTTAAGTTCTTACTATTTAGGTATACTAATATTAATAACCTCTATAGAGGGGGTATATTCTACTAATTTAATACCTATTACTTAAAAGTAACTCCTACTTCTTTAGTATAGTAATACTACCTTACTTTAAGTTAGATAAGAGACGCTCTTATATTAATAAATCCATAACTTATAATTAGCGACGTACTAAGAGTTTTTAGTAAAAATAGTATATTTAGCTATAAATTAGCTATAAAATAGCTATAAACTATACTAAGCAGCGCTTTTTTTTCTAAGATCTCGTAAGATCTTAGAAGATATCTAGAGATCTCTATACCTAGAGGATTTATTATTTTTATAACTATATTATAGTCTTATTTAAAATCCTTTTAAGTATAATCTTATAATATTACTTCTAGGGCCTAGCTAAATTTTATAAGACTACTACTATTAAGATCTAACTAAATCTTATAAGATTACTACTATTAAGGCCTAACTAAATCTTATAAAACTTTTCTAGTTAGTTTACTTTTTTTTATAAGTAGTTACTATATCTTTCTTTATAACTATATTATTATAAAAGTTTACTTAAGATAAGTATTAGTTATTATTAAAATATTTAACCTCTATAGCTTTATATAATATCTAGTATATAATTACCTTTCTTTATCTAAGTTAGTAGGCTCTCTTTAATATTACCTAGTAGGTAGTAATATTATATATTAGCTCTATAAATTTTATAATAGTAGCTTCTATAAGAGTATAGCCTATACTTTCTATACTAACCTAATTAAATAGCTAGTCTAGTTTATTATTCCTATAGTTATTAGCCTATCTTATTATTATATATTAATTTAAACTTTTCTTTTACTTTCTATCTATTATTACTATTACTAAAAAAACCTTTTAGTCTTATATTTAAGCTTTAAGTTCTCTCTAATATATTAGAGAGTTTAGATTAATATAGCCTCTATAATAATAGAGTATAATATAAATTAGGCTTACTAATAATAAGAAGCTTAAGCTTCTAAATCTTAGAAGATTCTTATAAAAAAGACCTTATTCTTTTAATAACTAATATTACCTCTAGAAAAAATAATATAATAAATATCTTTATATCTATATATAAAGGTATAATTAAAAAGACCTATATTAGCTTATATAAGTTTATTATAAAGTACTTCTAATATTAGTTTTAAAGGTAGCCTCTTTTTATTTACCTAATTTTTCAATTCTTATTTATAGTAATAATCCCTTTATTTATCTAATAATATTTAGTTATTCTTCTATACTATTAAGGCTATAGCTAGTAGAAAGCTTACTATATATAGTAGATATATACTCCTAATACTTATAGCTAATTATATACTTATTAATTATAGCTCTATTAATTACTCTATATAGTAGATTAGCTAATACTAATATTCTAGATAATATTTATAGGCCTACTTTAACTAGTCTATATACTCTTATTACTATTCTTCTATAAGTTACTAAAATATAGCTTAGTATTATATTAAAAGCTAGCTCTTAGATATAAATATTATAGGAGTTTTTATATTAACTATATACTTTTTATTCTATAGCTTTTTAAGATATTAATAAAATTAGGAGCCTAAAAGAAGCGTGCTAAAGATAGCTCTTATTATAATTAAGTTAACTTTTATATTTTTTATTCTAATTTATAAAGTACTTTTAAATAGTTTAATCTTAGGAGTATAAACTCTCTTACTAAGATTTATAGAATTTATAATAGATATTATATTATAAAGGTAATATAATAATATCTATAGACTTTAGTAATATTATTTAGTAAACTATTTAATATAGTTCTAGATATTATAAAGAGTCTAAAGTATAGAGTTAGTTTATTATTCTTTATTCTCTCTAAAATCTTTTACTACTCTTTATTAATATTTTTATATTTATAATATTTATTAATTACTACTAATTTATAATAAAGATATAAGATCTTCTAAGTCTATTTTTATATCTAAATTCTATACCTTAATATAATTCTACCCTTTATCTTAGCCTAGCTTTTTTTAAATATAGACTTTATTAAGATATATTTTAATACTAATTCTAAATATTTACTATAAAGTATTTAATTAATATATATTACTTATCTTAATAGAATAATTAAAGTAGTCTAGATACTCTCTTTTCTAATCCCCTTAAATATTAAAAATCTTTAGTTTAATATATAATAACTATATTAATAAATTCTTATTATAGACTTTAATCTAAATACTTAAAAAGCTTATAAATTAACTAAATACTTATATTAAGTATTTTAATAACTCTATATTAATAAATCTTATTTAATTATATAATTAAGTTAGTAAGGAATACTATATATAGAACTAGTCTAAAATAGAGTTTAATATTATATACCTTATAATATAATTAATAAGGGTATTTAGAGTATATTTATTTATTAGATATTTAGTACTAAAAATAACTTAATTATCTTATTCCTCTACTTATTATTAATCTTATATAAGATTTTAAAGAGATTATATTATATACTAATAATACCTATCCCTATAAATATCTAGATATAAGCTAAGTTAGCTTATAAAAGAGGAGTATAGAAAGATAGATTTTATTTTTCTTAAACCTATCTTAATACTATAAAACTTACTATACTAACTATCTTTCTTTAAATTAAACCTTATAGTTATAAAGATTATTAGTTATTACTAATAGAAAATACTACTTTATATACTAGGTATTAGGTATTTTTTCTTTTTATTAATCTTCTTTTATTATATACTTCTATATCCTATTATAAATATACTTATACTTTTAGCTCTTCTTTATTATATATATCCTAAATAAAAGATTAGAAAATATTTAACTATAAAAGTTTATAGTCTTACTATACTTCTCTTACTATAGCTAGATCCTTATTATCTATATTCTTATAACTCTTAAGATTTAATTTATTCTTAATTATTACTTACTTTAACTTAAAAATTAGTAAGAGCTTAGACTATTTAATATATATTTATACTCTACTTATCTTATTACTATTCTATCCTTCCTCTACTCTACTATTTAATATCTCTACCTTACTATTAGGCTTATTAGGTCTATAGTTAAAGTTACCTAATTTTTTCCCCTCTACCTATACTCTACCCTTTCTTTACTTTTTCTTTCTATATAATCTAAGATTAATATTACTACTAAAGTCTATATTATTACTATAACTATAATTAGAGCTTATAAATAATTTATTTTATTACTTTAAAAATATTATAAAATATAATTAATATTAAAAGGTAAGTAGAAAGTAAAATAAAATATATATAAATTATTACTAAAATCTAAATTAGTTCTATCTTTTTTTAAATAGTATAATAATAAGTTATAAAGGCTTTTATAGCCTTTAAAGTATCTTAGCTTTTTAAGCTTAAGACCTATTAAGAATCTAGTAATAATAGGATAGAAAAGCCTAATATTATATTAGCCTCTCTTCTTAAGTATAATTAATATCGCTTATTAAGACTCTTTTATAATAGAATATAAATATTTAGAAATAAAAATACTTAGATAAGTTAATATTAGACGGCGTTCTTAAGATTATAGATTATAGAAATCTTAGTAAAGTTTCTAGTCACACTATTCTTATAGGCTAAGGCCTTATCTAAATAATTATTTCTAAGTTAATATCTTTAAAATTATATTTATAGTATATAATAATTACTCTCTTTTAAATTTAGATTATTAGACTTAGAACTCTAAATAAGATTTTAGATATAGATCTTAAGAGATACTATATATATAGTATATAGGGAAAATATATTAGGCTAGAAATTCCTCTCTACTTAATAGTATAGGGAGGGTAAGAAATAAATAATTTCTAATCTAGGACTCTTTCTAAAGTAGTTATATTTATTAATTAATCTTTCTACTTAATAATCTCTTATTTAATTCTAACCACCTTTAAAGTATTTAATATAATATTATATATTTACGAGTCTCTAATAATCTTTACTATTTATTAAAGGAAGCTAGTAATTCTAATACTCTTTCTATATTTTACTAGATATTCTATATTAATTCTATCCTATTTAATAGAAAGTTATAAACTAATTTTATTCTAAGCCTTAGTATTTAAAGTAAGGGTTTTATATTTAATAATATTCATAATAATATTAATTAGTATTATAAATATATCTTATATATTATTTAAGTCGTTAGCTTTAAAATCCTAGAGATCTAAATTCTTAGTTCTTTATTATAATTAATACCTACTTATAGTTAAGAGGATACTATTATTATAATTAAAAGAATAGTAGAGATAAAGTTAAAGATATAATTAAGATAAAAAAGGTAGAACTACTATAGATATATTTAAAAAAAAGTTATAATAAACGCGCTAAGGAAATCTTATAAGATTTTTAATAAGATCTTCCTAAAATCTTATAAAATTTTATAAATTAAGCTCTTTCTTATCTAGTAATTATAAGTAGTAGTAATTTTACCCTTATTATTAAGTATAGCTAGACTTAATTAGCCTAGCTATAATAATTTTATTACTAGGCTATAACTATATCCTATATACTATTATCTTATTTATCTTCTTTTACTATTATATCTACTATTATAAATATATCCTATTTAAAGTTTATTTATAATATATATTTCTTATCTACTTACGCCTTAATTTTTATATCTAAATATAGTATATAAAAAGTAACTAGCTTTTTCTAACTAAGCTAATAGGCTCTTTTTAATATTTACTAGTAGGTAGTAATATTATATATTAACTCTATAAATATTATAATAGTAGCTTATATAAGAGTATAGTCTATATTTATTAAGCTAACTAAACTAATTAGATAATTTAGTTTATCTTTTTATAGTTATTTATTATTATTATTATATATTAACTTAAACTTTTCTTTTATTTTTTATTAGATTTTATTACTACTAAAAAATATCTAAATCTTATATATAAGCTTTAAGTACGCTCTAATATACTAGAGAGTTTAAATTAGTATAGCCTCTATAATAATAGGGTATAATATAGATCTAGCTTACTAATAATAAGAAGCTTAAGCTTTTAAATCTTAGAAAATTCTTATAAAAAATACCTTATTCTTTTAATAATTAATATTATCTCTAAAAAAAATAATATAATAAGTACCTTTATACTAGGATTTAATAGTATAATATCTATAACTTATCTTAGTTTAAGTAATCTTATTATAATAATATTAAAATCTTAGTCTAAAAAGTACCCTTTTTTAATCCGCCTATTCTTTAGATCCTTATATATAGTAATAACCCCTTTATTTATCTAAGTCTATTAAAGGTTATTCTATACTATTAAGGCTATAAATAGTAGGTAGCTTACTATATATAGTAAATATATACTACTAATAGCTATCTATATATTTATTAACTATAGCTTTATTAGGTATTTTATAAGATAGCTTAACTAATACTTATAGCTCTATTAATACTCTTATTTTTATAATAACTAATCTTTATACTCTTTTTACTATTAGCTTATAAGTCGCTAGAATTTAGCCTAGTATTTTTATAAAAATTTACTCTTAAATATAAATATAATAAAAGGCTTTAGCTTTATTAAGGGCTTCTCTTTTTATAAGCTTCTATTATATTAATAAATTAAGATATATAATAGAAACGCGTTAAAGATAGTTATTATCTTAGTTAAGATAGCCTTTACTATTTAATTATTCTTATTTATAAAGTACTTCTAAATAATCCTATCTTAAGGTATAAAACTCTTTAGTTAGAGATTATAAAACTTATAACTAGGCTAGTTCTATATATCTAATATAATAATATTTATAGCTCTAGTAATATCCTTTAATAAATTATTTAGTATAGTTCTAAATATTATAAGTAGCTAGAAGTATATAGTTAGTCTATTATTCTTTATTCTCTCTAAGATCTTTTACTACTCTTTATTAATATTTTTATATTTATAATATTTATTAATTACTACTAATTTATAATAAAGGCGTGAAACTATCTACTTAGATTTTTATATTTCTAACTTCTTTCTATCTATAGTTAAATTTACTATCTAAATTTACTCTTTTTATTTATAGAGCTTTTTAAAATATAAGTTAATACTAATTCTAAATATTTACTATAAAGAAATTATCTAGTAGTTATTACTTATCTTAGTAGGGTAGCTAAAGTAGTTTAGATCCTTCTATTTTTAGTTATTTAGATATTAAAGACCTTTACTTTAATCTATCCTAATTATATTAATAAACTTTTTTTTTAGCCTCTAATCTCTATACTTAGAAAATTTATAGACTAATTAAATATTAATACTAAATACTTTAATATTAATATACTTATAAATCTTAATTAATTATATAACTATATTAGCGAGAGGTATTATAAATAAAACTAGTCTATAAAAGAGCTTAATATCACGTATATTAAAGCCTAGTTAATAAGGATATTTAAAGAATATTTAATTTATTAGATACTTAGTATTAGTAGTAGTACATTTCTTATAATATTAATAAGTAGTAGACTTAGTTATCTATTTATTATAAATTTTATATTAGATATTAAGGAAATAGTATTATATAATAGTAATACTTATTCCTATAAATATCTAGATATAAGCTAAGTTAGCTTATAAGAGAGGAGTATAGAAATATATATTTTATTTTCCCTAGCCCTATTTTATTATTATAAAGCCTACTATATTAACTATCTATCCTAGAATTAAATCTTATAGCTATAAAGATTACTAGCTATTATTAATAGAAAACAACGCTTTATATATCTAGTATCTTATATTTTACCTTTTTATTAGTCTACTTTAGATTTATCTTAAGAAAGTTTATTATATATTTCTATATTTTATTATAGATATATTTATATATTTAACTATTCTTTATTAAATATATTCTAAGTAAGAGATTAAAAAATATTTAATTATATTAACTTATAGTTTTACTATACTTTTATTATTATAACTAGATCTTTATTATTAATATTATTATAGATCTTATCTTTTAGTTTATTATTAATATTTATTTACTTAATCTTAAATATTAATTATAACTTAAATTTATCTATCTTCTTATTATTTTTATCTTTATCTATTTTATTATCTTTTTCCTTTACCTTACTAATAAACTTCTTAGATTATTTATATAAATTATCTAGCTTCTTTCTCTCTACTTATACTAGGGCTTTTTTTTACTTCTTCCTTTTATATAGTCTAGAATTAATATTACTATCTAAGTCTTTATTATTATTATTATTATAGCTAGAGCTTATAAGAGATTTACTCTTTTACTTCTCTTTTATTATAAGAAATAATTAATATTAAGAGATAAGTAAGAAGTAGAATAAAATATATATAAATTACTAATAAGATCTAGATTAGTTTTATCTTTTTTTAAATAATATAATAGTAAGCTATAAAAGCTTTAGAATCTTTCTAAGTCTCTTAGCCTCTTAATATTAAGAACTTACCTAGGACTTAATAATAATAGGATAAGAAAGCCTAGTATTATATTAATACTTACTCTTAAATATAATTAGTATTACTTACTAAAACTCTTCTATAATAAAATATAGATAGCTAGAAAGTTATATCTAAGATTAAGTTAATATTATATTATATTTTATAAGTCTATATTTTTAAGGATTTTTATATACTATCTAGTTATAATATTATTATACCCTAATATCTTATATTAAGAATTATTTATAACTTAATAATTTATAAGATATTACTATAGTATACTAAATTTAAGATTACTTAGATCTAGGGAATTAAATTATTAACTTTAGATTAAATTTTAAAATATAATTTTATAAAATATTAAAAATATATTTAGTATTTAAGGTTAATAATTTAAAGTAAAATTTCCTAATAATAGAGATAATAGAGACTAAGAGATAGGGATTAATTAAAAAAAGACTTTCTTTAAAGTAGCTATATTTACTAATTTAGCTTCTTATTTAATAATTTCTTACTTAATTTTAATCCTCTTTAAAGTATCTAAGATATTTTAGTATATTAGTAAGCCTTTAATTACTTTATCTAGCTACTTAAAGAAGCCCTAGATATTAATACTATTATTATATACCTCTAATAACTTTATAGTAACTATATTATATCTAAAAAATAGTAATTTAGTATTATTTCTAGCCTTATAAGTACTTATAATAAGCTCTTTATCTTTAATAATTTTAATAATATCTTTAATTAGTTTCTTAATTATATTTTATATATTATTTAAGTAGCTAGACTTAATAAAAATTAAGGTCTAAAATTTAAATTTAGTATTATAATTAATGCCTAATTATAGTTAAAAGGGTACTATTATAATAATTAAGAGAATAATAGAGATAAGGTTAATAATATAAATAAGATAAAAAAAGAGGTTTTATTATAATAGATATAATATTATAAATAAGAGAATTATTAAATAAAAATTAAGTTATAGTAAAGAATTAAAGAGATAATAAAGTAAGATAGTATCTTAAAGTAAATATAGATAATAAGATTAATAAGATAGAGTACTTAATATAGATATTAATTAATTCTAAGAACTTATAAGATATTAGAAGTAACTTAGTAATTTTTTTATATTATAATAATTATCTTTAATATTATAGCTAGCGTTTTTTTTATTATTATATAAAAACCTTATTATCTTAATATAGAGAGATTTTAATTCCTTAATTCTATACTCTAATTTACCTTACCTTTTTTATTAATATTATTTTAATTATAAGTATTTAATTTTATTACTTTTATAATTATTTTAGTAAAATTATTACTACTTTATTATTAATTTTATTTATTTTCTTAATTTTTATATCTAAGTATTAAGAAAGATCTATCTAAAAGCTTTAATATAAGTTCTATTTATTATAATTTATATAATAGATATATTATTTTAACTTCTATAAGGCTAGATCTTAGATATATTAAATTAAAAATATAACTTAATATTTATTATAAGCTCTTAGAAGTAAATCTTATAAGCTCCCTTATTATTATCTTATAATATTATTAGTTAAGATCTTATAAGCTCCCTTATTATTATTTTATAATATTATTAGTTAAGATCTTATAAGATCCTTTATTAAATTTTATAAGTTCCCTTATTATTATTTTATAATATTATTAGTTAAGATTTTATAAAATCCTTTATTAAATCTTATAAGCTTTTTTATTATTATTTTATAATAATAATATTATTATTAGAAAAGCTATTAATAGAGATTAAAAGCTATAGAGTATAAAAAAATATAAGACTAGAGCTAATTAGAGTATTAATAAGGAGTAGGAGAAGAAGAAGATATATATACTAAAACTTATAACTTAATATAAGTCTTAAACTAACTTTATATTTATTTAATACTAATTTAACTAAAAGATAGAAAGATTAAAAAGTATTTTAAGGTAAATTATTCTTTAGATATATTTAAGTATTACTCTAATATAAGAATTAAAACCTTATATATATTACTACTACTATTATAAAGAACCCTCTTAAAGGCTTTATAATTAAATAACTAAGATATTAATAGTAGATATAAATCTTTTAAGAAAGAGAAGTAGAAAAAAAAGAAATAACTAGTATAGCCTTTAGAAATAAATAACTTAGTTTAGTAAGTAGAATCTAAAAAAGGTTATAATTTATATATTATAAGGATATATCTTATAAATATACTTATTTATAATTATATCCCCTACTATTATTTCTTTCTAATCTACTTATCTTAGTTTTTACCTAGTCGTTAGTATTTTTTTATAAATTTTTTAGAGCTTTATTAAAAGTCTCTATTAATAATACTAAGAATAATAGACTTAATACTATACTAAGCTACTCTAGATATTATATCTATATAATTACTTAACTTAATAATAATCTTTTATAATACTCTTATTATAACTTTAAGATTAGTAATCTATCTTTATAATATCTCTATATCTATAATTAATTTATAGAGTAGGATAAATATTATAGATAAAGGAGAGATTAGTAGAGAGAAGGCTAGTAAAAAGGGTAAGAAATACTCTAATATATCTCTTTACTATATATTTTAGAGCTAGCTATCTATATTAACTATAGAGAGTATATAGAGAAATAATAATCTAATATTACTATCTAGTAACTAAAGAGTTTAGTATATTTAATAATTATAAGGTGTTCTATAAGATATTATATATACCTTAAAGCGCGATATATTAGAATTCTACTTATTATTAATAGTATAGTAATTATAGCTTAAAATCTTATTAACTTACTAAGATCTTAGTAAGATCTTACTAAGATTTTAGTAAGAATTCTAATAAGATTTTAATAAGGTCTTATTTATTAGTATTAGATAATCGCGTACTACTATTATTAATATACCTTAAATATACTATAAAACACCTATAGTATAGCTAATATAGAGTTTTTTAAGGTAAGAATTTCTTTAGCTTAAATTAATATTAGGCGACTTATAGAGGGTCCTTTATAAAATATAGAAAGATATTAGGCGCTATTAACTTATTTAAAGATACTACTAAATACTTAAAAACCTTCTATAATATATCTTAATCTATATAATTAAGTAAATAAAATATTAGCTATCTAGATACTAAGTAGTTTATAGAGTATTATACTACTCACTAAAATAAGAATTAAATATATTTAGAGTTTTAAGAGTTAAATAAAAAAAGTAATAAATATATTTCCTCTATATCTATTTACTACTTTTCTTATATTTTTATAATTAGTTATAAATAATTATAAAAGGATTAATTCCTTCTATAATACCCTTAATTATAATAATATATTCGCTCTTCTTTAAAGAGTTAATATTTATATATAACTCCTTTTATTTCTAAATATTCTTAGAGCTTACTAGAAATAATATAGATACTATTATTATAATATATCTAAAGCTATATCTTATAATATATTAATAATATTAAGAAAGAATAGTCACGATAATAATAATAAAAGATCTATATATACCCTTTAATAATAAGACTACCTAGAGCTATATTAAGTAATTCTTTAAGTTATATTAAATTAAAATAGTTATTAATATCTATTTATATAATATAGAAATTCTTATAAACTTAAAGTAGGCTATTCTCTTTAAAAATATAAAGGAGTACTACTAACTAGTAGATAATAAGATTTTTTAAAGTATATATAATAATAACTAGAAAATAAACTATATCTATATACCTAGTAATATAGTTAGGGCAGCTAATTATTAATTTAAGCTATACTATTATAATATTATTAAAGTTCTCTAATTTCTTTTTAATTATCGCCCTTTTAAGAATAATCTAATATATACTCTAGTAAGAATTATAAATAGTAGTAGGAATTATATTTATAATAAGATATATATTATAGAATAGTAATAGAAAATATAGATATAAATTAAAAAGGGGGGTATTATTATTTCTATAATACTTATAATAGATAAGATTATAATAACCTAATATTATAATAACCTTTTACTTTAGCTAATATATATAATTATTAGAAATCTTAACTATAAGATTAGAAAAATACTAAAATAGTCTAACTTTATTCTACTAAGCCTACTTCCCTATATAAAAGCTAGAAAGGAGTATATAGATTATATATATTTATAGATATATTATCTTATTATAGAATAAATACTTTAGTATATATATATCTAGATTCTTCCTAAAAATACTAAGACTAATTTATTAAAAGTAATTAAGAATCTAGTTATAAAAGGTATTAAAATAATATATATTAATAACTAAAGCTAAAATTACTACTTAATTCTTACCTTAATTATAGTAGACTACTTAGAATAAGTATTTATTATAAGAGTAAAGAAGAACTACTACTACTTAATATACTAGATACTTTCTAATAAATAAGAGGAGTTAATAAGGAAATAGATACCCTATATATATAAATATACTTATTAAAAGATAGAGGTATAAAAGAGAGATAAGACTCTTATTAAAAGTCTAATAGTTATTTACTACTTAAAGTACTTTATTTAATACTATTAGCTAGTTAATATCTATATAATTCTTACTATAGATATTTTATACTAATTACTTAAGGGAATTATTATAAAATTAATTAAATAGATATAATACCTAATTATAGATTATATTAAACTAGTAGCCTCTAAATAAGTATAGAAAGGTATAGCTAAGATAAAAAAAATTTTAATATAATTAGTCGCGGAGGTTAAATTAAATTATTACTTTTAAATTATATTAATATTTATTAATCTTAAGATCTTTAAGAAATTTAATAAGGTAGCTTAATAAAGTAGTAATAAATAAAAGTTAATAGTATACTAATTAATACTAGTTATTACTTTTTTACTAATTAGATATATATCTATTATACTATATTATATATAAACTATTTTTAACTTTATAATACTAGCTTAGTATATATCTTATAATAATAAGATACTAAGATATATAATATACTTACTTAACTATATTAATAAACTTAAAAGTATCTTTAGTTAATATTATCTTATAGATATTATAGATATAAAAATAAGTGAAGTTAATAGTAAGAGTTTTAATTTACTAAAAATCTATATAATAATATATTACCCTAAGTATATATATTAAAATAGTAGTATACTAGGTATTAATACTTACTATAGGGAAGTAATATATAGAGATAAATTAAAGGAAGCTTTTAAGAGAATAAATAAAAATAAAAAATATAAGGAGTAAATTCTTTAATATAATATTATTTCTATTAATATAATAGTAATATAAAAGAATATTATAATATTTTTTATTTATTCTATTATTATTTCTAATAATAACCTAGAGATATAAATTACTAAGCCCTATACTAAATAATTAAGATTAGATATTTTTATAAAGATATTACTAATAACTACTAAGATTTTAAATAGAATATAGAGACTTAATACTTAATATTATTAACCTATAATATAGATAATAAAAGCTCTTTAGTTTAGTATTAGTAAATTAAATATTACTTTAGTAATATTTATTCATAAAAATTATAGAAAATAGAATAGTTTACTAGATAATATATAAGATTAATAGAAGTAGGATACTAACTTATAATAAGTAGAAAAAATATTTATTTCTATATATTAATTACTAAGTTACTAGATATATAATAGTAAAAATAGTTAGGATTTAGAGTAGCTTATAAAGAAGTATATTTATTATATATTAAACTAGTATAATAATAATAAAGCTCGCTATAATTATATCTAGATTAATAATAAGGCTAGTTATTTATATATAGTATCCTATATTAATAAGGTAATATTCTATAAAGTAATTAATAAGTTAAGGCTTATTATAAGTATCTATAATTATAAAAGGCTTAATAGAAATAATAAATATAGAGTATATACTAGCGCTTTAGCCGCTTTATATTAGTAGAAGAATAATAGAAAGATAGATAATATATATAGAATATTTAAAATTAAGATTATCTTAAGTAATAATAATAAGTAAGTATAAGAGTTACTATCTTATTATATCTTTAAAATATATAATATAATATAAAGTATATATATAATATTTATTAATAAGGATAGTTCTTTCTATATAAATAACTTTATTAACTAGGACTATTATAATATTATTTATAATCTTAACTTTATAGCTAAAAATACTAAAGTAGCTAATTAGTTTATAAGATAAGCTAGCTAGCTTTTACTTTTTATAAGGTACTTTTAAACTATAATTAAAATTATATATAATAAGAATTTATAGAGATCTTATAATATTTTTTAAGATCTTATTAAGAAAAGAAAAAATCTTATTAAGATTTTTTATAAACTAACTAAAACTAAAGAGATATATATTAAGCTAATTATAATAAGCTATTTCTATATATACTATAAGGGGTACTTTCTAATCTAATATACTAAGCTTATTAAGATATAAAAGACTAAAAAAAAGATTATTACCGTCGCTATAAATAATAGAGAGGTACTTTTAAAGCTTAATATAGAGGAGATTATATATTTATTTAGAAAAGATATCTATAATTTAGAGGCCTATACTAATAATCTACCTAGATCTTATAAGATTATAAAGATCTTATAAAGTAATCTAGGTAATATTTAGACTAGCGTTAATAGAATACAAGTATTTTTATTTTATTTTTATTATATTTAGAATTTAACTTCCTTCTATATATATTTAATATTAACTACCTAGTATCCCCCCTTAATATATATACTTACTATTAGACTTTATTATACGCGTTCTTAATAATATTCTAAAAAGTATTCTTTATTAAATATATACTTAATAACTTATAACTTATCTTAGTATTAATAGGTAGTATATTATTAATTAATAATATTAGGATTTAACTAGCTTAAGATCTCTCTATATAGCCTATATATATTAAAATATACTAAACTATACTTAATAAAGTACCTAGCGGAGTATATTATATATCTCTAAATATATACTATAGTATTAAGGGTAATAGTAAGCTTATAGTATAATAAGGTAATAGAGTTAAGGATATCTTTATTAATAATAGCTTTAATAATAATTTAGTCCCTCTTAAATAATATAAATTAAACTATATATATTAAAATAAGTTCTTAAGCGTAAGCTTATTATTTATCTAAGTATATATCTATTATAAATAAGTAACTAATATATTATAACTAATATAAGTAGGGGTTAATATTCTTACTTAGCTAATATACTTTATTAAAGTCTAGTTAACTTAATAATATTACTAATAAATCTAATATATTAAAAGATTCTAAAGAAGGATACTAAAGCTATATAAGAAAATAATAATATAATTATAATAATATAGATATAGGGACTAATAGTTAGCTTCTTTAGGCGAGTATATATTATCGCGAAAAAGTAGATATATATTAAGAGAGGTATAAAGCTATCCTTAGATAGATAAGATAGATAGTTCTAATATATCTTATCTTAGAGTATAGTAACTTATACTATAAGCTATAAATAGATTTAATAAATAAGATAAACCTAAATAAGTTAATATAAAATATATAGTAGGAAACTATAATTAAATTTAGTAAGATTAAGGGAGTTAAGAATATAAAAATAAAGTAAACTTTATATCTATTAGAAGCTTAAGAAGTACTAGCCTTAAATATTAAATATAATAATAAACTAATAATAATAGATATTTAATATTATAAGTAACTTTTATACTACTATAATAAAGAGGATATAGCTAGTTATTAGCTTATACTATATCTAGAATTTAAGTTATAGTATATAGATAAAGATAGTAGATAAATTAAAGAATAAGAAATAACTATATAATTATAAGAATATTATAGGTTATAAAGTTAGTTATATATATTACTATTAACTAATAACTAGTTTATATTACCTAAATACTTTATAAGCTTTTTTATTATAAAAGCTATTAGTATATTATTCTTTAAAAGTAAATTTAGTTTTCTAATAATAAAGAACTATTCTTTATATATATTTATACTATTAATAGGAGAGATAGTTATTTTTATCTATATATTTATTAAATATATAATTATAGAGTATAAAAAGGGGAAAAGAATAATAATTAAACTTAAAAATAAATATATTAAAAGTAAGTTATATATTAAAATATTATATATATCTATAACTACTAATATAGTATTATATAGAGCTATAGATATTAATAAATAGGTTATAGAATATAATAGATATAAAAAGAAGGGAGAAGATATAATAAAAACTAATATAGAAGATTTACTAAAGCTTAGGAATATCTAGGGTTATTAATATAATAGAGGACTTTATATATAACTAGAATTATTAAATTAATAATTTAGATTATAATTTAGATATAGATATCTCTTCTAATAATCTAAAAACTAGTTAAGAGCTAAAGATATATCCTTATATCTAAAATAAGAGTATTTACTCTACTAATAAAGATCTTCCTAATATTTTAAGTATAGATATAATTACTAGTATATAAATACTATAATCTAAGTATTTAAATAATAAAAGTATAAGTTCTTTTACTCTTAACTAAACTACTCTATATTTATTTATTAACTAGTTATAATTATTATTAAAAAGTAGTTAGTAGAGATATAAAAAGTATATATTCTAATATAAGTTAAATTTAATAATAGAATACTAACTTTATTATTTATATAAAACCTAGATAGAATAATAAAGAGCTTAAATTAATTATCTATAAAATCTAAAAATCTAAAGAAAAACTATACGCCCTAAAGTAATAAGATAGATTATTAAAGTATAAAGACTTAATTAATAATACTAATTAACTTATTTAATAAGTTTTAACTAAACTTTAGAAGTAATTAAAGGCTCTAAAACCTAATATATAAATCGCGTATATATAAGATAATAAATAAGACTTAGCGATAATAGTATATATTTTTAAATTATTTAAGATATTTAATAGCTTCTAGAAGAAGCTAAAAAAAAAGAGGAATATTAATAAAACTATATAGTAGAAGAAGAATAGAAGAGACTAAATACTAAATAATATAAATAAGTAGAAATATATACTAAACTATATAAGAAGAGAGAGATATCTTTTAATAGTTTATATAAGTTAATACTATAATTTAGATAAAAAGTAGTAATTAGATACTTAATCTTAGAAGATCTTCTAAGATCTTATAAGATATTATAAGATCTTATAAGATCTTATAAGATTTTATATAATTTTATATTATTACTTAATAAAATCTTAGAATAATATAATAATAAAAAGGCTTACTTTTAATTAAATAAGATTATAATATATCTTAAAAGTATATATATTATATAAAGAATTATAGTTAGCTATAGTAATATAATATAAACTTAAATAGATTAAATCTACTATAATATATTACTTAATAATATCTTAATTTATATATATTATATAAGTAATAATAAGTATATAACTATTATATTTCTTAATAAATATAATAAATATATAAATATTAGCTATATTAATAACTAGGTAAAATAGATATAGAAAATAATATATTAATATTAGATATATAATTAATATAAAATATATAAAATATACTAAAATTTAAGTAGTAGGTACTATTTTATTATTAATTAATAGTTAATTAATAATTAATTAATAGCTAAAGAGACTAAAAAATTTAAATATAAGTAGACTTATAGATCTAAATTTTAGCGGCTAATTACGTAAATTTCTATCCTATAAAATTACTAATATAGAGGAGACGTATATAGTATTACCTCTATAAGTATTTAACTAAGAAGACTTTATAAATATCTAAACTACTAGTAACGTCTATAAAGACCTTACTATAAGATATACTAAAGAATACTTAAGAACTAGAGCCTACCTAGATCTCTATAAAGTCCTTTGAAGTAATATACTTTGGTATAAAGTAATAGAGAATACTATTAAGCTAGGGCTTAGCTAAGTACCTATAAAGCCTTTTAATACGGCTTAAAGGATACTATTAAGTAGGATTGCTAATAATAATAGATATCGCCCCTATAACTCTACTATAAATAGTAAGACGCGCGGAGGAGTTATTAAGCTAAGGGAAAGAAGTAAGATAGTAGGACAGTGATGTTTTCTTTATCTTTTTAGATATTATATAATTACTTTTTAATTAGATTTATTTAAAGTACTATAGTAGGCGCTAGGATAAAGTAGGATAGAGAGATAAGGTAGGAATTTAGCTAAACTATATTGAAGTAAGTAGAGGGGTGCTAGTAGGGAGTAAAACACTACTAGCAAGGATTGACTGGCAAGACTTATTATATATAGCTATGCGGCATTCCCTAATCGGGAGCATCCGTCTATGACTAAACCAACCAACTAACCGATCCCTTCTATACGTCTAGCACATTAATCTTTCTCAGTAGTATACATTTATGCGGACGCGGAGGTCGTGGATTGAGGAGCTCTGAGCTCCGGTAAACCATTGCTCTGTGCCGCCAATCGTCGCTCGGTTGCTGACTGGAATTCGGCTTGAGTCAGGTTGCCAGAATCTTGTTGACATAAGAAAGGAGCGATTGTAGGCTGCATTAAGTCCCGGTTGCGTGATCACCATGGAATCAAAATCGGGGAATCGGGCCCGCGAAGTGCATAACTTAGCGACCCACAGTACACCGACTTTCGTCAATGAGGGAGCCAATCTGCACGATATCTTTTCAGCTCACTCGCAATGTAGCATCAGCCATGTTTTTTCTGCACGTCTGCGGCGAGTCAATGAAGGGCACAATCGAAGGATCGACGCTCTTCTACGCGGACGCTAGGCAACTTGCATGAAGAATCGGCCATATCTGATAGCGCAGGCTTACGCCGTCCCTTGCTCTTAATCCCCAGTTACCTGCTTGTAGGCTTTGCAACCTAGTTTGGCACCTCCTTCTCCTCCCTGAATCTAATCTCTATCTATCCATCTCTTTCCAGTCCCTGTGTTTCTCATCCGTCCATTGCCGCTGCAGTCAATTGACAGCTCCCTACAAACATTTGAAAACCCAAGCCAGCATGAGTTCAGCAGATTCCCTGAATCTCGATCCTCAAGAGTCATACGCCCTCTCAAATACTCCCACAATCCAACCGCCTCCTGGTGTCGAGCCTAACTTTGTCAATCCCGCGAACCACGGGCAGGCTTTGATAGCGGTGGCATCTTTATTCCTGGGCCTCACCTCTATTTTTGCCTTGGCTCGAGCATATGTAAAGACATGCATTGTTCGCAAATACTCTTGGGATGACTGTGAGCTTACATACACTCACCTGTGAAAGTGAATAGAATAATTGATGGGACATCTAGTGAGCCTATTCATCGGTTTTGTCAGTTGCTAGGATCCAGACCCGACCTAAATGCATAGAGCCAAGAACCAATTAACATCTGCTTAGGTTGGGACTGTCTCCTTTTTTGTAACTTGTTTCTGGGGTAAGAGACCAATGCCGCGCTATAACAGAATCACCAACTGATATAGCACCTATAGGAACGCAGAAGGGTAAGATTGGAATACACGAATGGGATGTTAGTATCGTTGATATTACTAGCCAGAACCTACTTATCGTAAGTTGAAGCATCCACTCTGCCGAATCTTAAAGTCATGACTGATGCATGTACATATCCAGCCGCTCTATCTCATCTCCATCCTCCTGGCTCCTACAATGTTGTTTACGAAAGTTTCGTTTTTTATTATGTATCTTGACGTCTTCCACTTGATACGGTGGCTTAAAATATCTGCATACATAGGCGGCATAGTAACAGCTCTCTTCTACGGTGCCATGACGGTGTGTTCATTCGTATTCGGAGCAGCTCCACCGCACCACGAAACTACCCACGACATGGCCATAAGTCTGGAACTCTCAGTACCTCAATCATGCGTTGGTCTGGTCATTGATCTCTACATATTGATATTACCAATACTGGGCGTTACTAGACTACAAATGTCAATACGACGCAAGGTCGGCGTGATATTGGTTTTCTTGAGTGCCATTCTGTACTAACTCCTTCTTTCCTCTCGTCAGATCGTCTCCTCGGACTGACTATCTGTATAGGGCTTGCACTGGGTCACTACTCAGCATCTACTACAGACGAAAGCTTACGCAAACAAAGGACATAACTTGGGCCCTTTTACCCGTATTGATTGTTACGTAAGAACAAAAACCTATCGACTTATTAGTCCGGCTACGTAGGTTCTTACAAATCTCTAGTCTATTGGAGCTGTATATCGGTATTATAGTTGCCTGCATGCCGTCCGCCTCTTGCGCCTGCCGCCACCTATCACCGGTATACGAAAACCTAAAAGCCAGCTTCCTCAGCTCGCCCTTCGCCAGCATCGGCCCAAAACTCAACCGCAGTGCACAAGCCTTATCGAAGAACAACTCCACCGAGCATACGTCTTGCAAAAATGACGGCAATCCCAATGTTCGCAATGAGCGCCCCTATAAACATCTCGACGACTACAAGCATCATTTCCCTGGCAGCCCGAACCCTGCGTCTGCTAAGATCATGCAAACATTCATAGGTGGCGAAAGCCATAGTGGAATTGAAAATGATGGAATCCACTTGACGTTTGAGATGCAGCAGTCGGACTACCGGCTTGGTACGGACGTGGAATCGAGCACATGGAATGCCGCCGATTAGACGGTGAATTCAATAACCTTAACATGAGCTTTGATGGTATCGTAGTCCAGATTGTATCTTACGTTGTATCTGGTGCTGGCTGATAAATGAAAGGTCATATAATAATCGCATGATGGGGTACCAGTAGGCCTTGCAATTTTGTACAGCCTCTTTAACATCTCATACTACCTTAAGCTCCCCAGGCGATAGTCTCTCGCCAGCCCGACTGCCATACCACTGAGGCTTAGAGCCATGCACCTCACCTAGTAGGCAATGCAGGAGAAAGTAACCTGTCGTCGAGGACTACTGGTCTTCCAAGACCGACGCTCTTGTGGAAGTGCGAGAGGCTCGCTGATGTTGGTCGCTTTAGCTAAATGTTAGGCGACTCTTGCGACTTTAATTGCATAACCCAAACATTTTTGCTGCCGGGGCTTAAGTGGCTACTGAGATTACTGGTCATCCCCTAGTACCTGCGATATCTACATTTAAATCACACCTCAATCGATCAGAGACTCCATGAATGGTAAGGCTATATAGGGTGGCTGTGTAGTTCACATAGAGCAAGATGAGACTATAGCCCTCCTTCTATTATCTCCCAATACAGTTAGTATTCGTCAAGGCAAGAGGAAGTGTTGGAAGAGGATAGCGAGCCATCCAAGTCTGTCCCCGGCCTAAAGTGAGCGAAGCCGTTCATAGCGGTGAGCACGATTGTCCAGGTTGAATTGAGTCAACGATGTTCACGATATCACGAGTCAGCAATTGATGACACGGCTTACCTTCTCCTCGTGTGCAGATCCTAACTATTCTGACTTTCAGCTCTTCTCATGGTACGTTACATATAGCCCTTATAGCTACGACTTCATGAAAATAATTCTAGTTGATAGATGAATTTAGTGCATTTATAAATCAAGCGGATCATGAAGTCTCCGGGGTGGCTATCCAGCGAGGCGCCCAATAGAGCTTCCGGGGATGCTTAAAGAGACTTTAGGGTATTCGTCTTAGGACCTTTCCCAGGGGCCTCCTCTCGGGACCTGCTTTGGGGGCTTTCCCCGGGGAGAGTTTCTCGGGACGGTCCTTGGAGAAGGGTTAAACCCCTTACGGTACGGCCCTAAAGGGCTGGACCTAAGCAGACCCTTAGCAACTCCCCTCAAGAGCATCTAAATCTGGTCGCCCGGGCGACGAACAGGAACCCCAGAGCGTCCCGGCTTTAGGGAGTCTTCAGGGCTCGCTTTACTAGGTTAGGTCCGGTCCTATAGGGCTATATAGAAAGAGGTTACCCGCCATAAGCTCATCATTTGTTATTAGAACTTCAACAAATGTTGACTTAGCAAGGCAAGCTAATACCTTCATTGCTCCAGTGTAGCTGGGGGTTAGTGCGCGATGGTATCGTCGCTGGTGGCCACTAGCAGCGCCGCCGGCGGATGCTAGGGAAAGGGGGATCGACAAAAAAAGCAGTATCAGTAGGGGCCATCACCCATTCCTGCTCCTCATTCTTTTTCGTCTCCACCGCCTTTCCTACTGCACCTGCTCAGCAGCTCAACAAAATTTTCTAAGCCATCTGCTTGCCCCACCCACCAACGCCTGTATATATCTCTATAGCTAGCCATCACGCCCCAGGTATCCTGTCGCTTAGACGGAGGGGGTCTCGGCGATAGGCCTCCGCTCCCTGTCGCGGCCATTGGCAGCAGCGCCAGCTTGGACGTCCGCTGCAGCGGGGTGGGGGCCCTAGAGCTGAGTTTTTCGGCCAACCAATAAAGATATTGATATCCTCGTTTTGGCAGCCCTAGTTTGCAGCTTTGCGTCCTACCAGCGGAGCACTAATAAGGCTTTATAGATTGATGTGTTATATCTGACACTGCTATCTATCGCTGTACATAAGCTCTAGCTTCACACCAATCGTGACGAACGCCGCTTTGACACACCTGCTCTTTGGTGTATGTATCAATGAATTGAGGTCGGCCTAGAGTTGACAGACGCTAGCAACTCTAGTTAGGCACCTGGCAGCCCTGTACTGGCGCAGCCGCATAAATAGCGGACTACCTTCTGAAAATTTCACCAACCAAGTCATCTTCAATGTTTTAAAAATAACCCAATCCATCAAATCTGTCACAATGAATGCATTATATTGTTGGCTTGCGTAAACTTGAGCGAGGCGTCAGTCTTCCAAAATCTTCTTACTGTCCCTGCATGCTGGAGTTCAAGCACTAGTACCTAGCCGACTTCCTGGAAATACGTCAATCTCACATGATCACATGCACCATCGCAACATTTGGCCCTTTGGTTTGGATATCATTTAAGGTCTTTTCCTCTGGAAACATTAATAGATCGGTTGTGATTCTCGAAGACCTAGAGCAAGCCCTGCAAGCTATGAAAATCAGTTTTAGGATCTCCATCTTATAAGATTGCGAAATGTCATGATCACTATGAATACATAGGATTGTGTTGAGGGTGATCGTCTTCCTATTAGAGCTTCTGGGGGACGGAGTTAGCCAATAGAGTCGTTGACTATCACCGAAGCCGTTCCAAAACATATCGACCGAAAGTAAAGCATGAGAATGACCTACGCTTGTACTAGATTTACTGCTGGAATCTCTACCTACAGAATTCAAAGAAAGACCTGTAGGGTGTTATATTTGAACTCAAATTTCTGATGGAATAGGCAGCTGGATTGCAGTTGCTGCATAGTCTGAGGAGATGGTTGTGGTGCCGGGTTCTCGGGACTATCACAGATTTACAAGGATCCGAATATCCCCTCCAATCCGTACTCTCTAACTTGTGAGTTGCCCTGCATCTGCAGATCGCGAGATGACAGTAAGTATAACGGGCAAATACTTTGTGCGTGACGTCTCATCTAATGCGGCGGCCTATAATCAAAAATGTGCCCCAGTGTGCATGGTGCTATGCCGTGCACTCACCGCCGCAAGCAAGCTCCAGCACTGCATCTCTCTCTCTTGGCCCAAGGCAAAGAGTACAAGTCTTGGCAGTCACTCAACCAACTCCCCGCATGAGTGGACGTGCCGCACCAATACTTTCGAGGCTATGAATCCTAGAGGTGATCTGTCTCTATTCTGCTTCTCTTAAGTGCTCTCTCTACGTTTCCTAGGATTTTAATTTCTATATCTATCAAAAAGCCTGACAGAAAACTCGTCCTCCAGCAACTTTCAGCACACTCAATGGACAATTACTCGCAATACGCAAATCTCCCCGCGGCCTCTCCCTCACCAGGCGTTGTATCTAATCTTGATAACCTTCCATCGCGAGCGCTTGATTTGTACATTGGGATGGGAACATGCATTGCGGTGACTACGGTCTTGTTGGCTTTGAGAATGTACGCCAAGCTTGTAGTAACAGATAAACCTGGTTGGGAGGATTGTGAGACTCGCCATTCAATCATTATTCAAATGCTGACAGCAGTAGTGGCTTGCTTGATAGGTTTCGTAAGAAATATTTCTTGATCCGCCTATTCTTGGTTCTTACGCCATGATGTAGACACTTTTTGTCGCGCAAATTGCGGTAACATTTACCAGTACGTGTAGCCTTATGCCGCTTTTCTTAAAGCACGAGTTGGCTGACAACATCACAGTAACGGGACCGCATGGTGCGCTCGGGACGCATGTGTGGGATACTACTATAGGTCAATACACAAAGGCCTACGAACAGGTACGAGATGTTGCACGGACTCGGAAAACCTAGTCGAATAATAGCTAACTTAGAATGAATTCTAGAAATCACTCGTTACAATCGATCTTTACCCTGCAGCGGCGTTTTTTATAAAGCTCTCACTTTTCCTCCTATATTTACGACTCTTTAAACCCAACAGATTTACCCGTTGGCTAAATTACGGTGGTATTATCACTTGTGGACTGTTTTACTCGGCCAGTATTATCGGCAATTGTGTGATGTTTATACCAACGCCTGGTCAACCAAATAACAATTCCGCCTGGTTGTTGCGAGCGTCTGAATATTCGCACAGAATTTTGATCCTATCAGTTGTCCAGTCTGTGTTTGGCACTCTCAGCGACATCTATCTGCTGGTTATACCTATACAGATGATATTCCAGCTACATTTCCCAATAGAGCGAAAGATTGGAGTCAGCGCAGTGTTTATGATCGGGATCCTGTGAGTTTAAGATGATGATTTAGTTGAATAAATTCAGACTAATCGTCTGGCAGCGCCATTGCATGCTCTCTTGCCAATCTCGTATACCGGGTTAAGGAGCTTGCCACTATAGATCACACGTGGTCGGGTGTCACGCTCTATCTATTCTGGTAAGTTTACCTTAGGCTACGGAAGAACTATATATCTGATGTTCTCAGTTCGGCTGAGTTGAGCGCTGGTATAATTTGCAGCTGCATGCCTATCTGTGCCTCCCTTCTCCGTGGCCACATACCCAAGAAACACCGTTATTTCTCCCTTCGGCATGTTTACTTTAATCTCAGGTCTCGTAGCTTCCGACGCCCTCTAATTCTAAATCAGACTCATTCCTTAGACAATCTGCAACCGTATAAACGTGACAGCTATTTGGAAACGCGGTCCAAAGCTTATACGCAATTAGAGAACGGCAGTGGTTAGGGAGAGGTGAAAAACTCTGTTTTGACGCCGAGAGAGCGTCTTGAGTACTAAAGAAAGGGTTAGGCCGCTATCAATATCCCACGATACATAACCTATGTTTCGGGCAGATTTAAAGGCGGAGTCTGGCTTTCACTTTTTATCTATCTTTTTCTCATTTGCGATATAGAATGGAAACAGTAGCCTAGAATTTACATGATACACTTCCTTTCAAGTTTCGTAAACAGCTAATTCGTCTTCTATATATGCCACACATCCTATCCATGTATTATCGAATCTTTTAAGTTCCCCAATGGAACTTAATAGAGTCCGCCTGGGTAAGTTTAATATTATGCCCCTGTGTCAAATTGTAAATTCTATGTCACATGACTGTTTGTAGCCTCAGATCTTCAATCCTTCTTACGGAATCTCTTTTGGTAATTTTTAGGTGACTCATGGCAGTGCTTAGTCGGGCTTGTATTTATTGCGACAGATTCGATCAGCCCAGAATTAGTCAAGAGGGTATTTCCTATCTCTTGTATTTTAGGAGCTCACATCCTTGTAAGCAGCACCTGTAAGGATAATAACTACCCTATCCTTTAGATACCGCCAACTGTTAATACGAATCTCCTCTTATATACTAGACAAGACTGAGGATACTTCTATATAAAGACGGAGCGATTTTATATCTTCTATATGAAGACGGGGCGATTTTATATAGATGAACTGGTGTACTAAGAGAGATAATAACTTCTTAAGATCTTAGTTATACGTAACTTCTTGTTAATTTACCGCCGCAAGCTCTGCACGTACTCTGGACAGGAGATTTGGGTCGCAAAACACTTCGATCAGCTTCCAGATAGTCATTTGATGGATGTTCACACTCACCCTACAAATCGTGATGGTGAGCTGAATACTCCCCTGACACGGGCAAGTCTCGCTTACCCACAAAGTAGACCAAAGTCTGAGGCTGCAATCGTGTCGTGATCCCAATTGTCTACCTCCACTTGGAACTTCTGGCGCTTCCGCATGAGCGCTGAGCCCCACCAGTGGTCAGTCCCCTCTTCTTCGACATCAGTCCATGAATCATACTCTTGCGATGGCATGCCGTTGTCTAACGTCTTTGGTGAGACTATCGCGCAAAAGATAAGCTTCCGGTACCCACCATCTGGGTAGTCCCTTCATCAAGTCCTGGCTATATTGAACGAAAGTAAGGAAATGCTCGTTGAATCTCGGATTCAAACATTCCGGGATATTTCCAATAAGTACTTCGTTCATGGAAGTGGTCAACGGCTATAGCCAAAAGATTTGGAGAAGGAGATGAAGATGCGGACGTTAATACCTTTTTTCCCAGTGAAATATGAAACATTATCCATGATTAGGTTAAGATATAAGTAGGAATTTAAACCGCGTGGTAATATTCTCTATTATCTAATAGGAAAAGATTTAATATATCTCAACAACCTCGTCGAGCTCGCTCTATCAGTCTAGTAGAATATATCTTATCTTACGTTACAAGAATTCCTCCATTATACGGGTAGAAAGTGCGTGTGGTCCTTGATCAGAAGTCATTTCCGTCACAGATTAGACTGAATGCGAGAACAATTTAGGTTTCGTACTAAGATGTCGACGTACGATAGTCATACACTGGATAAGTCGCTGCGGTCGGCTTTGGTACTGCCATCTCATAATAATCACGCCTTGATGGGCTAGCGTAATCCGAGGAGTTTGCATTCGCCATGCATCTTGTAGATGATCGATCGTTCCCAAGTACCGAAAGATCCTCTGACTGGAAGAAGTCCCTGTTCCCAGCTCGGAGTTAGACACGACGTATAATTGAAATGACGAAGCAGAAGACTTCGCGACATACGCACCCCTGCGAAAATCTCGAAACCCCTGTATCGGCTTGCACTTTTTGTACTAGGGATGTCTTCTGATTAGAGCCGCCGATATCGCGCAATGGAATAGAATGACTCTTTCGTCCCTCTGCACCGTACTCGGTGACCGGCCTGTACAACCAATGCGTGACGCGCGAAATTTGGAGTGGATGCCGACGAAAAAAGGCTGGTAAATATGGCGCTGAGCTGCAAATCACGCCGAGGGCCAATTCGGCGATGCTATAAACGTGAGCTACTTCGTATAGCCCTTGTGGAAGGCTGGATTACTTGAAGCCTAGAATTATGGCGTTGTAGTAGGTAATATCGAATTCTATTGCGGTTTTGATGCGATAATATAGGCCAATACTACTAGCCATGATTGCCCTTATCGCCCGATTAGTAAATACTAACTTGGAATAGAGGCACTTCGATAAGAATCCCATGGAGCGTTGTGAGAAGCTTACATGAATCCGGTGAGGAAAACCGCCATAAGCTCTAATTTCCTTCGTAGTGACATCTGTAAGCCCCACAACACTGGTAGTGGTATCATGAAGAGATAGATATCCGAGGTCACGGCGAATAGACCTACAGCATAATTCATCTTGAGTGTATGCCGGCATCGCGCCGCAAAGCCAGCTCCACAAAGGATGAGATAAACAAGTATCTGCGAGGTGTAGCTTATGCAATTGACCATGATACCAATATAAATGGCGATCCTGGTCCTACGATGTATCGAATAAAGGCGAAAGTAGAGTATGAATATAGCCAGCTTGGCGAAACACATGGCAACGTTGTAAACGATAGCCCCGTCCCACAACGACATCTGTGTTAGACTTCCAAATTAGGAACACCCGTCCTGCATGAGCAAAGCTCCTACCTTGTTTACTTTAGCTGTATATTCCACAGCTCGTACATCCCATGCGTGTGGTCCCAGGACCCTACTGGTTACTGATATCTCTCAGATCCAAGATGGAAGCACCAGGCATTTAATACGTACACCAGATGATGCCAGACCCGGATGCTGTTGTGCCAACCTTTCCAGTTTTAGCTGATAGCTGACGCCAAGCACGATATCATTAGAAGTACCACGGCAATGATGGAAAAAGCTACCATGATCTGTAAGCGTATCAAGATATAGGGTACTGAACTCACCATCATCCCATCCAAAACCCCGAATGATCCATATTTTGCTGTAGATCCTCAAAAGGAATATAGGCCACATCAACGACAGGAAGACCGAACAGAGGACAACTGCAGCTGGGCCCAGAGATTTCGGATCCTTGAAATTGGATATTTGACCGTGAGGAGGCGGTTCGAGGGGATAATCTTCGACCGAAGACATTTCTCTTTTGATCGCAGTGTTATTCGTTGCCTTGGACTCAAAGTGATCTTTGTTCCTTACCTGCAATTGTTTATGATGAATGAGTAGTGATTTTCAGTGAAGGAGCCGCTTTAAGTACGACCAGTTTACTACGTGAGTTTGATGAACGTGTCTTTGGATTGGACCCACGACCTGAGTGGTAGCAATTCATAAGGATGATGGATTGCTACGCAACGTAAGCGAGCAGCTGAGACGAGAGGTCAAGTGGCCCGAGGTGGATCCGTCAAACTACCATCAAATTGGTAACTTTTGACCGCCTTGATTCAGAGTGTCAAAGACAAGCAAGGACAAGTGGCTGCGCGAAGAATTGATAATAGCCTAGCCTATCGGAACTAAATAGTCTTCGCATGGTGGCAGGTAGGAATACCGCATTCATGGATCATGTTCCGGCTCCTCAAGCCAGATCAACGACCCGTGTGGCCTATCAATACATGGTATCTCACTACCTTTAGCACTATGCAAAGCATAATGCAGCTAATAGGTGCGGTAGAGCTGCAACAGTAGACCATCTCATTGGCCCGCATCAGTACGCAGAGGACGTTCAATCCAAATAGGGGGATGGAAGGAATGGTAAAGTTTTGGGTGGCGAAGTGCAGGTCTGTAAGCTTGCGAAGAGAGTGTCGTCAGAGGAATGATAGGTAAGGCGCAGTTCAATGCAGTAAGACGGACGAGCTGAAGCCTAGGCGGTCTAAGCCGCAGGGTAATCCTGCATAGTGTGATTTGACTTGAGAAGGCCCAGACTCGTTGATCAACCTGTCATAGCTTTCCATTGTCTATTGCGAGACCGCTACCATTCATGAATTCGCGGAGAAAAGATCAAAATCGGATGATTGTACGATCTGGCAATGCGTTTCGCCTCTAAAAATAAGTGTCAATTCGTGCTCCCGCTCAATATGCCGCTTAATTCCCAACCCTTGGAGACACATCCACCTTGACATCATCCCCCTTGACGGGCGCCAGGATCCCCATACCTGCACCATTCTTCAGATCCGCCCTCGGAAATTTTTGTTCTGCTGCCACACGTAGCTCGAACCTACTGATTACCAGCCCCACAAATGCCAAGACTTCTCCCTTCGCGAGAAATCTACCCGGACAAAGTCTCGTCCCACCCCCGAATGGGGTGTAACTTCGATTCTTGGCCAGCTCCTCGTTTTGGAGAAAACGTTCAGGGTGGAAGCAGTCTGTGTTGTTACCGAAGACAGCTTCATCGCGGAGTAATTGACGGTGCGCAAGCATAACTTGTGCGCCCGGACGCAGTAATTTCTGTGTCGCAGTACGGGCAGGGCGGGTAACATGGCGGAGTGAGATGGGGCTATTGACTAAGCGGAGTACCTCGTGATATGTGGCCGAGAGGTGCCGGCATTGAGAGAGGGCGCTGCTAAAGGAGGCTAGCTCAGAGTCTTTCCGGATTATGGATAGAATTTCCTGCGTAACCTGTGTCTGTATAGTCGAATTGTGCAGAATATACGTGAGGATCCAGAAGGCGAGGCGCCAAGTGTTGGTGTTAGCTCTTTAGGGATTAAGGATGGACAGTCAGCTTTTGAGTCACATCAACGGGAGATGACTAGGAAAAGGCTGTGCATGACTCACACCCAATACACCATAGCGAGGTTGCCCGCGATGTCGTGGGTGGCAATACCTCGTGCCCTCATTTCCAACTCATAGGTTGTGACGAACCAAGCCTCACCCTTGCGCTGTTCTTTGGGCATTTCAAGATATGTCACAAGTACGCAATGAAGTCTGTTCTTCAACGCTAGCATATCGTTTGACCAGGGAGATGGTACAGAATATAGTAGCTTCCAGAACTTGTCATCAAATTGCAAGAAAGTCGTTGCAATAGCAGGATCGATCTGCAGGAGTGCTGGTCCGAAAAGGGCCGTTGTGTTGCTCTCCACCAAAGTATGACTGATCCATTTGGACAACAAGGTCCTCTTGGGTGTCAGTTCCGTCATCGGATATGCTGTCGGCATCTTAGGAATATTGTTCCACGTGAGTTCCTTGCTAATGAGACTAAGAGCGATGTCTTTAACGTCTTCTAGCTTCTTCCCTGGAATCAACTGCGTAACCAAGAAAGCGGCGCCGAGATGTGTCATATGTTTCCGCGACGGATTCGGCTCAAGTCCTTTCATTTTGAGAAGTGACGGCGATGGATCTTCGAATAATATCTTCAAGCTGGCCTCTGTGACACCGAATCGAGACATGAAATCAATGGTAGACAAGTCGTGAGAGAAATACCCAGTAGCTTTCTGTGCAGAATGAACATCATCGACAGAGATCATGACATAGATTCGCTTCCCGGCAACAGTGACAGAGAATGGCTCCCGCGTGTTTTTGAAGTACTTTCTACATTACGATCAGAACCCTATCCCATAGTGACACAGAAATGATACATAAATACCTCGCATAGTCTATAGTGCCCTCTATGTCTTTGAAGAAAGATACAGTATGGCCTGTGCAAAGGCGTACGTTGTCAGCTGATGATCTAGAGATACTGTAAATATAATGACCCGCCTACCCAGGACTGCCAGATTCTAGTTAGCCCTATCTTCAAAATATGATACAGTGGTACTGACGTGGTATTAAGTAAGGAAGTTCCTTTGGCTCGTCTGGCCTCAAAGCCGGAAGAACTGTAAACCTCCAAAGCCTCCAGCAGAGCCAAGTAACGAGTGGTACTAGGAGGACTAGAACGATCATACGACCCTCGGCCCATCCTTGAAATACCTGTGCAAGGATTATGACCGCCATATTCTTAGAATCCTTGAGGAAATTAATGAGATGTGGACATATGATTTGAAAGAAAAACAAGCGTGTATTCGGACGTACTTCGACAGGCTGATGTTCTTTCTAGTATCTTTAGATCTTTTTTCTGATCCAGAACGACAGGCTACGAGGTAATATAAGTGGATGTGATTGTAGATCATGGAATGGAGTTTTCCGGAGTCTTGCTGTGCCATTTTGCGTGCAGCGTATGCGCTAAAGACGTCTTAGTAAAGGCTGAAAACGAAACTCTTCCGTCTCTGAGTGCACCGGCAGAATGCTGGAGAAGCGGGACTCGAAACTGCGCAGAGGATTTGATGATGGGAAATACTTAGCAAAAGTGACACATGCGGTGTGGGAACTCAAGGATCGCTGTTGGCGTGCACCAGTAGCGCGCAAATCGAATGATGCTTGATGAAATGTTGCATGGATAGTACGCGCTGAGGTGGCATGAAGTATCCTATGTAATATACATTATGTTATATTGTAATTTTGTGAATGTTACAAGCAAGTTAGGGTGGAGCAGACTGTATCCTGGTCAAGGACGGGCTGTGAAAGCTCATTCATGAAGGGTCTGGATTCATCGCCTTCCGCAGCAAAAAAATTGGTCACTTAATTTCAAGCCAATAATCGCTCTCGAAGTACTAGTAATCCGACGTACTCGGTGCAAGATTCGCCTGACAAATTTGTGGAAAGACAGTCCGTCCCCTTTCATATCATCTCTAAAGCTATATCTCGGGTCTCCTCCATTGTAGAGCAAGAATCTCTCCAGTCTCACTACATGTCGTATAGTCAGGCTCGTATTGATGCCAGTACTCTGGTTTGACTGAGAATGCCCATCTACCTGACAGCAGTTGCATACAAGTCCTATATCAAACTACATAGCTTCTGGACTGAGCGGTAGCGTAATAGGCACACTCATTATGTAGACCTATGCTTTCGGACGACCACTTGCACGTCTTCTCCTATCATTGGCATCATGATACCTAGACTCGGTGTTTTCGTGTCAAGCTTGGGGAACGCAAAAAGTTCGTTTTCCGCCAGCATTATATCGTCGAATCGAGACATGGCTAGAGCGATGAAAACCATGACCTCTCTTCTGGCCACGTAACGGCCAGGGCAATATGTAGATCCGCCACCAAATGGCCGGAAGCTCGAGCTATTACTCAGGTCCTTGTCTCTTAGGAACCTCTCAGCGTCGCACTCGTCAACATTGTTGCCAAAAACCTTCTCATTGAAATGTAGTTGGCGGAAAGGCAACAAGACCTTACCACCTGCGGAGAGGACGACATTTCTCAGAGTTGTATCAGATTCGACAGTACGAATTGAAGCCGAACTCGCCGTCAGGCGGAGGACTTCATCATAGAGTGCCGCAAGACGAGGGCATTCATCTAACCTGGTTTCAAGGCGAAGAAGGCCGCCACCGACAGCCACTGTAACTTCGGCCTTGATGGCTGCGTATAGAAGAGAATCGTGGACGAGGTATGCCATCATCCAGAAACAGAGCTTGTACGCATTGCTCAAAATCCTACAACTCATCAGCCTCCATACATGACCCGAGCTCCGCGTAGAAGCACTTGAGACTTGGTCAAACTTACACCCACACAAGTGAAGTGATCATGGCAGCAAGGTCTTGGGAATCCATGTCCATCTTAGCAGTTTCGATTTCCAACTTCTTGACAAGCCATGTCGCCTCGGATCTTTGGTCCTTGGGTAGTCGTAGATAAGCCTCAACGGTCCTTACCATCTTGTCCTTCGCTTCATACATGTCTTTTGCTATAATACGTGGAAGCTTGTAAGTAAGTTTCCAGCTCTCTTTGTCGAATGCCGCAAAATTTTGCAGTAGCTGCCTGTCCATTTGCAACAGTCTGTCACCGAAAAATCCGTTGACTACGGACTTCAACAGCACATCGCTAGTCCACTCAAGGAGGGATAATGATTTCGAACCTTCTTGCCCGTTTAATGTAGAGACTGGTAGATTGTCCCAATTGATGGATGAAGCGATTTCACCCAAAACACGTTCCCATAGGATGTCAAGCTGGTGACCTGGAAGCAATTGCTCTCTGTAGTACCCTTCGGCTGCATGGGCAAGGGCTTTGTGAAGACGATCATTCCCATTCTCGCCAGGAGGCTTCCATAGCTTCGTAATACCATCGTCGCTGACGCCGATCGACTTCATGACATCGCGGACATACTCGTCGAAGGTCAATGTTTTGGAGTTCTTGTAGATCTCTGTCGCATCCTGAGGCGCTGTTATAATGTAAAGTCTAGCCCCAGCTACTGTAAGTGCAAACGGTTCTCGAGAATTGCCAAAATAAAGTCTGTAAGCTTCTTAGACAGAGATTGCGAGTTTCAAAGAGTCCGTTGATTTATCAATATACCTAGCTCTTGTGAGTATACCCTCCGTATCCCTAAAGAAGCTGATAGCATGGCCTAGAGGAGCAAACGAGTCAGGTTTTTCAACCCAGAGCGAAAGCCTGCGAACACACCTAAGACTTTGGCACAGCATGTTAGCTTTAAGACCTTCAAGAATCTGAGAAGGTCAAGCTTACTGGGAATCCAGTATGGGAGCTCTCGAGGCTCTCTTGGTTGGAATGCAGGCTTTAGTGTAAAAGCCCAGATGCGCCATGATAACCATGCTAGAGCGAGTGTAGGGAGAGTCAGGCGAAGGTAGTCAATACTTCCATTTCTATCAGAAGCGACGAGCTGTAAGAAGCGAAATATCTGTACAAACATGTTCATCTATCGAAAATGCCGTGCGCAGATGCCGAGACCTTGGATGGGCAACTGCGAAGGAGGTGGAAGAACTTGATGGATCCGATGGCGATTATGGAATTTAGTACCGAGACGCTAGTGGCTGACTACATCCTCCCGGTGGGCGGGCCTGAGGTGCAGCGGGCAAACCCCGCATGCGTGCATTGACACCTGAATCCTGAGCTGCAAAAGCAAGGTTGAGTGAGGAGGGATGCATAATTGCCTCACACCATCAATCACCGGAAAACTGATTACTGGTGCCTGCCATCAGAGCTGAGATATTATCTTGCATATTACCTTTTAGCCCATTACAAAGTTATGTTTGAGTGGCAACAAACGTATTGTGAAATCTCACAGCTGAAACAGCAAGCGATCGGCGGTTGCTCATCGCGTATATAGCTGCTATGGCTTACGTTGGCCAACCAGTCGTGACACCCATGTGGACTACAGCGACTTGACAAGAGCTAGGCATTTGGTGATACACTGGGCGGAAAGTCTAGGAGTCTCAATTAAATTCTTCGCGTGGAATCTAGCTTAATTCGTTGAACATGGCCCGTTGTAGACGCAAAGCACCTAACGCAATGACCCTCGATTGCTACCAGCCCCTCAACATGTTCCTCGACAAGACAACCAGCCAAGCTACGCCTGCTAGTATTGCATGTGTTTCGCTTTTCTTCTACGGGCAAGTAATCTTGTGTTTTCGCGGGGGACAATAGCTGTTCGCCAAGCAAAAGTCCGTGGTTCTGACTTATCTGCCAGCTTTATATCATAATGTAGGAGGATATGCCTAAGTATGAGTTTTAGAACGTGCGATGCATAGAACCTGCCCGGGCTATACGTAATTCCGGTTCACGTTAGCCTACGTTATCATTTTTCTCCTTGGATATCTTCGAATGCTCACCAAGCTCGTCGTCCGTGGCTCCAGAACAAGAATTTCGGCTCCGTATCGGTGTATTTGGAGATGCTAGTGATTGAGCAAGCATGTCTATCCATGGTTGTCTTGTCAACAAAGCGAAAGCCGTCAAAACTGGCTGGATTGACATAATTGGCCGGATCTCTCATCATGGCCCGTGATGGCGCACAAACCCAGCTTCCAGTCGGTATATGCAATCCATCCTTAAAGGTATAAGGCGAAAGAGCTTTACGCCGCATTGAAACTACAAGATTGTTTGAGCCGAATACTCCGCGTTCAATCCAACCTGCAAATCGTACTTACCTGTGTCGGCGGGATGAAGACGTGCTGATTCCTTCAAGAAGCTATCCATGAGTGGCAGGTCGTTAGGGCGACCCTCCATTGTACACCGCCCCAGCTCATCGCGTAAGACATCTATGTAGTCAACATGTTCACACAAATCATAAAGGGCATTGGTAAGGGTCTATGTCACAATCAGTGATACTGCTTAACGATTTACCTAATCGGACAAGATGATATACCATAGATAGCTGGTGGATAGAAGCCCACCATAAGCCAAGGGTTATCTGGATCAGTTTTGAGGTCGGCCACGGATTTTTGCGAGGTGCAGCATCAATGATCCACTGTAGACAATCATTCTAAACCCATTAGTATGAGAGACCGATAGGGATATCAGTAAGATGCTGGCTCTTACAGGCTTGGGAGGTGGAAGATCATGGAGCTCTCGAGGTCCAGTACGCGCATCGATGACTGGGGTGAGCCTCTCTACTAAGACTTTGGACGCACGATGATTCTGTGTTATCCACGAAACAACTGTCCTGCCGGATGTTAGTTAAAGGTATAGTGACATTGGAGGTGCTTTATTACGGTGCCAAGAAGTCAGGCACATAACGTAGTGCTTCTGCAGCCATGAAGACACTTTCTGGGTACTGTAGAGCTGCATCAAGGAAAACAGGATCATTTGCTTGTTAAGGAGTTAGATCCTCTAAGGCTTTCCAGGCGTCTGGGTAGGTGGCGGGACTGACACAGTTGTTCGCCAAAGAAAGCAAAGCTTGTGGCTGTCCTGACGACATTCTTCGCCATGGGGAAAGTGCGCAACGTAGTCCAATCAGCTGTACATAAACGTCAAACGAGCTCGTTACCAAATGGTAGGTAAATACCGACAGTTAGGGGTCAGCGAACTGGAATAAATTTCGCCATCAAACGATTCGGATATCTTTCTTTGTAATCCAGCATGGAGCGTCAGCAGATTTGCGGTGAGCAAAGTCCGAAGGACACGATGTTGTAAACTCGTCCCAGTGACGCTTTCTTCCAGTACTTCAAACCCGTCCATCGTGTATTTCGGCCGTAGCATCTGCGATAATCCTCGTCATCCAGTAATTCCCAAGATATAGTATCGAACGCTCACATCCTCAGCAAGGGCTACCAAAGAAAGCTTGCCCTCTGGTACTTCTCCAAGCTCTTCCACCTGCGCAGCAGATGAGATATGGACGAAGGTATTAGAAGACGTTGAGATGGTATATGGGATTCCGGATACCTATGGCTCATTAGCATAGCTGTCTAACTACCCTCTCCTCAGTAGGATTACATAATTGGCTTGCAGATCATCCGCATAGTAAAAAAGGTACTTGACATCGGTAATCCAGCTCCATATTCCTGTGAAGGATCGGTGTGATTCTTTCTACGCACATATCAACATCATTCCAAAAGATGAACAGAGGAACAAGATGAGCACGACCAGTAATATGACCTTCATCCTCCAGATCAGCCATAACACGACAAAGAGACCTCCCAGAGTCGAAGGCTGACCAAACAGATGTTGCAAGTCAGATTGAGTCGGGATGGTCATTTTGAGTTCAAGAGTATAGACGAAGCACAGGCATTTAATAGCGTGAAATGGTCAAGCAAGAATTGTTGATCTGCATACCAAAAAAACTAAATAATATTTATGAGAAACCAAGATCATGTGCAGAGTAAGGCTCAGATCAGATTGATGTTAGTCCGTTCCAAATCAAATGCTAGCTCCATTGTTGAAGCTCACGTACCTGATACCAAAGGCACTAGCTCGCTTGAACATCGCGTCAAATACGTCACAGCCCAAAAGAAATATTGGCACCACTGAGAACACCAGTAGGCCACGAGATTACGTGGACTGGCTGGCGAAGATGCAGAAGACTTTGCTTTGCCTCTTTGATGCACCTTTGATAAAGTCTGGCTGACTATGCCGCTCACTTCCTTTCCCGAGGGTGTTCACCGACTCTTGAGACTCTTGAAACATGGACTGCATGTGGTCCACGCTACATCAGCCGTATATGGAGCGGTAGGGGCTTCAGAACTACCAATGTGTTGCATTGAACCAATAAACCAAATGTAGCGCGATGATACATAGAGACTATTGCATAGCAGACACCCCACTTCGCACCTTCGTACCTTTTAAGGCAGCGGATTATAACGGGTATACCATTCTTGTGGAGGTTCCGGACTGCATCGCGTGCGCCAGGATGGCGTATTATGGTGGGAAATGTCAAATTTCAGCCAGCAGGTGTCACAAAGACATCGACTATGCATGCAGACATGGCCTATCGCAACAGTGCTTCACCCTGAGCATGCGAGCTCTTGGACGAGCTCCCGGAATATGAGCTGACCTTTACAAAGATAGGAATTTCGATGGTGGATGCGAGGTAGCATTTTGAGGACCGATTGGCAATCCTTGGAGTTAGGCTAAAGGCGCCGAGGGCGGATACTAAAAGCGGATAGCCTAAGATTGCCTTCACGCGGCGCGACTTTGGTGCCCGTCGCGATAGGTCTATATGCACAGCTGCGAGAACATCAAGCTTCCTCTCATTCGTCTTTTTCAGCCTAGATAATCCTTCAAGAAGTCGAAGGATTCTACTCCGTGTTGATCACGCGCTGAGAATCCTCAATAAGAACCGCCCCACTCACCTATTTGCCTCGTTCAGTATCGAATGTTTCGTAGCGTGTATCGTTGAAATATTACAGATTCGCCTATCATGTAGAATCCCCCAAGTATGGACCAGCGCATGCAAGGTGACAGGGTTGTGGAACAGATCCGGAACGCGCAACTTCCGGAGTCGAATTCTCCTGAATCACTACGCTCAATGTTCGTTTTCTTGTCTGTTTCGTCCCTTTTTCTCGGTCAAACTTGCCAAGACCCCCTAGGAACATCGACTAAATCCACTTCTAAACACCGATGGAAGACGGTCCTGGCAGCGCTACGGATCCCCAAGCTGTCAGTCAAGAGGTAGAGACCTTAAAAAGTCCAGAGCGGTATCCCACTGGCTGGAGAATTGCTATCATCACTGCCTCTCTCTGCTTAGGAACTTTGCTTATTGCTATTGACAACACTATCCTGGCCGTTGCCATTCCTAAGATAACCACCGTCTTCAACTCACTGGACGACATCGGCTGGTATGGCTCTGCTTACCTTCTATCCATCACTGCCTTGCAGCCTACCTTTGGGAATATCTACAAATATTTTGATGTCAAGATCACGTATCTCATTTCGATCGTGATATTTGAGAGTAAGACACTCTTCGTGAAGGACTGTAGCTCGCATACTCATACGAGTTACTAGTCGGCTCCATTATCTGCGCGGCCGCTAGAAATTCTCCAATGTTCATCGTTGGCCGAGCTATCGCAGGGGTTGGCGCAGCCGGGTTGTTCCAAGGAGCTCTGGGTATTGTAGGATACACGGTCCCACTCGCGAGACGACCTGTACACCTGGGCATAGTAGTCAGCGTATTCGGCCTGGCAACATGCTTCGGACCTGTCTTGGGTGGCGCTTTTACGAGCGATGTTAGCTGGAGATGGTGCTTTTGGATGTACGTATAACATTTCAGTCTTTACGAGGACTCTCAGCTGAGGCGCCTACAGTAACGTTCCTGTCGGGGGACCTGTATTTTTTCTTGTGTTGTTCTTTCTTAAGCTCAGAGGACTTGACGATAGGGACCGGTCCCTGCCACTCAAGGTCAAGATACTACACATGGACATCTTGGGGGCAATCATCTTGATTTCTGCTATATGCTGTATCCTTCTGGCCTTACAGTGGGGCGGAACGACTAAACCCTGGAAATCTTCGACCATAATTGGACTCTTTGTTGGATTCGGTCTGCTTTTATCACTATTTGTTTTTATACAATGGAAACTGAAAGAGAAGGCCACTCTACCTCTACGCTTTCTGAAGCAACGCTCGCTCCTCATGAGCGCTTGCTATTCCTTTCTAATATACGCATCGAATTATATTGTGAGTTCAATATCACTCGGCTGCCAAGCCTCTTGACAGCTGACGGTTACCACAGGACGGTTATTTCTTGCCTTTCTACTTCCAGGCCGTTCAGAGTAAATCAGCAACTGAAAGTGGAGTCCGCTTTATCTCTCTGGCAGTTCCTGAAGTCGTTGCAATCATTGTTGTTGGAGCAATAGTGACCAAAACTGGGCACTATGTAATTGCCCACTTCTATGATCGTGCTTGCATCTAAATGACTGACACATTCTAGGTTCCATTCATGGTTTTGAGTGTTATCATTGGTGCTATTGGCACTGGGCTACTTAGCACGATTGGTTTAAATACAACTACAGTGCGTTGGGCTGCTTATATGGTTATAACAGGTGTGGGTATTGGCGTTGGAGTGCAGCTGCCCTACACAGCTGTACAGGTGGCTATGAGGTATTTGGCACAATAATCTATAATTGATCGCTCCTCTATGCTGACATGCATGCCAGCGAAACAGATGCGCCGATTGCTAATGGTGGGTCTGTTCTTAATCCTCTGTGTCTCTCGGACTGATCAGACTCTTCCAAACAGCCATAATCGTGTTCTTCTCCCAGCTTGGGGGGTAAGTCCCTTCGAAAAGCCGTGCTCTATATGAGCTGACAATATCTCTCAGGGCCCTTACGCTACCAATTGGACAAACAATCCTCGTGAACACTCTTTCTTCTGAAGTCTCCCGGCATCATCTCGCAATCCCAGCTCAAAGTGTAATTCATGCAGGTGCAACGAACTTGAAAAGCCTGACTACTGACGATACCGTGTTGCGCGCCCTTCAAGCTTGCTACGCTCAAGCCGTCACAAACGTTCTATACTTTGCACTAGCAGCAATAGCCCTTGGCATGCCGTTTGCAATTTTCATGGAGTGGAAGACCTTGAAGGGGCCTCAGACAGAGGAAAAGGCTGGTGGGGAGCGCAGTGAATTAGAAAAGCTGGCCGAAGCTACAACGTCGACAGAAGTTACTAAGTCTTGACAAGTTCAATAAATGCGTAGATTTGGTTTTTAGATGGTGGAGATCTTGCCTCCACCAATGTAGTATTAAATTCACGCGTAGCTTATAAGAGTGATCTGCAACTCTTTGGTCCCAGAGTGCAGAGTAGCCGGAAACGAGTTTGTTCAACTGACTGTATAATGGCACCTCTGATGTGCGAGCGCCGTTAAAATTGCAGCTGCGCCCCGATTTCACCCACGGCCCGTAATATGATACATATGCAAGTTCGCGTCAAAATTAGCGCGGGGCAAATAGAGTTTCATCATCCGAGCTACCTGATACAACAGCTCTTCCTCGCTCTCAACCGGCGAGTTCTATTTACGTGAGGTAACATTTCGCAATGCCGGACTTTGCCAGCCTGAGCTGAATACATAATCCGTTCTCTATTGACACCTTATATATTCATTTTGCAACGACACTGTTCATCCTGGAAACGAATGTCTACCCAAATAATGATGCCTACAGCCGAGTTCCTTGACGCCTTAAACTCAGGATTGCCTGCATCCGTCCAACATCCGACTATTATGATCTATTTGGCCCTCCTCGCCGTTATCTCTATTGCAATATGGCTGCGAGCACAGAAAGTTGCTCCTGCCATTGGACTAGGGGTGCAAGTTCTGACCACCAACGCGAACGGTAGTTCCCACCATGCGACCGAGAGTCATTATCAGAGAACTCTACTTATTGGCTGACACTGGTGAGTAGGATTTTTGCGGCATTAACATGGTGTCTTGGAAACGTGTGGTTCCAGGGGAAAACTTAGGCCGAAGGAGCTGGGTGGCGAATCAGGAGTCAATTATTTATTACTATGGCATCGTTGGCTGGTTTTCGGAGTAGCTAGATGTATTTTTCGTGTGAATGCGTCTTGCAAAGTCGAAGAGATTTTCTCAGCTACCATGTATATTCCTTCGCTTTTCGTGTCCTGGAATGTCAGCAAGCACCTGAACATATGTATATCTTCCCAATAGGGGCACATGTATACCAACATCGTTGCCTCCTGACCAAACCTGAGACGAGAAATTTCAGCCTCACATAGAATCAGAGGATCAGCTAAAATGGCACAGTGTTGCGATGGAAACATGCACAAGCGCACAAATAACGTGTTAATCAACCTTCCCTTTTAGGGTTGGCTGATTGGACAGACCTAGCATGCCGCCCTTCTCCCGGTGCTTACATGCATGACACTTTGCTAAATCCTTTGATGCACGCACGGCTTACGCAACGTAATCATGTTGCAGGATTTGTCTGAAACCACACCGCGACGGTAGCCACTCAAGTGCTGCCCCGGAATTGGCTCAAGGTGAGACAATCGTACAAAGGTTACAAAGTCAGTATTTCAGCTACACCATACATCCTGCTAGCGTAACTACGGGGCAAAGTGCTGCGATGCCTCTTGTAATGCAATGTTATGAGCCAATAAGACCTTGCTTTATCGAGCATCCAGATATTAACATCGCCTTTTTGGGGCTATGGCGTTATCTTTCCCACCAGACGCCAGGTATCAGATCCCTTGGGGCAATAACTTTTCTGTCTTAGGTCTAGCTGAGTCTTGATATGGCTAAAGCTCGAAAGGCAGTAGGCTTAGTGTTTCATTAGAAGGTCATATCATCGCATGTAGGATTCAAAGTCCATGTTTCTGTCGAATTTCATTGCCCGGTCTCAATTCTCTGATAAAATAAAATTTGAAAAGATCGCAGCATCTACTCTATCTTAGACTTGTTAACCTTGGAAGTACACGCGAACCATGGCGAGCTTATCTGAAATTAAGAACATCCCGTTGTTGCCGCCTCCTCCGGGCCAGGTATCGAACTTTGACAATCCCTCAAGTCGAGGTCCAGCAATTGTCATTCTTTGTTCGGTATTTATTGCACTTATGTGGCCCATATGTTTCTTGAGGATGTATTCGAAAGTTTGGATTACACGCACTTTCGGATGGGATGATGGCAAGGCTTCCTAGCCCCGAGTCTAAATATTAGCTGACATATGAATGCAGCGTCTACCATCATTGCAGCGGTGATTCTCCGTCTATCCAAGGAGTGAAATCGTAATGAAGCTAATCTTCGAAAGATTGGTACAACTTCGTATGGAGCAGCTGTGATGTGGTGTATGTCTGTTAATTATTTCGGATGCTTTCAAAGGCTGATGAGTATTCAGGCATGAAAGTATGGGGCCCGCACGGATGGAATGTCCGAGCTATTGCACTTACAGACCATGTGATCAAGGTGAGACTAAAATACTACTTGAGGGTAATATATTAAAAATGAGCTACCCTCCAGATCCAGATTTCGGTCTTGGAGATTGTCTACGGCCCAACCATCTTCTTCGCTAAACTGGCTCTCTTTCTCCTCTTTCTTCGAATATTCTCGTGCAATCGGTGGACTAGGAATGCCATATATTTTGGAATAATCGTCAACCTTATATTCAACACCATAAGCACACTTGTCTTTGGCATTCAATGCGTCCGAAAGCCGGGACAATCCTGGATAGAGACAGCATCTGCTGAGCGCTGCAGAGATATGAATAGGATGAACTACGTTCAGGGTGGCTTCGGCATTGTCTCGGATCTGTACATCTTCATCCTCCCAATGCCTGTGATATGGAGGCTGCACATGCAGCTACGCAGAAAAATTGCTGTGTGCGGTATATTCTTGACAGGTTTGATGTAATAACGGCTAACATTCGCTTTTGAAAAGGTACTGACATCGATTTCAGAGCGATCCTTGCCAGTGTTCTAGGCTGCTATTATCGTGTTCTTAGTGCTTTGAGCCCGGACTTAGCCTGGAACGAACCGCCAGCACTCGGCCTAGCGTGCGTATAGCTTCCCTTCCCTCACCTATCGCGATTTGCTTACCCATTTTCTTGTAGCCTCGTTGAAATGAGCGTGGGAGTCATATGCGGCTCTGTGCCCCACCTCTCTCCCATCGTTCGCAGATACAAGCCCAAAATGTCTAACTTTGGCTCCCTGTTTCACTCGCTGTTCCGCAGCTCCAAGTCGAGATCGAAAAAGAGCTCTGGCTTGCCGCTCCATGATGTCCAACAACTTGGTTCGAACCCATCGGCAATGCCTAAAGGCCAAATTGAGACCAAGGTTTTGGGCTCAATACAAGGGTGTGTAAAATGCCAGACGACTTTTCAAGTCGCCGGTACATAAATAGGGAGTAGGACTGACATCATGATAGGGAAGGCAAGTTTTTCAAGTCAGGAGCTTTTTCACGCATGTGGGAACATCGGACTGCCACAGAAAACTCAGTCAGCACGACCATGTTCGATGATGGTGACGCGACAAAGCGTGATTATTACGAGGGGGCCGAAGGACACGCCTCGAAAAGGCTACCGAAATAACATGATCATGTTCCGCTCTGACAACAAGAAGTCGGCGATCCAATCAAAAGCACATTCAGAGTCACGGTCTAGCCAGTCATAGTTATCTATAAGACCATCTTGCCACGCCAGGATCAGAGGTAGATACTCTAAGCTTGTGATTATCTACGTACCTTTGTACTGTTGTCCTATTTCAAGACAATTTACGAGCTAGAAAAGATGGAAGTTACTCGTCGTGGTGCTGCCGATCGCGATCTGGCATCTCCCATGCGAGGTCACAATGGGGGGTTATGTTTGATCTTGCGCGCCAAACATTTTCTGCATGGTTTGGCCGTTCGGCACCTTGTCTATTGCGAAGTTAGCCGGTGTCCCCTCACCGCCATGAAAAGCAGGCGCAGCGGCTCTGTTGGTTCTAAGTCGATCAGCAGGCTATCAGCTACTATGTAGAGTGTGCGCATCGAGCACAAGGATAGAGGATGCATACGTGTGCATACTGCGGCATTTAGGGGGTCGCACCACCTGTTAACGACTTTACTCCTTGAAGTTTTGGAAGATATTTTGACTCCTGGTATCCAATAAGGTTTTGAATTGTTTCCGGAAAATGTCATCCTTCTCTTACTTCCGAGGAAACAAGCGCACAGTGGGCCTGTCCTTATGGAGGGACACTCTGGCTACAGATAGGGAACCGATTCTCTAAAGGGTTTGCTCGATCAGTAGCGACTATATGTTTCGCTTCAAGTGTCTCTGTGATTTATTTAAGCTGAGGTCACGTCGTCCGGAGACAAGACGGGATGAATGTATAGGAGCAGCGGCCCCCTTGTGTAGCATCAATGGAAACAATACAAACCTTTAGGTAGATCGATCACTGGAAATGTAATGCGGAATAAAGAGATGCATTTCAGCTCCGTGGAACACGTGGACCCGTTGTGTTTGCATTTCTGTATGTCGCTTCCGGTAGAGTGGTTGGCGCCTTGCAATCTTGCATTAGTGCTTACCGAATGACGGAGCTGCTGGCGTTACCCGCAGCTTAATCCTTCAATTGAACTATAGCTTTTGACTTTTGACTCCCGGTGCACTTTGCCACTTAGGAAAAGCTGCATGCAGGCTGGCATTTTGCTGACGGCCATACAAATCCATGAGGTAAGTTAAAATCCGATTTGGTAAAAAACATAGTGGGTTTCGTACCGAACCATAGCAATTCCGGTTTCGTATCGTATCGAAGCCTACACGTAGTCCATGACACACCAATTCAACCTTGATTGCATTGGGACTTCTCCAGGGTGGATTCCAAGGGGCCTCAAGGGTTAGGTTGCTCTGAAACACTCGTATTCCTATCACTTGGGCTCACGGAACAGGAAATTCTCCACTTTAAGGCCTTCAATCTCACCCTATTGAACAGCTATGCCCTCCGTATCCCCCGTTCTCTACAGACCCGCCATAGGAAGAACCATGGAAGTAATTGATCACTAGCCAGCACTTCTCATGGCCACTTATTTGTACGTGAAAACCGGAAACAGCTTTGCCCACTAATACCCAAACTCGTCCATTCTCACTTTCTTGATCTTATACTTAGACACAATCATTCAGGCAAAAGCATCTTTAGGTAGTAAGACGGTGCGGAGATCACAGAAAGCAGGACTGAAGACCCTGTCATGTTCGTTCAGCATTTATACGATCCTCAGGTTTAGTGGCAACTTTGCTCCTTACTTGCCATCGAATCTTTGCGGCACTGACTATGAGGAATGAGAGACATTATCCAACGTCCATAGCGTATACTCAAATCCGTAGCCACAAACCCATTATGCCCCTCAAGGTTTCGGAATTTAAATTCTCTAACCATTATGGCGACAATTGTCATAATCTGCAGATACGTAAATTGTTCGCCAATTGTTGCAATATTGCTATTCCTATTTTATCGCTCGCTTAGCTAGTTCCTCCATTTTTCCTTGTCTAGTCCATGTTGACCATTCTAGCACCTTCTGCCCCTATTCCGATGGCTATTGCGCTGCAAGACCTCATGTATATAGAGAGCATCGTCCATAGACCTAGGAGGACAGGCAATGCAGTGTTTATCCATAGAATTGGTCCCTAGCATTGCGACACCAATACATCTGTGCTGCTCAGCTACAAATGGAAGATATGGAGTCGTCGCGGCAGCAGACACAAGCCCGTACCCATTATCAACGTTCAGGCTTTTGCTCTCCTCGTATATATAGGGATTTGTGTCCCAATGGTGGGTGTCCCAAAGCTCAGGATTTACATAGTGCTCCGCGCTACGCCCTATATGCCCAATTGCGGCGAGGAGAATATTGGACGCGCTGGGACGCACATTTCTGTACCGTCAATGGGTATAGCTCTCTTGACCTTGCGCATCACGCTGTTGTCTGAATAGGATAGATCAGGTTCAGTTCGTAGGTCGATCTTAAGTGGGATGACAAGAGCTGAGTAAAGCTCAGAGCCACGAATTTGGGATTGGCCTACAGCTGGGTACTAGATGCGATTGGTGCCCCCCTCCGATCTTTAAGTTTAGACCCCACTTGACCTGCTCAAATGCAATGATGACCGCAGAATTGCCGATAAATAAGTCCGTGACGCAGCATGTCTACATTGCGTAGGGATCGGTCCGGTCTGGAAGCAGATTCGATGTAACCCACCATCATCCACGCTTGAGCCGTATTGATTTATTGGCGAGGAATTTGACCGGTCAAGGCAAACCTTTGCAGACATGCTACTGTCGCTCCGTGTGGTGTAGTTAGGCGTCACTATCCGAGCATAACTGCTTCTAACCCCATTGCTTGTTAAATATATGTCTTTTCGCATAATTTTGAAAGAAAGGCGTGCCACAGTACAGAAAAATGGACTATGCAAACATACCTGTTATGGCTCCACCGAAAGGAGTACAATCAAACTTTGACAACCCTAAGACCCTCAAGTCGAGTATGGTGGCCATAAACGCGACTTTCCTGCCCTTAATGCTACTGGCAGTCGCCATTCGACTCTACTCAAGGGGCCAGATTATGCATGCCATGGGTTGGGATGACTGTAGATATCTTCATTGCCAAATGATTGAAGCAGGCTGACGACTAATAGATACATGCGTACTCGCCGTAGTATGTCTAGCCTCTGGAGCTCCGTGAAAAGTTTTGTTGATGAATTCCAGCTTGGCTCTGTTGTACATACCATTCTGATGTTATGGGGTTAGCTCTGTGGTACCCTATCGCCAAGTCTTCGTTAATGTTCATAGATATCCATCTTGGTTATGGGACTCATATGTGGGATATTCGAGCTATTACACTGCTTCCATCTCACTTGAGGGTAAGTTTATTTGATTCGCCTGAAAGCCCTGTCCTAAAAGTTGACTCTTGTCTAAGGACATGACAGCACTGGCTGTTTGTTATCCCATTGTTATTTTTTTCGTGAAACTCACAATATCCTTACTTTACCTTCGGCTCTTTGGCATGCAAAAAGCTTTCCGATACTCGGTATACGGCGGTATCATGTTTTGCTTCTTGTTCTACACCGCCTATATGGGTACTCAGATTGGTACCGTAATTCTTTGCGTCAACACTGGAAGCACTAGGATATCACTCTGTCGTAACACTGCTATCCTTACGCTCATCTCCGGTGTTGTCAATGTCGTCACAGATTTGTACCTACTTTGTCTGCCAATTCGATCGTTAATGCTGCTGAAAATGCGAGGACGGCGAAAATTCGGTCTGCTCTTAATTTTCATGTCAGGACTCATGCAAGTTCCAACTCCCCTTTACTCACCGAGCATGGCTGATCGTGTATCACAGAGCTTGTCTTGTTAGCATAGCGCGTCTGGTGCTCGTAAGCGTCCGTTTTCACGATCCCGATACCCTTTACAATGCAGCATTGACAACCGAATTAACGTGAGTTGTTCATGTCGGAGTGAGCTTGACCCTGCGAATTAACGATAAGCAGAAGCGTTGAGTTGAATGTTGGAATCATCACAGCCTCGATGCCGGCCATGCCCCAATTCTTTGGCAAAAGCAAGATCTTTAAGATGAGGACCTACAGCTCTCTCCGTTTAAGACTCTTCTCTGAACGTAGCAGCCACAAAGCCTCCATAAATACTAAGGAGGCAAAGCATTCAAAAGAGACCTTCCCTTTCGGACCGGACACTATAGGACAGCAAGGCAATGGGTACTTGGAGCTCGCAGATGCAAACCAATTCCGTATATTCAAGGGAGATGCTTCGCACGAGGAAGATGGCAGTTCTCAGAACGGAATCTTGAGAACCACCGACTACGGGGTATCCTCGGCTCCCGAGCCGGGCAACTTCACTATGAGGCAAGAAATTGAGGAGCCATGAACAGCTGTTGATTTTATACATGCGCGTTGATATATAGCTTTTCCTCCCGTTCAACGATCAAACCATGTTAGCAAGGACCGGTGGGGAAAAGGGTCTTCATGCACCGTATTTACCATATCCAGACATGACTTAACACAATGAATCAGCGTGTTTCTTTTTTCCGCCGATAAGTTGCACGCCAACGCGTCCACATGCTGAGGTTATCATAATATATGCAGGCGTGAATCGGACTATAGACCCGTGATAGCTGGATAACTCATTGATACTCGACGTTTTGTAAGATATTTGCATACTCAAGTCTGCCCCAGACCCCGCCTCCAGAGTTACTGATAGTCATGCTGCATCCACTTGCCGTGTCACGACTCGTTCCTCAATTGTCTCTTTTAGTGTTGTTGGCAAATGACTTTCCCGCTCTTCTAATTCCTTCCTTCATGTCCACAAGCGGCTTATATCTTAGTCGCATCTTCGCTTTATCAATACGGAACGTCCTTGTCATGGTACTGTACCGGATACCATGTCGTGTCATACTCGACTTCCTTCGGCCAAAAGAGGTAATCCAGACCAACCATTCAGCGATTGTGGCCATTGCAAGTCCAACTGTCCTTGGTATGATTCGAATATCTTCTCTAGTCGGGTATCCTGCAGCAGTTCCAAGCGCGCGTGCAAACTTCCAGAAAGGCATTGGCTCATCATTAGTGACAAAAAATGCCTCACCATCAACACCTTCGCCTTGTTTTGCCAATGGGCCTGCTTTGACCAAAGCCAACGCTGCAAGGATGTGTGCTTGAGCCGCATTCCCAACGTAGGTCCAATCAAAGGTGTTGTTGCCATCACCAACCTGGTATTTGTACTTCCCAGACGCTGCAGCCTCCACCATAGGCTTCACTGTGGTCAAATCATTCTCGCCAAATAGTCCGGACGGTCGTATCGAGGTCGTGAGCAAACAATCATTTTTACGGTTGGCTTCAAGCACGATAGACTCTGCTAAGGCTTTCGTGTGGCTGTAAGCGCTTCGCTGTACTGGCATGTAGAGGACTGGGGACCTTTCATCCGCATCGACAAGATCGCTGATTGAGTCGTGTACAACTGAGGCACTGGAAGTGTACACGAACGCTATAGTATCCTCTGTAGATAGTGCACAGTCGATGAGATTTCTTGTGCCGTTAACGTTAACTCGCATGTAGAGGTTCATGTCATCACCGAGTGCAGGCGGAGAAGCCGTGTGAAAGACAACCCGGGGTCTGACCTGGTCAAAGATCGATTGGACTTCTCTCTTGGATGATATATCAGCATTGCAGTAGGCAACAGTGTCGTGTTGGTTACGGTCGGTTCGGATATCGACAACAGTGACTTTGCTGGCGGCATGAGATTCGAGCAACTGCCTGATTATTTGGTGGCCAAGGAATCCGCATCCCCCAACAACAAGCACAGACCCGAGGGATTGTTTAGTATCAGTCATGTCGACGTCAAGTCATCTCACGAGATGGACAGTAGTGAGAATAGAGGTGCCGTTAATATTGAAGCAGTAGGGACGATACCAAGATGGCCTTGACAAGAGAAGGGATGAAAGCTACAATACTAACATGAGAATGTCGAGCTAGAAAATGATTTCCCTCGGAACGCATTACCTAACAGTTGAGAGCCAATTGAAGTAACATTATAGCTTATTAAAGATCAAGAATATAATAAATATAAAATCAAACCATCTAATAGGACACAAGAGATACAAATTATAAACCAACCTAATATTTACTGTTTAGGAAATATGTACTTTTTAGGCGATTATACGAATTTTAACATGCGTAGCCTATAGGAGCGAAAGCAGCATCGGAGATCACCTTGCACCGCCGGGGGAGAAGCCGTGCATGCAGAATTTTCGTGGAATCCGTTGATGCAAGGAAAGCACATTTCAAAAGATCGCGTCCGCATGTGCTAGGATCCATTTATGCAGCCCTATGCGGCTGGGTGACACTTAATCCCGTGAAGCCGGCCCACTCACTACTGCAGTAAAGCCCTCGCTCTGACCTCCTTGCTTGGCTCTTTTTGGCTCCAACGATGCCGCTAAGGAACAACCCTGGACTATTGAATTTTCTTTACGTGCTCTTTGCTCCTGAATATTACCGTGCAGGTTTCCTTCATTGTGGCGTATCACCCTTGGAGTCCCCCACCCTATCTAGGAGATCTTATAAAATGTCCTGCCGATATAATTATGTTGGGCTAAGTAGTCTAGAGAATGGGCTGATCAGTGCTTTGTTTGATATTATCCAGCCTATGCTACTAAAGTCGCTTTCTATCAGGGTTCGCGTTAAATATGTGTGAAATCCAAATCCCCTTCATATCTGTCTTCCGGTGAATGTGTTGCGGAGATTGCTGGTATACCTCGTCTCTATGATGGTAAAAAATTGCTACATGTATTGCTAAGCATTACCACACAAATCTGATCTTCCACTCTACGGGTGCATTGACAGTCGACCATTATCGCTGATGTAGAGTTTCACTTCTTGTTATTGTAGAAACCTTGCGGCTCACTCCACGTAGAAGTTCCACTGGGTGATCATCCAGCAAACAGATCCCCCAGCAACAATCAGCACAGGTGCCAATCCTTTTCCAGCTTTCATTGTTCCGTAGGCCATCCATTCACTCGCAAAGTGGCCCAGGGCGATGAGGTATGTCCACAATGCTAGCAAATATACCTCTCTATTGCCAATGTTGTACGCTGCAAAAATTCGCACGACGCATGAAAGACATGTCCAGGTGCCAAACATGCGTGCGCCAAAGTCTGTTACTTGGGAAGCTGAAGCTGGACCTTCGTAGGTACGGAGGGCGAAGCTTTTAGTGCGATAGCATTGCACCGTATTCATGACCGAGAAAAGCGAGATCTGGAGCATGTTTAGTCTTTGATTTGCACCTGAAATGAGTGGGTAGTAATAGTACCAAGAGGAGCCAGTATGGGAGCATGCCTTCGTGCGATGGCAACAAGGAATTCATTGCGGCGAGGACTTCAAGTGGAGGAAGAAACTGGCTGGTGGGCTCCTGCTATCAGAACCACGGAGTCTGTGGGCGTTGAGGGCTTGTTAATCTCTTACGAGGCGTTGTCGGGTTACGAAAGTCCTAGTGCTGTGCAAGACACCGCTACCTTACTTTACCTAAATTTATGCCGCTAAAACATGCTTGTTCAGTCGACATGTCCAAGAATACGCGTTCTAGGCGTGTTTTATGAATATTCCTGTCGCAAAAAATATTGCGATATCTACACTCTGCGGTTGCCTAAATGAAACAAGACAAGACCTCTGGGATGCGTTGAGTGAATAGTAGTCCATACTGGTCGGAGGTGAAGAAGACTTCCTACCTGAGCTATATCTGATCAACTATCAGTGAGGCACGTTTCACAATAGACGGACGAAAACCGATCCTGAACGCGTATGTTCAAGGACATCTGGTTGGCGGTCCAGTATAGTGGAGGCGCTCTATACGTTACGTACACCTCGATTAAGCTTACTACTGAGAGAAGACGTAACAAATGCTAAGCAAGCTTCAACTTCCGCCTTACTACCTAGTCCACCTGCATTTGAGTCTCGTTACCATTCAAAGTTAGAAAGACCAATCGTGCATATTACCGAAGCTAGCGTCCTAATTTTTCTTGGGGTGATCTCCGGCGTGGTTAAGTAGAGGGAAACGCAAAATGTGTCCTTCTTTTATCAGTCGAAATAGCGCTCATGCTCTCGCAATAGTGGATTTCAGTTAATATGGTGGTACTATTCACTAATAGGAGCAGTATAGTGCTTACACGATAACATTGAATAGGCTCTCTGTACATATTATTAACCCTCTTATTGCATGTGATAATATCATGCTTCTTCAGTCATTGATATTGCCAAATCTCCTGATCAGCGCCATCTGCATGCATAAGCATGATACCCCCAACGTAGCAAAGCAGTATAAGTAATACAGTCTCAAACAACGCCAAAGAATTTCTTTCAGTGTGCTGCCAACTCGTAATCAAGCCATCTCCGCAAGAATATCCAAACAACCACAGTCACAAAATGAAAGTCGCCTAAATGAGACCCCATTCAAATCACTGAGGGGGCGTGGATGACCGAAATTGCAACAAGCACAGTAGTTCTTGTAACAGTGAAATCAGTAGCGATTTTAAAGGCAGGCGTTGAGCCCTCGATCAAAGAAAGCGGACAGTACCGGAGGAAAAGCTGATATAGGGCCCAATCTACCCCGAAGAGGAGTAGTACCTGGGAAAATACCACAATATCGTTGGATGGGTGTAGTAGTTTTGTAGCATGGCAAGTGAGGGTCAAAGGATGATACGCAACGATAAACGGGAACTCTACAGCGTAGTCAGAACTGCTTGCTTTAGTTGTCCTATTCCGAATGAATGTCTCGAATGCCGACTGTAGGGTAATTCGCAAAGCCATCGCGTAATAATGACTGCTTCTTGAGAGCAGAAAAGAGCCAATGCTGAAGTTGGTGAGCGCTGAGAGAGAAGTAGGACAGCTCGCTTCCCAAGGTCTTACTCATTGCTAAAATGTCATTACCCCAATACCTGTTCCAAGCAATCCAGTTATTTCTAAATGCTTCAGTTGTATACATCGTTGCCATTGTATCTTCGGGCTTTCTCTGCAACTTGAGCTTCAAGTTACCCAACATGGACGAAGACACTCCATGTATATGTGCGTGAAATTGGCAGTACCAGGCCTACAAAGGGTTTGACCACCCGCAAACCTCCATGAAACAGACCCGTTTGCTATGGTCCTGAGTGAACCGGTTCGACGGGATTGAATATGTTCATTGGGCGTGGGGAATCTCTCTATGCAAGTAATCTATTGCGTTACACTGTGTTGCGACGGACGCTGATTGGTGACAATTCCCCTTTCCCGTCAGCATCTCCGCATATGCGCACTAGCCTTCATAGACTTCTTCGTCAAGATTGCAAGTCGATCACTAGATCTATAACGAAGGATAAGGAGATGCATTTCAGCTCCGTGGACACGTGGATCGGTTGTGATCGCATTTCCGTTTCTCACTACCGGTGTAGAGCGGTTGCGCCTCGCACGTCAACGTATCTTGACGTGCATTAGTGCTCACCAAAACACTACGCCGCTGGCATTACCGGCAGATTGATCCTTCGACTGAGCTGTAGCTTTTGACTCCCGATGCACTTTCCTACTTATGTCAAGCTGCATGCAGGTTGGCATTTTGTTGACGGCCATACATCTGCATAAGGTAATTTCAATCGGATCTGGTAAAGAGCAAGGCGGGTCTCGTACCGAACCAGCTCACTGAATTGGCCGGCGGAGAGCGTGAACATTTACCAAAGCTATATCCAGGCACCTAGTCGCATCGCGAAATGAATGATTGGACAGAGCATCATCTTTAGAATATGCCGCAATTGCGTCAGATGGGTCCAAGACAGAATTTGGAACGCCAGATTGGACAATGAAATCTTGAGCCGTGCAGTTCGGATGAGGCTGGTTGCGTCAGGTTAGGTCTATTCTCCCTGGCTGCTACACACTAGCGCGGATTCCCATTGGCCATTTTGGAGCCACCTGTTATTTCACAAAGATAGGCTTGCACCTCATTCGAGCGACTTTGGCGGGATGCAACGTGGTCTGCAATTTACTGTACGTCTCCGCTGATTCGGATGACAGACGCTAAAAGCTGCAGACTTATCAGAAATTGAGTGGTACCTGTGGGAGGAGTCTGCAGCTGGCGTGATATAGGCGATTCCAAGTGGTTACCATCAACGAGTCAGTCATGCGTATTCGCAGCATGTTCCTCATGCGGAAGACTCATGCCGGCAAAGCCAGGGTCCCACGGAAGTCACAAGCCTCTTGACGGCGTATTTTCAACTGCACCACGACCGGATGTGATCCTGATTGGGCAAACAGGCCCACGAGTGGTGAGCACTAACATTTGTGCGGATGTCATTCCTTTCTACAAACCGATACATACCTAGACGAACGTTGTGCAGATGCGCAAAGTCATTGGCTTGGATTCAGTTGTGCTGTGCCATCTCATGGTCTTATGTGTGAAGTCTGTATCTGTTTTTCAAGTGACGTTGTGAAGATGTGGGGTTCCGCCGGCACCAGCCGCGTTGATGGGACGACGGATCTACCCCTATGAGGAGCCCTATGGCTGATCCCTAGCGGCCGCCGGCCCCTAGAGCTTGTCCCCTAGGAGACAATATTTGCGCTAGGGAAACCTAGCTCCGGGGACAAAATCCTACTGTCTGGTTACCAACTTTTAGGGTGTTCCTAAGGGGCTATGAGGTTGATGGGTGAACTAATATATACCGATCGCCTTGGCTAAACATGAATAATTGCATAGGAACCACTTATTACCATTTTACTCAATGGCGGACAGATCAGATGACCCGACTTGCACTACCCTGTCCTGGACAGCTTCTTTGGCCTATCCCTATGGAACGAGAACGTGGTCAGATGCTCAGCTAACAAAATTTGCGTCTAGCTTGCCCTACTGTAGCTCGATATATGTGTCCTCAGCTGGAACGAAGCATTGCGGCCAGTTTCAGAGTTTGGTGAAAATCAGCCCCCTACCAAGCTGAGAGTCAGAAGAATAAACAGGCGTCTCCGTAGGCAATGTGGGGCGCTGGGACTTGTATGTGAGGCATAGAAGTCTGTATGTAGGAGATAGGCACTCTGCATGTCGGGTTCGCAGAGATGAGGCCTGTACGCTTTCATCTCTCTTGCATACTGTTTGATGGTGCAAGAGGAATAGAGAAAAGCATTCCTGTCGCGGCACGGGTTTGGAAACTGTCCATATATAGTTGGAACTCAACGGCTTCTGCCCAGCGTCATTCTATCATCTCCCGCAAGCTCTAACACATATTCATTGCATCATCTATTACTACTCAACGTCTGAGAAACTACCAGTGCAATATGCAGCATCACTTTCACATTCTAATCTCTTTTGCAACAATCATCTTACAGATCAAGGCCCAAGATCTTTCGGGGCTTCCAACATGTGCTGTACGGCTATCTCTTGATCATGTCAATTGCGAGACTCGCAAAAGCTGACTTGGACACGCAGCAAGCATCCGCAATTTCCAGCTTTACCTCAACTGGTTGCCAGATCACAGACCTTACTTGTATCTGCGATGATTCGACATTTATCGAGTCTCTCGCTCCTGCCATTGAAAAGGATTGCTCTCCAGCAGATATTCAAGGCACGTTGCACTTTTTACAGATACGTTTCTTCACTGACATCGCTCAGAGGTCAGCACTTTCGCCATGCAGCTTTGTGACAGTGTTAGCGTCACACTTAGTCTTGCGGGAATTATCAGTACAGCACAGCCTACAGTCATTCCGGCGACAACTTCCACCAGTGTCGGTGATGCAGCCTTCATAACGAATGGAGCAACAGCTTCCAACAGTTCTGGGGGTTTAGCCTCCTTAACGAACGTAGCTGCTATCTCATCACCAGTCACACCAGCATCCTCTGTTAGGTCTCCTTCCACGTCCTCTCCTACAAAGCCTTCTGCTGGGAATGCGACAACGACGTTTAGTGGAAGCGGATCTGCTGCTCTCGATTGGCGACTCGTGAATATCAAGCTGTCTCTGTGCGTCGTATCTGTTATGTGGTTGAGTGGGCTCTAAGACAGGAAATTACACATGCAGCGCTTTTGATTAGAATGATTGGATATCTGCTTTATGAGGGACAGAGGTTCCTCCTTGTAACTTAGTCGGCAGCGATCCTAGCCTCAGGTTCATCAAGAAGCTTTGATTTCTATTTAGTCGTCCAGAAGGCTGCTCTAATTCTTTCGATCTTAGCATAGCATAAGGCTTATTTCTACCTCTGTGTGTACACATGGGTCACCGGAAGCGTGAGGACCGACGATCCTGGCGAACCCGATATTGATTGTCTATTGTCTTTAGGTTCTCCACGTCCGAGTAGCTCCTAGACGATGGTGATCGATTTTATGACCAATGCCTGCATTTTGACTTTGCCATTAGGCAGAGCTGAGATGCGAGAACATATTGGGTTTTCAACGCCGGGAAGCTTCTCGATTCGTAAGAATAGACTCGTGCCATCCCAGATGTCCGTATGCTAATCTGCCATTAACCTCAAAATCTTGGGGACACATTTACACTAACTGCTTACAAACACTTCAGAACTCGCTCTTGATAAGACTGTAGAGGAAAGGGGGCGATGAGGCTGCAATGCAAGCCTTGCATGGTTTCATATAGTGCGCCCTGCGGCACAAACCCTACGCTGCAACCCTGTCAATTGACAGTGTACTGGCGGTGTCCGCATAGTGCCATACATCATTGGGGCCACCGTGGCGTGAGTGCTCCGTGAGGGGGCGAAACGCCCAAACGAGGCCACGATATCTTCTAGCATACACATACTTGCGCACGCCCAAATATTGCAGTCAGCGCCGCTTGACCCCAGCGAAATGTAATTATCTGTTCTTTTGACTTGGCTGCTGATCCTCACACAAATTCCTGGAAAGGGAACATATTCCGGCCAGAATCTTATCAATCAATTTCATGCTCCCATCCTCGGGCGTTGGGCAATGCCTGATGGTTACCGGCTTGCAGTATTGATAGGAATAAAATGACATGCGAGTCGACCACGGTGAAATTGAAGGGTCTTACAGATAGCGCGCCTTTACTGGAGACACATATGTTTTGGATCCAGGTATGGGTGTTAAGAACCCGGGTGGTGCTGATAGCCCGTGCTTCTCTTTTCCCGACATTCCTAACTGTTCGATCTACTTATTCTTCGCTTCAATCAACTTTCATCATGCGTATATGTCATGTACTCAGGGAGGGTTTTATTCTAATCATTTGTTGTAAAGTCCTGATCGTCAAGGCGGTAACGTGCTATTGGCCTAATGGTTCCGAAGTGGAACAGTCGGACGCCGTGCAAGCTTGTAATTCAACTGTAAATGGCGCCGATAGCGGTTGTTGCGCATCAGCAGATATCTGTACCAACCAGGGATTCTGCATTAGCACTTACAATGGTTACATGTATCGAGGAGCCTGCACACATCAAGCCTGGAATCCAGACGTATGCTTTGCAGGCTGTCTAGACGGAGGTATAGCACCGAGATCTCTTGTTTAATACGCACCGTTGCTAACGCGAGCGAAGTCCAGAGCGGTGGTTTCGCTAATCTCTATCCGTGCGCTTCTATCAATGGTACGTACACGAGGAATTTCTGCTGCGCCGAAGGGGAGGGTATTACCTGTTGTGACAAACTCCTCGACTCTCACGTCATCGACTCGTTCGCATTCTTCTCCCCTCACGGCGACAACAGCTCCAATGCCTCGGCACCGCTACTTTCTTCAGAAGCAACTAGCTCTCTGACCTCAGGTCTACCGCTTTCGTCGAACGTGAATACAAATTCGGAATCAGTGTCATCGCTCTTCTCAACTACGACAACCTTATCAGCCAATGGATCACTCGTTTTGACCACATCTTCGTGCAAATCGCCGTCGCAATCCAACCACCGTGTAGCCCTAGCCGCCGGAATCGGAGTTCCATTGAGTGTGCTATTGCTTTCAACCCTCAGCTTCCTTCTTTTTATGGAACATAGACGTCGGAAATCTACAGAAAAAGCCTTGGATTGGATACACGTGCGTGACAAGAGTAAGGAGAAGGCTAAGACCCGTGAGAGAAGAAAATTCACGTTGAACAATGGTCCTACAGCGTTCGAACTAGGCAATATTCAGCAAAACCCAATGGAGCTGCATGACAGAGAGATATACGAAGCAAATAGCCATCCCTCTCCTACAGGGTAGGATAGGGGTATTGCATTGTGAAGTAAAAGCCGCCTGGTTTATTATAATTTTCGACTTGACTGACGATCTGCGAGGTATGCAAGTAGGCATGATTCTCTTGGACTACGCTAGTAGTGTTGAAGAATCACAACTTGGTCTATGCAATCAAATTATGACAAAGACGTGGACCAGGAGATCTTTCTCGCCAAAAGAGGTGCAACAGATCTTTCCAGATGATTTAGAGAACCAAGAAAAGCAACTATCAATGAGTAGGACATACATCCCCAGCTCTTCAGCAAAAAAAGATTCAGAGTTGTACTGATGTGATGTCAGGCACTACTCGCTAGAGTTCTGGTTAGACAGTGCTTCCACTCGACTCCACAGTAAAGCGCATTCCGAAGTCCGCAGCCTATCGACCCAAGCGATCTTGTTAAGACATGCCTCTATGACTTCCCAAGTCTTCGCACCCGGAAGACTCCACCAGCCTCTGATAGTCCGGGCGATAGCTTGTGCGAAATATTCCTTTTCATAGTTGTCTCGGTAAAGAATGCCACCCATGATTAAGATCCATATGACCGAGCCGTGTTGTAGTCGATTTTCGTTGTCCACGAGTTTATCATCTGCCTCGAGGGTGACATTCATGAGCTGGGTTTTGAGCTTCTGGAGAATCGGGCAGCGGGGTGCGGCATTATACAGGACGTATTTGACATATATGAGAGCGGCTATTCTGTAGCTTTCGAGCACGTAGTCAATTTCCCTCATGAATTCCTTTGATTTGCGGATCAAGAGGGAGGTCAAGCTGAATTCAAGAGCCGAACGCTGATCATAGAAAGACATGAGATCATTCATGCTGCTTGATTGATTCCAAGCAATTAGAGAACCGCCTAGGTAGTGTATATCGCGCAGGATGGCTGTCATCGTGTTGCAGAGGCCGGTCGTGTTGTCAAAACCTGCATTGCTCTGAGCAATGTCCGGATTCGGCAAAGTAATGACTTGGCAAGAGTAATTGTGAGCGAAATAAGGACGCGAGGCCGCCGTCGCGGAATGTTCAAGATCTTGCCTATAAGAATAGAAAAATGATGAGAGTTCGTTGTGAGTGGATGGATCATTGCTTGCTACTTACCATGAAATCACCTTTTGGAGGATCCCACTCCACCCAAGCTCCCCCAGACCACCTCTCTTCTTGACCATCCAAGCGATTGCGTCCATGTGGACCCGCAGGTCCTTGCAATCTCTGCTTAGACCCTGCGTAGATTGTAACCTATTTCAAGCCGTACCCAGAGATTACTATACCTCGGTTGCAGCGAGCATGGCCACGGCCCCCATCGTGGTGTTTTTCACCGCTTCGGTCGGAGACTTGAGTCTAGCTTTAATCAAACGAATGGTTTCCGCTTTGTGCACTAGAGTCGACGGGCTATTGTACGTCCCGTCACGTGCATCAAGATGGACAGCAGCATAATTAACTGTGGCAAGAAAAAGAAGACGATCCTGCATTGCATTCGGAAGCCAAATTGTCATCAAAGGGTCTTGGCCGTCACAAGAATCAATCGGGAAGAGCCATTTCGCCCAGAATCTGACTGTTGCGGTGGCATATCAGTGGTAAATCATTGATGGACCGAGGGTTGAGAGAAGTTCATAACGCTCAGCACCTACAGTGATATAGCATGCGGCTATTGTAGCTTGGGTCGCCACGGATTGGATACGCATCAAAAGGGTCATCGAATCCGCCGCCAGATAGATGGCCAGGGTTTAACGGCGGTTTCGTTCCTGGTATGGACCGTGCACGATCAGTAGCGCGCCCAGGTTCCTGGTGCTCTTTTCCCTCGCGATCCACATGTACCGAAACTGCCTGGACCAAGGCTGGAGCATTCAGTGATTCGCTGGGGCGTTTTGCTGCCCACTCGTGGTATCCCTATTCTCTCAAGGATCGTGATGCCACTTGCATTGAAGGGTTCTCGGCTTTCTGTTTCTGTTTCTGCCGGTAACTACGCATAGCTTTTGAGCGAACTGATCTTCGAAGATCTTCGTTCTTGCCCTCCTTCGGCACGCTTAGATTTACGAATTGGAAAGCCTCTGCCTGGCTCGTCATTCTCACGGTGAACCGTGATTATCTAGTCCGGATGGAGTTTGTACAGCGTATAGCCTGACGCTCTGACTCCGTGGTCAGAAACCACGGATTTAATCTTAATACTTTTAGGATTAGTTATTAGACAGTACAGTAATCACCTAGCATATAAGGGACTAGTTTGTAGATAAGGCGCTCGTCATGGAGAAGCCCGGGCTCTAGTCGCGGGCTATTGTTACGAATGATCCATACCTGCAAAGTGGAGCGGGAAAGCCATAAGCTAGGATGGAGAAGGGAAATGCTCAGCTAGCTTTGGTCCTCACTAGTCTCCTCTTCCCTATTCGGTTGTCAAATCTCTTTTGGCTCCAGATTGGAATTCAACCTGAACATGATGGTCGTAAAGCACTTGAGGATCTGCATCGAGCTCGCAAATTCACCAACGAGGCAAGAAGGGAATTGTCAGACCAATGAGATCCAGATGGTGGGAAGATCATCATAGTTCCAGCTTGCGAATGCTGCAAACAAATTGAGAAAGTAGTGAAGTCACTCTGGAAAAGGAGCAATGAAGGCATCTGCCGTCTTTTCCTCGCTTGCAAAGATTGGCATCTCTAAGGATGCAGTCCGCATCAATGCGAGCAAGATGATTGAGTATCCTTCTGGGGTTTCGTTTCGAACCTGGTCTGGAGGCTTCTGCATAGCCCCAATAGTACGCATTGTCACACTTGTATTGAACGTGGTAGGCATCGTTCAACCTTGCAGAGTTATGGGATCTGTCCCGAGTTGACTGTCACTGAGAGACTGGTCCAGCAGAGGCTTCTAATTCGCAGTTCCAGAATACATCAGACGATTTTGCGGTATGGGATACAATGTGCCTTGTTCGCATGATGAATATTCTCTTTGGGCCGTTCTGCGTGCGCCCAATCTGCAGGCTGCACTAAGTCACGAAGGCGATTCGTCGTCGCGAAATTACCCCACCCACCATTTGCTACTCTTTCTTGCCCGTGGCATGGGTCTGATGAACAGACTCACAGAAAGCAACCAAGAGCGCCCTCAATGTTGCCAGAAGTAGGCTCAAAAGACCCACTGCACTCTCAACTCATTCTATTATTGTTGCCCGCTAAGTCAAACATCCTCTCCTCACTTCAGGTCCGCCTCTCGGAAGCGCGTCCATCCAAAGATGGATTCTGCACGAACGAGCATGATCCCCAATCGTGAGAGCTCCGCAGAAGCTTACCGCCAGGTCCTTGACGGGCGTCAAAGGCGATTTGGACATGAATGGACATTATTTGCCCAAGAGCTATTATTCAATATCCACGATTCTGATAGAGTATCAATTGCATGTACTGAGACGAGCCAGTACCCGTACAACCCAGACCCTAGTAACCGGATATTCCTCCGTTGACGAAGCATCATTCTACCAAGACCTCACCGACACAGATATTCCCGAAGCAGACCTAGCCGCTCACCAAGCGTTCACAAAAGCCATGGCAAAAGGCAGCTTGTTAGTGAGACAATGAATCAAAGCCTACAAAAAACCACGGCCACAATTCATGCGGGCGTGCAAAATCTTACTAGAAGCACGGGGCTTCCACGCCTACGCGTCCTTGCGAGCCGATTACAACCTAATAAAGGTCGAGATGGCTGCAGCACAATGGGGTGGACATTGCTCAGGCTTACTTCCGCTTGGATGGCGCCGAGTATTATTGCCCGTCAGACGTTTGAAGCCCGTTGCAGAACGCCGAGGGCTTGGGCGAAGAAGCCGAAAAAAAGACTACCTCAACCTGTCTGGCTGGAGTTACGAGCCGAATTGGATGCTAGAGCCAACTTGAAGCTTGAGATAGTCCGAAGGTTGAAGCATATGGGTATTCAGAACATTGGACAAGTGCACAAGAGCTATAGGACGCGAAACGTGATAGGGAGAACTTGCAAAGATACCTGAAATGCGCAAATACTTGGATAGAATGGTTGTCTTGGTCTGGAAACCTGAATTTGACTAATGAGGTCCCTGCACGATGTCATCAGTCTGAAAGCTGTGACATAATCACACGTCACTAAGCACGTAGCTTGTAGGACACGGAATTTCCTGACATTAGTCGCCAGCCAGGATATACGCAGTGCATAGATGAATCTATGGGTGGCATCTATGCTCCAATTGGTCTCTCGCTGGGTCAAGCCCTTGCAGAGCAGACAACGGATTCAGCATTCGCACGTCTGCCATAAGAGAAGGATGTCATGGCCGACGATCTTCTCTTCCCATACTCCGAATGGATGCAGCTGGCCGGAGTCACCAGGCCGCTACTCTTAGCTGCCACATTGTTCTCTGGGTCAGGATTTTGCACAGAAGCATGGCTTCGAGATCTCTTCCTTGGACAACAGGGTCCATAGCTTCAGAGACGCCACGGTGGAGCTCTCAATAGTCTGTACGGGGGCTTGTTGGCCCCTTTCAGCGTCCTTCGTGCACCTCAACCAGGACAGTGGCCGATCAAAATGCTGGCAGAATTTGCTTCGAGAGTACTCAGACGAGGCAATCCATCTTAAGTGCCACGTCATCAACGGCCATATTGGAGTTCATAGGATCATTGGGAGCAAGTAGTGACTGCTCTTCCCCTGACGAATCCGTTGATTCGTCGTCCTCATCATCAAAGTCTTCAAAATCACCATCTTCCTTCTCGTCACCTTCTGCTAGTCCTTCTGCCATAATAGAGTCTTCAACTTCCGGCTTGCCAACCCTTTTCATCTCTCCCAAAGCTCCTTGCCTGCCCTCTATACCCCTCTCTTCTTTGCCTCCTTCAACTCTTGGAGGTGGGGTGAACCAGGGAAGCTTTCCTCTCAAGAAGTCGTTCAACACCATCTTAGCAGCACCGTCCACATCCGCTTCTCCCCCTTTAAGCAGTCTCCCGCCCTTCCTAGCGAGCAATTCCAGGAATTCGGTGGGATTACTAAACCCCCTAACGTCGTATGTGCGTTCAATATGTGATGGTTTTGTCTTCTTGAGAACAGCGGCAATATACTGTTCTGGATTTTCGACATTCTCCACTCTCACTACTCCTCGTAGAAGGATATCTTCTGGTGTGTCGTTGTTACTCGGAGGCACAACGCCCGGGCAATCGATGAGGTATATTCTCTTCATCAATGTGATGTATTGCCAGACTTTTGTCTCCCCAGGAATTGGTGCAACAGTGCAGACTTTCTTCTTTCGGAGCGTGTTGATAATTGACGACTTTCCAGTGTTTGGGTACCCAATGAAGCCAACCGAGATCTGTTTGCGATTGGAGTGTAGCGCAGAGAATTGGCGTAACAGCGAGATCAACGAGCCTTTGCCGAAGGAGTTGGTGATGGAAGCGTGGAAGGCGAGGGTTGGGTAGTCATTGGACAGCGCTCGTACCCACGAGGCCTAGTGATACTGTCAGTAAGAGACCCAATACAATACATATTGTGACTGCGTCTGTGTGTATGAAGCATTACTAAGACGACCCCCATCTATCTGCTACAAATGCAGCAATAGAGGTCTTCAACTCAAACGCAACATTCCCCAATCCTTACGACCAGCTTTCCAAAACGGTAAGCATTGGTCTAGACAATACCCGAAGGCAAAGTGCGGCGGAAAGGGATTTGATCTACCAAAGTCGTAACAGAGCACCCATCCATTGTAAAAGAGCGAAATTGCTGGAAGGTGTCTTGACTTAACAATGGAAACAGTAGATGATGAGATAAGACTTAGGAATGTTGCAGTACTTACAGCAACACCTGTAGGCACTAGATCGCATTTATTCAATACGAAGATCAAGTGCTTATGCGGAGCTTCCTCCTTGATGTACTTCTCCACGCTTCGACATCGAGTGCCTAGGGGATCTCGCGCGTCTAGCACATGAATGACAACATCCGAGGAGTCTATGACCTTGTAGAGTTCATTCCATATTCTTTTGCTTTGACCTTTGGAGAAGATGGGTTCTTGGGCTTTCGTCAAAACAGCGTCCTCTGGTGTAGCTTCGCCTGCTTGTTCTTCTACCCCAGGCATCCCACTGAGAAGTTTGGCTTGCTCAAGTCGGTCTAGGTATGTATCGTGCATCTTTGCTGATTCTCCAGCGAGATCTTCCAAGGATCCAACATCCAGCTTCACCCTTTTTCTCTGTGCTTTTGGCCCGAATGTGTCACCGAATGGAGCTGACTCCACTTGCATCTTTGCTTGATGTTGCTTCAATCCGTTCTTTCCTTCGCCATCCCTGATGAGACTCATTGGCAGCTTGTTAGATTTGAGGAGCACCTGGTACGGATCTGACGCTCTCTCCGCCATAGCTTCCCGGAAAGAACTGAGGGCATCTTGAGAAATGATTCGTGAGTTGGCAAACCACTTTCGGTTTGGTTCGACTCGAGCCTTAGGCTTATCGCGAGACTGGTACGAGGCAGCCTTGGTGATCTTTCCGCTGGCATTCCTTTGTGCCTTGCCATCATTGAACATATTGAGAGTCTTAGCCTTCTTGGCTGACCTGTAGAAGTTTTCGCCCTTGGTCTTAACATTGTTCATTCCGTCTCCCACCTTCCCCTGCCTCTCCTTCCTTGTCTTTTCTTTCTTGCCGGTGCCCATCGTGTTCTCAAACTGCAATCCACAGCTACTAAGAGGTTTCGTTGACTTCGATGGTGAAAATGTTCAAGACTAATTTAAAGACTCAAATATGTGGATATAACGGCGCTAAGTCGGCCCGCGTTTGTCGCCGCCCAAAAAGCGCTTTGTTTGATGGGACAAACCCGCTCGAGGCAGCCAGTTCACTACAGCAAAGACGTACAGCACTAATAGATCTCGGTAGGCGCCTGCTCTCGTATATGACGACCTATAATGCCACCTCGATTACCTGATGGACCATGGTGCGCACGCGTGGGACAATGCGTTCACCATACCCGTTCGCCATACTTTAGTACATCATTTGTTCGCAGAGCTCAGATACCTCCGACATCGCCCAAATTCATAGACATACCGCGTCCTAAACAGCCACAGCAACCCTTCCCCGTTATTATCAAAGGCGTTCTCCCCATACCTCGCCCCATCTTCCCTCGAAACCCCAAACCAGGCGACACAGACAAAGCGTCTGCCGAATACCTAGCTGATGTAACGCCTGAACCAATCGTGGACAAAGCATCCTCAGTTAGCATTCTCGACCCACGAACCGCAGAATTCGTATCTTGGAAAGCTCGCCAGGCGGAAGCACGAAGGCGAAATCTACGGCAAAGTTTGCTAGAGCTCAGCAGCAGGAAGCAGCAAAAAGACCGATTCGTCGCAGCCCGTAGTGCCAAAAAGCAGGCAATTCGCAAAGCTCTACTTGAAGCACCCGAACGAGAAGATGAACGACTCACCAACCCCTCCGTACTCCAATCCGAAATACCTCAACGCCACCACGCCCTCCCCGACCCTAACCGCGAAGCGCGCCTCGCCCGCAAAAGGCAAAACGTTGCAAACATGGAAGCTATGAGAGTCGAGCACCGACGAGCCGCACTACACAACCTCTATGTCAACGCCGGCAGCTTCATAACCACCGCTTCACAACTCGATGCTACAATCGATAAAGTGTTTGATGACAACAGCCAGTTCACAAACGATTCGACGCCAGGGTTGAATATATGGAATTTAGGCTTCCCAGAGACGGTGCAGCAGCTTTTGGGGAAGGAAGAGGGGCATCAGGGTAGGAAGGCGATGGATTCGGCGGAGGGGAATGCGGGGGTGTCGAGGGAGCGGATGAGGAGGATTGCAGAGGAGCTTACGGGGGGGAAATTGGATAATAGTAGGTAAACCGGAGACTGGGATATTATTTGGTATGGGAAAGGGGAAAGCTAGAGTATGAACTCAGCGTAGAAGTGTATCTATATACGGCTACATCCACGCAAATCGTGAAGGAATATTGACAAATTAGGCAATTCAATGGCACTGTGATCAAAGAGACGTCCTCAATTAGCACATGGTCTCACCGATATATCGGATTCCGAAGCAGAACGGAGTCTTCCATTGGTTTTATCAGTCGGGAACTCACTTCTACTTCAATCCACAACTCAATTCTACCACTATATTCTATCAAACCAAGCTAGCCAATTTCGGCACAGTAAAGTTTGATTTACCATGTCGACCTTGCAGTAAACATACCAATACACACGAATATGGATCATGAGGGATAACTTTTTCACCACTGCTTACAAAAAAACCGCAAAGGTCAAACGCCTAGTCTTTGTACGAGTGGATTCCGTCTGCGTATCCTTCTAAACTCCATACTAAGATCCCATACTTCGCTATTTGCCAGTCATAGCAGCTATCAATACCACAGTAAGACAGAACCTAACATCCACGCTCGGCTTCTCTTTACAGATTCCAGTTTTCTTCACATGTGCATAATCTTTCATGCCGCAAACCGCAGCAAGCGCAAGGTCTTTGTTTGTACGGGAAGAGGACCGCAAATTGGCCTTTGACATTGCTCTAACAAGTTCGTTTGATGGTTGAAGAAGGTCCAAATCCTTTGCACTTCTCTGGTATATAAGGGATCTTCCATCCATAGATCATTCTCTACTCAGAGCATCTTGTCCCAGTCGTGATCAAGGCATGAAAATTGTCAAAACGGAACCTATAAACTCAACACGCGGGCCAAAAAGCAAGATGGCTCCAAGGTATGTTGTGAAATCAGGCTTGACTATTATTACATAGCTGACAAGGACCTGTATAGCAAATTGCCATGTTCCCCGCCAAAGATCAAGCTGTCAGGGTTGGGTGACTGTTGCCAACCCAATAAAAAGGACGCATTCATTGATCATGTGAGGGATTACCACAACTTTCAATTAAAGGTGCTGGCTTGGGCTATTCAGAACAAAGTGGATACGAAATGCATAGAACGCTACATCGAAAAATGCGACCCTGTACTGCTTCATGCAAAATTAAGCAACTTGGTAAAGGTTCCTGGCGAGCCTTCCTTCCCCATTCTGTACTTCGCAGTGGAGCGCAACTCGCCCGAACTTGTGAGTATGCTATGCAAAGCTGGGGCAGATCCGAGTCAAGACTACGACCAAGATTACGACCAATTCGGTTTCCCCGCAGCCACCATGCCAATACCACTGTTGGCATATGCGGTAATGAGGGCTGAATACGATATGTCAGATACCACGGACTCGATCGTGGCTTTGATAGCGAAGGGTGCGGACCCCGAGGACGTCCCCAAAGACATGTGGCACGAGTACCTGAAAGCCCCTCTCAAGGACATAGCGAGGCCTATTGACATAGCCAATTTTCCGCATCGGTGGTGTGCCCAGGAAGTAAGGGGGACGCTATGTCGGAATCTGACCCTCTTGCAACGGTACATCCTCTGGAAAGCTGAGAGGATAGCGCAACCTACGGCCAGGGAGAAGCAGCTTGCGAAAGTGCACGGAATAACACCCCTATTCGAAGCTCCGTATTACATGATCGGCCAACAACAGGCAACTGAGCAGGTCATGGACTGCGTCATGGATCACTATGACTTCGACAAAGATAAGCCGATGATAATGCTTTTCACTGGTCCCAGTGGGCACGGGAAGACAGAGCTAGCGCAGGGTATGGGTAAACTTTTGTCACTTGACATTTTCACCGTCGACTGCACATCGAAGCAGAAAGAAAGCGATATATTTGGCCCTCAGGCACCTTATATGGGATATGAGGAGGGTTCTTCACTGAACAATCATTTGGTAAAAATGGCTGGTCAAAGAACGGTGATCTTTCTAGACGAATTCGACAAGACCACCGACGAAGTCTGGAGAGCAATGCTGTTGCTCTTTGACTCTGGGTCATACCGCGATCGGCGTGAGAACAACAAAGAGGTTGACGGCAAGCATGTTATATGGATCCTGGCGGCAAATTTCGCGGACGAAATCATCAAGAAATTCTGGGCCACACATATCAAGGACAAAACTGACCAAGAGCGCGAAAAGGCGCCTTTCAGACAACTAAGGAATTCAGTAAAGAGTTCGGTCAAGAATACCATCGGGGCTCCTCTTACCGGGCGTATCACTAGTGTGGTTCTCTTCTTGCCCTTTACAGAGGCTGAGGCAGCCGTGGTGACCTACAAATTCATGCGCGAAATTCGGCACAAAGTTCGCAAACCTATCAACACGCGTTCAGGAGACCTAAAAAGACACGCATTCTTGAATTTTGTTGATGATGGCAAGCTTGCCTCGTACTTAGCAAAAAAGGAGTACGAGGTTGATCTAGGTGCACGCTCACTTGCCACTGCGGTCGCGCAGGATGTCAGAAGGGTCTTCAGAAAAACCTTCGATCAACACGACTCAGAGGTAACTGATGATATGAATGAAGGTCCCTTGGAGAACTATGAAGTCCGTCTAGCCAATGAGCTTGAGGGGATGGCGTTGTCGTGGAGCGTGTGGGCTTTCGGTCCATGAAGTAGCGCAACGTGGGAAATCTCCTTGATGATATCTGGGGTATGTCTGACATGTAATGGCGTGATGGCGTCAAGGCTGGTCGCTATGGAGTAGTTGGTGCCCGTCCTTGGGGAGCTTGAGAGACGAGGGTTTCTACGCCTCTGAAGTTATTGACGAAGCAATCGAATAGTTTTGTTGCTTTTCTTTTCGCATCATTGTATTCTGTAACTGCTCAACTCTGGGATCGGGTTAACTTCGTAACCACCAAGTTCCGGGATCCCCTTGCTAGCACCTTCCAATTCCAATGCCTGTGGAGCTTCAGGAGCCGAGATCATACTTGGAGCATAGCTCGACGCTGCAATGCTCGAGGGCCTGGAAGGCGAATAACTCGATGGTGCGTAGGTCGAAGGCGAATAACTCGAAATCGAAGAGCTCGGTGGTCGAAGGAATTGAGGGGGGAAATTACTTATACCACTGCCTGGGCGCCTCGATGGCGCTGTCGCATGTTAGCAAACTCATGAATCAAGTGGTGAATTGGTGGGTGCTAACGTTGTTGTTTACGAGGGTTGTTTGACTGGTATTTCTTGTCCTGAAGGGCCTGGTTGTACTCGAGTTGGTTTGTGTCCCTTAGGTTCCCCAGGTCGTTGAACTCTCTGCAGAAATCATCCTTGTCTGTTGATGATTAGGGACCGCTTCGTCTCCAATGGATTAAATTGTACCACTTACCTGTGGGCGTTGAGAAATTAAAGACTATATACTTCTTACTAACCAATTCCATAATCTTACTAGTTGCCTCTGAATTCTTGCTGACCGTTTCCAACTTTCGCATTTCGGGGTGTTTTGGGTGTCTAAGGCAGGCCAGATTCCAGCTGTAGAGTTGGCTGACGCTCATCTTCAGAAATTCGATTTTCTTCGCTTTCGTCTCCACGACGACCGAAGTATTGAACTTTGTCGCTTTTATGTAGAGATTCGAGTCAACTAGAAGTAGTTTCAGTCAAACCCATCTGAACGGTGGCCGGTTTTAGCAATGCTCACTTTTGAATTGCAGAAAAGTATACATTCCGTCGCAGAACGTGAAGATTACTATTCTAGGTATCTCTGGACGTACGAGGGCGGTGCCATCTCCGCTTGGACCGTTAACAGTAGATGTGATACTCCCATTACCAAACAGTGTTGTGGTAGTAGAAAGTCCCGTTGACTGCCTGGCAAAACGCTGACTTGGCGTCGGCGATTGAGGACTTCTTGTCGATATAGAGCTGCGGTCCACAGAAGACCTCTCTCCGTCCGGCCTTATAGTTTGAAAGGGTTTTAGATGCCAAAATTGTAGTCTTCCCCGGCCTGATTTGCTCGGTTTAGAAGATCCTTCAATAGACCAGGAGATGTTTTGAACCTGGTGAGAGACTCGAAATCCCGTCAATGCTCGCTGAAAATGCAGAACATCGTCTGCATCTTTAAGAGAGTACCATATGGGATCTTGGCCTTGATTATTACACAGCATTACATTATTGGTAGCCGTGGAAGCCTCATTGGGGTTTGCATAGGTTGGAATAAGCCGCTCGGACTCCAGATTGACGCTTGTGCCTTCTTCCTGATGGAAGTATTGATTCTGTTCATCTTTGGTTGTGGTAACCAGACGTAGCTTTGAGTCGCTCTTGCGGAATATTGTCAGAGCAGATTGACGGGTACCATAGGTACCAGGAAGAGCAAGGTCAAGGATTTTCTCTTCTAAAGGCCGTTGTTCTGCAAGGTCTGGAGGACGCACTGGGGGTGCTTCAATGACCCAAATGGAAAAGCAGCTGACTGGAAGTAAAGAGATTCGATCAGGTGGTGGGGCAACGAGCTGGCCTGTATCGAACCGCCTGAATTGGCCTCGTATATCGTCCTCAAGCTCTTTGAGGTAATCTGCCCACAATGAATCCGGCCCAGCAGACTGAAAAAACACGCTCTGTCTAAGCATTTGGGCAATCCATCTGGATTTGACAAGATTAAGATATTGGACCTCATCCGGAGCTCGTTCACCCAATTCGGGCCGCGGATTGAACTCAATCGTACTGTTCGCAAAGTGGTAGACCAGAGCATCGAAGCCTTCTTTGAGCGGCAGGCTGGCTTGATCCTGCAATGATGGCGGTTTATTGGTTTGTAACGCCGTTGTAAACCGATTCGCTAGCTCACGCGGTACTTGAAGGGACTGGAGATAGGTAGCGCTAGATGTATCTCTACTCTCGACGCCATGAATGAGTATCGTTCTTATCTCGTCGACATCTCTTCTTAGTAACTGTAGCTCCCGTTTGATGCCCAGCAGAAGCTGTATCTCAAATGGTTTGGCGATGAAAGTCAACTTCATCATGTGGAAGCGTACTCGTTCCTTCAAGTTTTCGACATCACCCTCAACTGACGACCACCAAATGACATTTTCGACAAAGTTCGCTTGGGAATACTGGAATTTCGAATGGTCTTTCAATAGCGTGTCACATTCTTCGAGGGTCCTCTTGAAGTCCCCTGCAACTTCGGGTAGCACTTCCACTGATGAACCAAAGCGGTCGGCATCATTGTGCCAGGGCCGCCTCGGAAGCTGGTGTTGCCTGTCGGCATTGGAGATGACTGCTTCTAGGGTCCGCAGACTCTCTGCTAGCAATTTGATTTGCTTCCCAAATTGTAAATATCTGATATCTAGAAAGTACAAGAAGTTAGCTTGGAACCTGCACAGACCCTTGCCAAGGAATCGCACGTGACTCTTCGGCGAATCCCGAAGGGAAGGAACTCTCCGCGTCTTACTCACCAGCACCATGCGCCCTCGTAAAACATCGATCATACACTGTGAAGGCAAGCTGATACGACAATACAATATCACCGAGGGAGAATCCGAAAGACATGGTCGACGAGCTCTATCGGATGGCTCAGCTCAGCCGGATGGACGGCAGAATTTGTAGAAAAGAGTGGATGATTCACCGAGAGTCCGAATGATAGCTTAAGGTAGGACAGACAGCTGCACAGCCCCCGCCATTGCTACCTCTATCTGGTCATGACCACACCTTCTTGCATGCTCCCCGCGCCCAACCTGGAGGCCATGCAAAAGGAATTCACTGTAAACCTCAGTCTACTCAAGCCTCACGCCAACGCCAGCGCGCTAGCTTACCATGTGATTGGTTTGGCGTATACGAGCTGAATGGAGGTTGACGACCAGCGCATAAACTTAGCATATCATAGGCCCTTCGTTTTACCGAAATTTGAGGCTGCAGAATGAAATGACACATCTACCGCGGTCTCGGCTTGTCTCTTTCTCTCGCCTTACGCGTTTTTGAGCCTCATGCCTCAACCCTAGTAAGCTGCTGACCTTAAGAATAATGCGTTCCCTCACACACACCTTGTCGCAACGTCGCGGCTAAAGCGTAATCAAGGGAGTGGTTTAAAAGGTCCCTTATCGTCTTCTCTCTGAAATTGGAATAGTGAAGCATCACACAAAGAGGGTGACACGTTTTGATCACACCAGATCAATCCTAGCCTAACATCACCATGGTTCTAGAGGCAGACGACCAACAACGGGTGGACGATGCAATTAGGGAAGCGGCCTCTAAAGGTTCATCGAAGTTGCTGGTGCGGGACCCGGACGAATCCCAAAAGCTAGGCCCACTGACTGTAATATGTACTATTTTGAATCGAACAATCGGTTCGTGCTCCAGGGAGGTATGACTGAACGTTACTTATTTGAATATCTAGGATCCGGCATATATGTCACGCCAGCAATAGTACTGAAGGCCACTGGTAGTGTCGGTGTCTCACTCTTATTATGGACGTTAGGTGCCATTATTGGGATGTCTGCTCTTTTTGTCTGGCTCGAACTCGGGTTGTCTATTCCAAAGTATGAATTACCCACAGAATCGACGGAAGGTGGTGAAGAAGGTGCGTCGGCATTACAGAGCGTACCACGCAACGGGGGTGAAAAGAATTACGTGAGTCCTCCAGCGTCCGTACCACATTCGCTTGAGACCTAAGTAAGTCAGCTCGAATATATCTACAAGTTGCCTAAGCTCCGGACTACATGCATGTATGGTGTAATGTTTATCATCCTTGGAAATCTCTCTGGGAACGCTATTGCATTCGGCATCTATGTACTAGAGGCTGCCAATGTTGAAGGCCATCATGACTATGACGCGGCAGTCCGAGGCTTGGCAGTTGCATGCTTGACGGTCGCTTGCTTACTCCACGGTGTATGGAGGAAAGGTGGTATCTGGATCAACAATATACTGGCTACCTTAAAAGTCCTTATCCTCGTGGCGGTCATCGGTATTGGCTTTGCAGCCTCGGCCGGCGCCAAGTTTGGTCATGGACCTGTCCATGGGGAGACTGTTGATTCAACAACTGGCAATGTGACACCAAACTTCGACACAAAGTCTTCCTTCGCTCACCCGCAACATGATGCTGCTAGCTACGCGGATGCAATTCTTTTCATTGTTTACACTTATAGTGGTTATGAACAGCCCTTTTATGTAAGCTATATATGTCCAATTCAACCTACCTCTCCATAGAATAATGTTGATGATCGAGCATAATCTGACAGAATTGTGACAATAGGTGCTCAGTGAAGTGTCTCGACCCAGAAAGATATTTGCGAAATCGACGATAGCGGCAATGGTTTTGGTATGCATACTATTCATATTGGTGAACGTTGCATACGTAAGTCAATGAAGATCCCAATACGATCTTGAATGGTCTAATAATCTTATCAGCTATGTGCGGTCTCGTTTGATCCAAGACTAGAGGCCAGTACTGATATGGCAACTTTATTCTTCTCAGAGGTCTTCGGCAATGATACAGCACCGCGGGTCATGTCGGGAATCATAGCGTTGGCAATCTTGGGTAACATTATCGTCATGACCTTCACAGCCTGCAGGGGTAAGCCCTACTAAAGAAAACCCACCTTTCAAACCTTAACAAGAAACTGACTATATCCAAAGTTAAGCAAGAAATCGCCAAAGAGGGTGTCCTCCCATTCTCCCTATTCTTCGCCACCAGCACCACAACCCCCTACGCTTACCTCAAAGCCAAATTCTTCCCCTCCCGCGTCCGCTCCTCCCAACGATCGCACCCCGAACAGTCCCCTGTGGCGGCCCTCCTCCTCCACTGGACCTTCTCCGTAATCCTGATCGGTGCCACCTCCGGTAACATCCCCCAAGTCGCCTATGACATTCTCGTGTCTTTGTACTCCTACGCCATAGTCGTCATAGTCGGCTTCTTCGTCGCCACCGGCCTCCTCTATCTCCGCTTCTTCCATCCAGACCGCACTTTCTGGAAAAAGAACACCGGTTTCAATTTCCTCGGACCCACCGCACCCATCATCTACAGCCTCACCTGCGCCTTTTTAATCGTTGCCGCCTTCCTCCCACCGTCCGTTAGCTCACCGTTCCATAAATCGTCCACGGAACCGTCATGGTATATCGTCCCGACTGTCGGTCTCTCCGTCCTGCTGCTAGGATACGTATACTACCTCGTTTTCGCGTACGTGATTCCGAAAATCAGAAAACAACTCCTAGAGGTGGAGCGAGAGGCTGTTATTGTGAAAGAGAAGGGCGAATGGGTCCAGGCTATTGAGTTGGTGTACGCGGAGTGGGTGGCGAGACATGGACCGGTTGCTGTGGATATGGATGGGATTGCGATTGGGAATGCGCACTCGGAGGTACAGAGACTGACGGTGCATGCGGAGAAATGAGATCCCCACTCCTAAATAATGACAGTACGTATGTATTAATAGCGGTACTTGCTGATATCCATGGCGTGCAGATTTTGCTCATGACTTGCTTAATCTTAATAGCGGTACTTGTTGATATGCATGGCGAGCAGATGTTGTTCATGGCATGATTTGCTTAATCTTAACGTGTTATCATAGTAGCAGGTTAGCTAGTTATTCTAAGCAACTGAGCAGCTTGTATTTTGATATTGCGCTATGAAAATGTCTTGTCATTCACAATGCCGTCCTGGATATTTGGCTCCACTAAAGGGGAGATATAATTTTCGGGGATGGAACTAAACGCCGAAGAGGTGATGAGCAAGGCGTCGAAGAGATGCAAAGTGCGGCCATGGATTTGAGATTCTGGATAACGGCTGCTCAATGCCCTTAAGCCTGTTCCATTGTCCTACGTTGTACAGGATCCCAGCCAAGAAGCATGATCAATCTTTAATTACTATTCCCGGCCTTGCCATCCGCATCCCCGTCCGCCTTCACCTCTGGCGGCATAGCTACCGGGCCCCCCGGCGAATCCGCCATCCTCGCCGTCAACACCTCAACCCCGTCCTCTGTAACCAACAACGTATGCTCAAACTGCGCCGTGCGACTCCCATCCTGCGTGACACTCGTCCAATCATCCGGCCACGTCTTATCCTTATACGTCCCCAAACTGATCATCGGTTCAATCGTAAACGTCATCCCGGGCTTCGCCACGCCCACGGCCTTGTTCTTCGCATAATGAGGCACACTCGGCGCGCCGTGAAATAAAGCATTCACACCATGTCCGCAGTATGTCTTGATGACGCTGCAGCCTCGACTCTTGGCGTGTTTTTCAATCACGCCTCCAGGGTCGCGGAAGGCCATGCCTGGTTTGACGAGCTTGATGGCTTCGTTGAGGCATTCGCGCGCGGTTTCGACGACGCGGACGGAGGAAGGATCAGAGCGGGCAAGGGGGCCTACGTAGTACGTTTCGTTGAGGTCGCCGTGGAAGCCGTTGTGATAGAGGGAGACGTCGAGGTTGACGATGTCGCCTTCGAGGAGGATGCGCTTGTCGGGGATGCCGTGGCAGATGACTTCGTTGACGGAGGTGCAGACGGATTTGGGGAAGTTGACGTAGTTGAGGGGGGAGGGATAGGCCTATGTACTAATTGTGAGCCGATCATAATGTACGTTACTGGCAAGTGCGAACCCACATTTCTTTCTATGCAGGCTTTGTGAACTACCTCGTCGATATGATCGGTCGTAACGCCTGGCTTGACTTCTCGTGCAGCTATGTCAAGAACCTCGCGTGATAGCCTGCACACTTTCCGCATCCCCTCCTGCTGATCCTTGTCCAGTATCCTAATCTTATTTCGGTCGGCGTACGTGTATTTTGGGTCTCCATCTCGCGCATAGTTGGGATGTGGTATTGAGTCGGGTACAGGCCTTCGCGGCGATAGGGGATATATAGGTCTTAAGGATCCTGTGAATGGAAAGGTGGGGAAAGGATTGTAGAGGGCGGTAGCTGCAAGCTGGTCAGGATGACATTCAAGGCCCAAGGGTAGACCATGATCTTACAGGCTGTCTTGTGGACGGCTTTGTGTTCTGACTGAGTAGTGTTAGCCGCGTGATGGAGCAGTATACAGATACATGTACCTTACGAGGGCACAAGGGAGCCTACCCAACTCCTTTTGAAGCAGTCTTGTGAACAGAAAGAGCTCTCTTTTCCAATCTTCAGACACGTGGGACACTGTAAGGTGCCAGCCTCATTTGGGCAATCCACGCCTATGCACCGCTTCTTCGTCGATGTGACTTCTTCCGCCATTGTGGCGAAAGTTTTACACAGTTTCTAGATATATAGAAGGACGTAGTTTCAGATCTTTTGTAACAACTTACTTTGCTCAATTATGAGTGTTTGATTTGCTGACTACTTTGATAAGGTAAGCAGTAACTGCCAAGCCTAGATAACCGCTTAAAGCCGGCTTTTCCCGTCACCCGTCGCAGTTCTTTACCATTGTTTACTTGTGGCTTTGCCATCATTCCTCACCGTCTGAAACCTTTCTCTCATGTAGGAGCCGTAACGACGAACGAATGCCAGCTCATGCTGGCAAGATGAGCTAGCTGCGCAATTACTTTGAACAATGTCGCCTCCGCCTTGGAACCCTCTGTGGAACCCTACCGTTCACCAATCTACACTACAGCACAGAACAATTACTGGACATACTCTTCTGTATGGCGTGCAGAATTGTAAGTCAGATTGCCCTGCTCCAATAAAGGGACAGAGCTCCCTAACTTGACACAATGTATCGTTCTTTGTCTGGGTATTCGGAGCCCAAGAATAGGCCTTCACGTTGCCTTGTTCCGGCTGTTTCCTATTCTATGTTTTGCTTAGGCGCTTCAGCCTTGTTCTGTTTCCGATGCTTGCACAACAGGCCTCTTTGCGTTCATTTCAGCTTGAACAAAGCGCTTTCTATGGTCATCATTCATCCATCGGAACTCTCTAGAGTTTTTGTGCATTCAGCCAATCTAGTTTATTACCCTTCATTGTTCGTTCACTAGCCAGTGACAGTTTCTTTCAGAGATTTGCCCTACCCCTCTTGGCGGCTACCCATGGCCCAGCGCAGAGGGTTCCGCTAGAGTGCGCCATGTTCAAAGAATGTATTGGATATAGGATCTACTCGGAGCTACACGCCCGCTGCAAGGTAATATTAAGGACGTTGACAAGTCCCATCTACCTCGTCCCTTAGCCTTGCCTTATAATAAATCACATTGCCTGGGATCAAAGCTTGGACCAGCCATTCAGGGGTCGAGTGGTGGCAATGTCGCCTTCGTAGCGAGGAGAAGGGACGCTTACATTCTGAAAAGAAAGACTATATATTATAGCATCCCCCATTTTCCATATTTCTTTTAAGCTTTTGCACCGTCATTTCAACCCTACAACTTTCTGCATATTCCATTCTAGTGTATGCGCAGGTTTCGCATCACATTTTTACATTCGCTATGTTATTCAAATTCTTTTCTGCTTCTGCGCTGAGCGCCATAGCACTCCTTACACAAATATCCACTCAGACCTCGCATCATGGACGCCGCTCCAGAACATACCCATTAGGCGACCACAAGCCTGTGGCGCTTCAACGAAGAGATGTCACACAGCCAGAGGTTGTTCAGCTCCAAAGCGAGTACTCACAATTTAAAGGCTGGATGACTACCTTCTTTGCATCAGCCAACGCCAGTGATCCAGGTGTTGCTACGTTGCAGGTTCAATTTACTGCCTACGATGGCTGGATAACGAATTTCTTTGGTCAAGCCGGCATAGCAAGTGCGTCAGCAGCCTCAATAGCACCCATGACCAGCAAACCACCCGCATCTGTCAAAAGTGCGCCGGTATCTTCACCACCACCTGCGTCTGCTTCGTCTGCATCTACTAGCCTCTCTTCGCCAAGCGGTACTGCTTCGCCGCTCTACGCCAACTCGACCGGCCCAGCTAATGTCCCTGTAGCTGGTCCGACTGGAACGGGCTCTGCTGGTGCTGTTGCCACATTCAACGCTAAAGCCAGCACCAATCAAGCTGTCTACTACGGCCAAACACCTCAGACTGCCGACGTCGCATTGGGTACAATCTGTGAAGACCCCTCCGTCGACATCGTTGTCCTGGCCTTCCTTAAGACGTACTTCGGACCTGGTGGTTATCCGGTTCTCAATCTTGGTGCAGCTTGCGGAAGTGACGCAACCACGGAGGCCCAAGCCAAAGGTGCTACAGGTATCTTAAACTGCCCTGAAGTTGCCGGAAATATCACCATATGTCAGAACAAGGGTAAGAAAGTTATGTTGAGTCTGGGAGGCGCCGATGGTACCACAGTTTTCGCTAGCGAGCAACAAGCTGTTGCTTTCGCAACCACAGTATGGGACATCTTCGGCGGCGGTACTAGTGACGTTGGAAGACCATTTGGCAACAATAAGTTGGACGGTTTTGATATTGGTCAGTGTCCTGAGCGTAATTTGTTGTGGAGCACTTGTACTAATTCATTACTAGACACTGAACAAAAGAACCCGGCCTACTACACCAACTTCACCACCGCCCTCCGCCAAACCTTCACCCAAGACCCATCAAAAACCTACTACATCTCCGCCGCACCCCAATGCCCCCGCCCCGATGCCTCGATCCCTCTGGACGCGATGCAAGAGATGGATTTTGTCTGGGTACAATTCTACAACAACGGCGACTGCAATGTGGGCGAATCTGGCTTCATGGCGTCCCTGACAGCGTGGAGTGGGGATCTTAGCGCCAAGGGGGCTGGTCCGCAGTTGTATATCGGGGGACCGGCGTGCGAGACCTGTGGACCGCATGGGTTTCTGGAGCCGACGGCTGTAGCACCGGCGATTCAGGCAGTGCATTCGACAGGATTGAAGAATGTTGGGGGGATGATGCTGTGGGATGGAAGTGAGGCGATGTTGAATACGAATGGTACGGGGGGAAAGACGTACTTGCAGGTTGTCAAGGCAGCTCTGACTTAAAGACTTTTGGATGACTGAATCAAGGTATGATAGGTAAGAAGCTTTTGGTTCTTTCAAGTATGACGATGCTATGACAGTTCACTTTTGGATCCTCTCTTATTCTGGTTTCTTTGGGTGGCCTCGAGCCTTAGCATCTAGATGCAATTTCCTTCCAAAATTTGCACAAAATCAACCGTATTTCACGCATGATTTGTTAGCCTATCGTCGAAGGCAAGTACCTGATAGTCAGAGTTACGTCTCTTGTCAGTTCTTATGTGTTGCATAGCAGGAGAGTGATCTTCGATCTACAGATCTGGAATGATCACCCTAGCTACTTCTATGCTTCGGGTACCTTAGATAAGATTACGGGTACAACCGCCCCTAATTGGCGCCACGCATAATGTAAACATCATAAGGTAAGCCCATTCGATCTATTCTTTTCTTCTTCACAGTAAGCAGCTCTCATTCTCCCCTCCTCACCTTCACAGGCCCACTAATCCGTCCTCACAGCCTCCAGCAAAACCCTCCACTCACAATGCGTGACCCTCTCCCCGCCCCGCTCCTCCTCACAAAATCCACCATCCCCCTAGCCAACGCCCTCTCCCTCCGCACCCTACCACTCCACACCCATGAAATCCTCCCCTCCTTCGCCCTCTACAACATCCTGCACATATATATCGCACCAACCATCTCCACCCAACTCTTCCCCCAAACCTATCCCTCCCTCCCTCCCACAACAAAAGAAAATTGGAACATACATCTCGTCTCCCTCCTCCAATCGACTTTCATCTCCACCCTCGCCCTTAGCGTGATGTATCTTGACAAGGAAAGGAGACGAATGGGCCCCGTGCAGAGAGTATGGGGCTACACGGGCGCAACGGGAATGGTGCAGGGTTTCAGCGCTGGGTACTTCTTCTGGGATCTCGGCGTGTGTATGGCCGACGTGGGTGTGCATGGGTGGGGAGCGTTGACGCATGCGGCTGCGGCGCTGACGGTATCACTACTCGGTTTCGTATGTCCAATCTACACCACTCCACTCTTCACCTCTCCCAATTTTACACATTCAATCAATATAGCAAAACTGACGAGAGACACGGCCACGTTATGTAGCGCCCTTTCTGCAACTACTACGGCCTATCCTTCATCCTCTACGAGCTCTCCACCCCCTTCCTCAACATCCACTGGTTCCTCGACAAAACACACCTGACAGGCTCCACAGCTCAATTCCTCAACGGCATCATTCTCATCACCACCTTTGCGGGCAGCAGGCTTGTATGGGGCACCTATCAGAGTGTGTGTATGTGGAGGGATTTATGGGTTGTAGGGAGAGGAACGGGAGAGGGGTTGCCGGTGCCGGGGTGGTTGCCGGGGGTGTATGTGGGTGCGACGGCTGTGTTAGGGGGGTTGAATTTTTGGTGGTTCGGGAAGATGGTTAGGGCGTTGGGGAGGAGGTTTAAGGGGGGGAGGGGTGGGGAGGAGAAGAGAAATAGGGATAAGAAAGTGGAAAGGGAGGGGAATGGCGAAGTTGTGTAAGGGTGATGAGTGGGAGATTTGGGTGAAGATTCCTCTCACCGGTGGGCGGGCTCCAGCCTATTAGCCTCTGAACGGAGTCCTCGTGTCGATCGACAACGCCCCACAAAAACCCCCCCCTATCCCCAGACTCCGATAATTCACCATACATTACCATCCCCACATCTACATAAAACTACAGGTAAGCCCCCTCCCCCTCCAACCCCCCCCCTAAAACCCTCCTCTTCAAATCCAACTAAATTCTTTCCAGAATAACACCCACAATTACACTTACCTCCTGGCTCAGACACGACGCTGACGAAGAGCTGCATTCAATACTAATACTTTACCGACTGTATGATAGACTTAGATGACGGTACTGGGAGCGTGGAGCGTGGACGGGGGAAGAGGTGGGAGGTGCTGGAGTTAGAGGGAATGAGTGTATAGGTTTTGGGATGGAAGGGAATGTAATAGAAGGGATAGAAGGGAACAGGATAGGATAGAATAGAATAGATCGCGGTTCATTCATATAGCAGTTTGGGGGTAGATTAGATTATAGATATAGAGGTAAGAGTTTGAAGAGATAGATCCTAGCTGTGGAGTGGATGAGAATAGCAGATCATTCCGATACTCACTAAGCACTAATCCAAAATCTAACGTTGACTGATATCTATCCTAGATAAACCCCCTTAGATATCCAATATCCAATACCTCCCCCTTTCCCCCTCCCAAACCCCCTACATTCCCTGAGCCCTAACCTCCTCACCCCCTACCTCCCTCGCACCCACCACCTCGCGCCGGTTATGCAAACAATGAACCAAAAATCCAACGTTGACTGATATCTATATAAGATAAACCCCCCTAGATATCCAATATCAAACATCCTTCCCTTTCCTTCCCCCCCAACCCATCCCTTTCTCATCTTTTGCAACCACCCTACCTCCCCCACCGCCTCACACCCCACCCCCCCAGCACCCCAATCACCCCCATCACCACCACACCCCCCACGACCCCCAACACCCTCCCCTGCCACCTCACCTTCCTAACCACCTCACTATATCTCTCATTCCCAAAACTAACTCTCTCATACTGGCTCCGCCAATCCGCCCACTCCGGCAACCACATCTCCAAGCTCTGATCAAGCCATTTGCGGATTTTGTAAAAGGGGGATTGAACGCCAGAGCGCATTTCGAGGTAGTTGAGGAGGGCGAGGTCGTTGATTGTGTGGGCGTCGGGGATGCGGTGGTGGGTGTATGCTGCTAAAGCCAGGGCGCGGTTGTTGGTTGAGGTGTTGTTATTGGGGGGGTTTTGGTGGTATTGTTTGGAGGGTAGACGCCGTGGGCATCGAGAAAGGAGAAGAGGACGCGGACGTCTTCGAGACCGGCGTTCATGCCTTGGCCGTAGAAGGGGACCATAGCGTGCGCGGCGTCGCCGAGGATGACAGCTGAGGAGGAGAAGTGGTGGGGAGAGCATTTTATGGAGATGAGGGGGAGGTGCGGGTTAGATGTGAATTGAGTGATGAGGTCTTGTTCGTGGATGAGGGTGGGCGTCACGCCTGGGAAATGGGTGTGGAAGAATTGAGGGAGGAGGGAGGGTTTGGAGGCGAGAGTTGTGAAATGAGAGGAGGGGGCGAAGAGGGTACAGGTGAAGGAGTGGTCGAGGCTGGGGATCGCGATGAACATGAAGGAACCGGCGGGCCAGATGTGGAGATGGTGGGGGGAAATGATGAAGGTGGAGGTGGGGGAGGGGGGGATCCGGAATTCGCACCAGAGTGTGTCGATGTAGGATTGTGTGTAGTTGACGCGGGCGTATTTCATCATGTGGTAGCGTGTTGCGGAGTGGGCGCCATCGGCGCCGATGAGGAGGTCGAAATCTACGGCGATTTCTGTGTGTCTTTCGGAGGCGGGTTGATTTGTTCTTTTGGGACGTTGCTCTTCGAACCAGGCAGTCTGCTTCTTGAAATCGGCGCCGCTAAGCTTGTGATTGAAATGCAAGGTTACATTTGGCATTTTCTCCAGTGCATCCAGGAGGCGTTTGTTGAGAGATGCACGGTCCACGGCTTGAATACACTGTTTAGAACAATTAGATGTATTTCGTAGTCTGGGATGTCAAGACGGACCCTTCCATTTGCATCATAGGCTTGAGACTCTTCATAAATTTCCCCATTTTTCCGCCGTCCATGTATCATGCGGGCGTGCATTGGTATGGTCTCTGCCAAAACATCTTCAAGAAGTCCTTCGCATTTAGATTCTCTCATAGAGTTAATGCCTCTTTCGGAGAGCGCTAGATTGATGGATTTGGTAAAATTTAAGGGGGTTGTTGAAGCATTACGAAGGTCTTAAAAAATCATCAGCCCGTGATCTTCTTTGAGGCTGCTCTTGGTTTTGGACAAGCAGTTCTCTTCTTTTTTACAGCGTGCCTCCATGGTCTGATTGCAAAGATCAAGATGTTAAAATCAAAGATATTCAGAAACAAGCGTTGTAGGACGCAAACGGAAGGCACGACCATTACCAGGAGACCACGAAACCACGAAGAGGTACAGTATTTTAAAATAAACGGCTGAAAAGGTCACAGATAACTAGAACCACTCACCATCACGTAGTTCGTAGACATGAACCTCGTCCCCTCTCTTTCCGGCGTAAAGGGCTGCGAGAGCTCCGACAGGTCCCGCACCGACTACGATGACTTTCTGCACCTCTAGCTCTCCATTCTTGGCCATTTGTACCTACAAGCTCACCTTCATCCACTTCTGAAGTCAAGAAAATCTATATACCTAGAAATGACCGAGTAAATGTTTGTCGGAACCGATGACTCCTAGATTTGCCTTCAGCCCTACGCCGCTTAAATAATTGCACCAGAACATGCTCAAACAAGGTTCAACAAGGTAGCTAAGACTTGTGATAAGCGTCCTAAGTTCCGAGTGAACTCATGGATTATGTAAGAGGATTGAATTGAACAAAAAACATATATGAATATAGCGGGATTTAAATACACATGCAATGTTCGGAATTGGGCGACTCGTTTTCGGCCGCAGCCCTAACCCTAGCTCAAACGAGGCCCCCGGAACCTCCCCGTACGTGGCGGTAGAAGGGGGCTGTCCCGGCCCCTACCTAGGCCTGAGATCGTAGGAAAATCATGACTTTGGGTGCAGTCCTTCCTACGCTATATGCACATGCACTTCAATGCATATGCAAGCAACGATGGAGATTCCTGAGGGTTTGGATCCAAACGCTTCTTAATCTTACTACCTCCGATATGGAAAGAGGACATTCGAATGGATCGTCTAAATCTGGTGGACTGCGCCACCTTTGCAGTGCTGACTGCGGTCTGGCGCCTTCTTTCTTCCACATCTGAAATACCATCGACAGCCTGAATCGGATCACTTCTCGTTCTCCATTTCATTCAAACTGTGTAAGATCAATCATGTCAATCGGCATCTCAGTGGGTGATTTTGTGACGGTAGGGAAGTTAGTCGCTGATATCGTTGCTTCGCTGCGTACCGCTTCCATTGTTGAGTACCGCGAACTAATAAGTGAACTCCATGGACTTCAGCGAGCGCTACATGGAATTGAGCATTTGAAATCCACTTCCAGTCAGGTAGCCGCTGTCAATGCCATTAAAGTTGCCGCATTAACGTGCCAGTATCCTCTTGATGACTTTAGTGCCAAGCTGAAGAAATTTGAGAGGCTGGGAGTCGATAGAGGAAAAACGCGCTCAAGGTTGGAGACCATGAAACTTTGGACTCAGAGGTTGCAATGGGGCTTTTGTATGAAAGAAGAGGTGGAAAAGCTGAGGACATACATTGTTGTGCACGTTGGAAGCTTGAATATGAGACTGATTACGCAAGGACTGTAAGTAAATTCTAGCCTTACTAAGCTACTGTTATCATTGTAAAATCTGATCAACAAAGTATATCAACCTCACTTGCCGCCGAGCAAGCTGATCAAGGACGGGCTGTCTTGGAAGGACGCTTAGACGAAGCGCACAAGATGATATCTCAAATCCAACATGGCCTTAATGTTCACAATTCGGTCGTCCAGAATAGTGAATCTATGCTCAAAAAACTGACCAACATCATTACACGGTCTGTCCATAACTAGTGTCGGTATTCACTACAATGTTAACCTTGAGACAGGGATATTGTATCTCAATTGAAGACGCTCGTGGATTTGGCCAGCAAGATTTGGGACTCGAATCTACAGGTGATCAGCTTTATGATCAAAATACAAACTTCAATCGATCGCCCAGACCCGAGATTTACATGGGTTCAAGAGCCAGTCAGATTCGAAGACGCACTGGGCCGTGTTCTTCCTGTCCCTTCGGAATACAACTACCGGGTAAGCAATTCCAGCCGTTGATAGTCTTGCAAAGAAACTGCATATGGAAGCTTTGAGCGCTCCGAGATCCAGCGTCATTGAGTAGTAGACATGTGCATGGTAGATCCCGATGTTAGCGGGATCGCTTTTCAACGAGGATCAAGCACTGGTGTTGCAGCTTCAGGGGCATCAGCTCCCCAAAGGCTGATCTTGGCATGGGTTCGAAACAGCGGAGCGGCCGATCCTCACCATTCATGGCTGAGGCATGCTTCATAACGTCATGAATACCAAGCTGAATGCTTGCTAACGTTCTTTGCTCAAAGAAACTAGAGGCCATCATCGAAGACCAGTTCCCCGAGGGCTTAGGACACCAAAAGGTCTCTGCCGGCGAGTACGAACTTTTCAATTCGTTTGACAGTTCAAAGGCTGTTACTTTGTCAGAAGACCAATGTCTGACGCCTGGTATTGCTATCACTATGGCAATAGTCTACGGATATTACGAGTCGGGGCCGTTGACTCGCTGCCCGAGACCTGACTGCAGATCCAGCAGAGTGGCGCCAAATGAAGCGGGCGGTATGAGCTGGTATGTAATATTGCATTGACCTACACCCTGTCAAATGTAGCTAATGATTGGAAGTCTCATCTGTACCGCATGGTTCGATCTGGCTCGAAAATCCTTGCCCAGGCCCTTACGTCCACCGATATACCAGGAGAATTACGGAGGCACAGCAGGGGTCAGGGGCACCAAAAGGAAGAGGGACGTGACGGACATTGGGGAGCCGGCGGACACGCAACAGTTCCACATGAAGCTACGGACGGAGAGAAAGAGAGTCAAGAATGTTCGCGTCCACTTTACTAAGTTGCCAGAAGCGCCTAGGCACCGGAGCGGTAGATACCCAAGACCCTTTAGTCAGTCGGAAGACAAAAGTTTTTACCCCGGACGGTTTTCAGGGCAAAACCGACCTTCTGCGCACTTGTATATAAAACCATTTTCGACCAAAAAAATTCCCGAAAATTTCCACAAGCTCAGAACTTTACTATTGGTAAACTTCTACTGACTCAGTTTTTTATAACTAGTGGCTAGTATTATCTAATAAATACATAAAGTTGACCAAATTTGAAAATCGCCGATTTTACCGCAAAATTAAGCGAAAATCGACCAAAATTTTCTTTTTTTGGGTTCAGCCCAATATTTGACCTACTTACATCGCGATTTTAAAAATTATGAAGAGTACATATTATTTTATAAGTAATTAACTGATATCTATTAAATTTTTAGAGAATTCTGTGACCTAGATTAAATTTGGTGGTCCCTACGAAAAGTGCCCCTTTTGGCCGTTTTGGCCCTGAAAACGAAACGGGGGTAAAAACTTTTGTCCTAGTACTGTAGAAGCGCGCCAACTGCCGAAAGGACTGCCACAATCGAACGTTCTCCATCCCCCCCACGAATATTTGGCCAACGGGCCAAATGCTAAATTCTGGTTCAGCAACCATTGCAAGTTACCCTTGATCAACAACTTCCATCTTGTGATAGCGTTCAGCCTACTTCAAGCGACGTTTCTAATAGTGAGATCTATTCATTCAGCCTACTTCAAGCGAGGATTTGACAGCATTATCTACATCGTTCTGCACTTTGTACCCGTTCTAGCATCTGTCTGCATTGACAGCATCTTCTGATAATACTAGCCTCGCCATATAGAAGTACAATTAATAACGACACAGATCCACATAGGGGTATCCAACCATGATGATTTCCCAGAAGCACGGTAAAACAACTTGAAAGGCGACGTTTCAAGAACGAACATTATATACATTCCATAATCTCAAACACAAGTTGTCCCCGTTCATCAGTGTCTCATATACATATACCAAGCATCCATCCATATGGCGCTCACTCATCTCTACCAGCCGTTGTCCCTAGTATTCGCAACAATTGGCCACTCCGCCAGCGAGTGAGTATTTACAGGTGTTGTCGGTGCTCTAGGCTCCCCATTCCCATAGCTTTCAGTAGGTATTATTAACCTCAAGGGCCTAGTAATACCATGTCGAAACGCCCCAACAGGGGGACCTTGACTATGACCTGTCTCATCTGCTAGAATATTAGCCACGCGTGGATGCCTGGCGGGGAGATCAGGGGGAGAGAATGCTGTACCGGTGGGCCGCTGTCTCTGCTCTTGTGCACTAGTGGTCTGGTCGTTTGGCTCCTGCACATTATTCAACGGTCCGGTATTCTCACGCTCACTTTGGAACCCCTGGGCCGGTGTTGCGGCACGCGAAATATCCCTGTCTTCGTTGTTCCAGGTCTCAGAGTTTCCACCTTCTGGCCTCCTAATCGTTGCACCGTCGCTGATGTCCAACTCCTCGCTGTCATCGTTATCCTCGATCCCAGCTACATACCCCGGCTTATCTGCCCAGAACATCATAGCTGCCTCACCATCACCATACCTTCCTCGATTGAGGGGCTTTCTATACGGTTGGACACGACTGGGCCGTTTGCAGCGACATTCATCGCTTTGGCACCGTTGTGAGATTTCAGATTCCCATCGATCTCGCATGTCTCTTCCATTTCCTCGCTTTCGGTTTGGATCTAGACGTCTTTTGGGGTGAGCATCCGTGTTTTCCGCATCGGCATCGGCATCTGAGGCGAAGGGTGGAAGAGGTGCAGCGGGAGAAGTTGGGGTTAGCGGTTCTCGGTGCGCGGCTGGTTTGGTCCATAGAATGGTTTTGGTGTAGTCGGAGTCGCAAGATGAACAGCTCTCCGTGTCATTGGGGGCGGCGTACCAGTTGTCGAAGGTTGGAGGGCGGGCGGTGCTGGTATTGGCTTCCGCATCTGATCCTGAAGATGACGGGGTCAGACGGAGTGCGTCGCCTTCGTTGGTGGAGCGAGACCAGTCACATTGGTCTTCATCTCTGTTAACGGAGCGAGACCAGTTGTGTGGGTCTTCATCCCTGTTGACGAGGCGAGACCAGTCGTGTTGGTCTTCATCTTCGTTGTTGGAGCAAGACCAATCGTGTGCGTGGTATTCCCTGCAGAAGTGACACCAATTATCTGGGTCCTGCTCGTCCTCTTCTGGCACGTTGTCGCCTTTGCCTTCGTTGTCTGCAACTTCAACGTAGGCAGGCCAGTCGTCATATTCGGCCTTGCGTTCGTTTCCGTAGCGATTCCAATCTTTCTCGCAAGTCCAATCGTGTTGGTGGTCTTCATTGCAGAGATAATAACCATCGTAAGGGTCGTATTCGTCCTCTGTCGTTGGGTTACTATAACCCGAGCCAGCCTGGTCGTACTCTTCCGAATGCGCTGTATTCATCTCCCACTGATCGTTCTGCCCATTTTCTAGGTCGTTGTTGGAATCAGATCTCACGGCATGGAATCGAACAATCTTAACAAGGCTCGGAAATTCACGCCTATTATGATATGAAAACCAGCCAGTGAACATAAAAGCCAATACACCACAGATCAGCAGAACGAAGAAATACGTCTGCATGATAGTAAACGCGAATCCCTTTCCCCCGTCTCCAAGTTTCAAAACTTTCATCATATTCCAAAGAGCAGAGATGTTGCGCGAGTATGTCACAACAGCTAAGAACCAAGTCGCCATAGTCAGGGATACGAGCCATAGTAGACGTGCGTGCTTTGGATGTGCGAATCCGTAGTGGCAGTGGTCTCGGACTGCTTTGAATAAGGGTGTCCAGTGGAAGATGAGGGATACGACAGCGCAGGTTGTGATAGCCCAGAGGGAGAAACCCAAGAACATGTCGAGGAATCCGTAGGTGGCCATCGTGGAGGTATGAAGTTGGTATAGCTGAGGGATCTTGTTAATCGTAGATTTTGATAAGCAGTATTATGTGGGTGTAAGTGCGTTGGTGAGGAACATCGCGAGAAAGAAAGAGGTTAAGAAGGGCTTGCGCCAAGAGAAAGAAATTTCTCCATGGTGGGTCTGGGCATATTGGTAAAGTTTTGGAGCATGTGAAAATTATGTTGAGGAAGCTCAAAGTGGGGCCTTTGTTGAGAGAATATGTAGCAACGGAGCGCATTATGTGCCACCCAATGGTTCCACTCGAGGAGAAATTAGTACGCGACTTTCTTAGATGCAAGGCTGCAGTTTAGCGAGAGCACAATGTTAGTCACGAGGCTGAGAAGCAAGATACGACTATATTCAGATAGCCTAAGACTGCTTCGAGCGACCACATCATTAGTAGCAATGTGAAAAAACAGTTACAAATTGTCAAAGTTTTGAAGGAATTCTATGTATAGATAGTACCATTAACTATGAATCGTCCTTGCAATGGCATGAGTTCTCGAGCACGCACGGAATTGCATGTACTCGCTCCTCGGTTAATTCACCGTCTTGGTCATTATGTAGGACCCTGGACCGGAGTGAGATTGAAGGACAGAGTTGTAATCCAAGAAGTGGTGGTGGTGGTGGCTCTTCTGTTGTGCATGTGAAATCTAAGGATAATTCGGACCCATAACTTGATGCCTAGGCCGCTAGCGGCACAATGGAATGAGGAGGTGAATAAGTCGGTCGTATAAGCTGAAGTTCCGGCTGTGGCGTTTTTTCTTTCTTTTCAAGCTCCAAAGCATCTGCTGTATGTGGCAGCCTCGTTGCAAGATAGACATTTTCGGCGCGACTCATACTTTTGAAAACGCTCTCCATATAGCTCCTCACCTCATCAGGAGGGGCAACGATGCGGCTAAGTGACTCGAGGGTATTTGGATTATCTGCATTTAATCGCATGGTGACCGGTTGGTAGTAGTTCTGGTTATTCTTATAGTTCCCAGTTACAGCCATACTCCCTCTCCGGATGACCAGGAATGATACTATGACCTGAGTTTTACTGTAAAGATACTCTAGAATACTGTATCTGGGAAAAGAAAATCGATCCCCTGTACCTCCAAAATCGAAGACAATGGCAGTTATGTCGGGTTTGGTTACAGGATAGGCTTTTGGCTGCGCGGGTGGAGCGTTTATTGGATAGCTCTGAGAAGGAGGTTCAATCTTGACGGGAGCAGGCGCCGGAGGAGGCACATAAGTACTTGACGTGGCAGGTCGAACCGTAGAAGCTTCTGGTGGACGTGGCGCCGACAACTGACTATGCGGAGGTGGTTCAGGATAGTTGTCTTCGTAAAAAGGCTCGTGCGGGTTTGGGTGAGATTTCAGGATCGCATTCAGCTCATCAATGTGATCTTGGAATTCTCTGAGCTGTACTGGAGACGCATCTCCCTTCGCTACCACTTTCATTAGAGCCTTGAGATCAGGATTGGCAGCTGCTCTAGTAGCTAACATCTGAATGACTGGGTCTGATTTTGTTTCTTCGTCTTGGCCTCGAGAGGTAGTCTGCCCATTGCTCACCGACCTTGGTAACGATGGGGGCTTAGAGGCAGTTGTAGGATTTGTGGGTGGTTGTAATTGTGGTGCATGGTAGTTTGGTGGTGGTACCTGAGGGCCAATGTGACCAAAGCCTTCGCGAAAAGGAGGCAGAGTAGCTTGTGGTGGGTGTGTCTGTTGCTGACCTTGGTACGCAGGATAATGTGTTGAAGATGGTGGTGCATTGTACGTGAAGGGGTTGTATTGCGGGGTTGAGAGGTGAGGAGGATGTATATTTGGTGGCACATAAGGAGTAGGGAGGTCTTTGACAGTATAGAGAGTGATATCAAAGGCGTGGGGTTCGATGGTCATGGTGCAAGATCCGAGTTTGTTCATGGTCTTATACGCGGGGTTCGGCGCATCAATCGATCCCTTCTTCTTCGTCGGTTTTGACCAGTATCTTTCAAACACCCCATCTGCCTGCCATTTATGCCGTGATCGATCTATCGAGGCCGATAGAACACCGCTGGATGAAAAGAGTTAGATAACCGGAGGTTGTGTAGAGAGGGCGTTACTGACCTCTCAGAGATAGATTGATAGGTCCTATCTGGCAAGTCGCTTTCCTGCGGTTCAGGTAGAGTTGGCAACGGCTGACCGTCTCTGAGCCGGATAGGCAGCCCAAGCTTTGTGGGCTCGACTGGCCGTGGTGGTGGAGCGGGAGGAGCTGGTGGTGGAGGTGGTGTTACTGCTCTTCTCTTTAGTGGAGGCTCCCCCCGATACCTAGTAGACAGCCTTCTCTTCTCAGACATGTCTGATGAGCAGAGCAACAAATTCCATCTGCAGCGCTAGCAAGTACTGCTTTGGGTAGACAGGTGTGAACCCCAAATATAAATTCTTTGGCGGCAAAAGGCGCCCCGCGGCTGTTCTCTCTAGCGGCCGCGTCCCTAGAGCTCCCCCTAGCGCAGGCCCCCAACCAACCCAAAGGACTTTAATCGTCCGTATACTTGTATGATACGATCCTTTCCTAGTTTTATGGCAGCGTAATTGGTTTAATTGTCCGATGCAGTCCTGAAATCGGACTTAATGGCCATTGCGCCAATTCTTAAGAAGGCGTACTGGTCCCTTGCCATTGCTGGTGGCATCTACATCGTGTTCTTATTATTTCTGCTTAATGGTTGGGTTCAACGACAGTCAGTTAGAAACTTGGAACTTAAGCGTAACAGAGTTGACATCTGTACAGAGCTCTCTATGCTCATAATGTACCTACGGTTTGGTGGCATGATCCAAATAAGCCCGAGCAGTTCGGGTTTCTAAGTACACCTTCACAAAAGTTTCTCAGCATTATTTCTAAGAATTTGCAGAGAACCAAGTTCATCCTTTCTATATTGACACGCCAGATGGGGAAAACCTGTTTGCTTGGCACATTCTACCACTGTCCAGCTACATTGCGAACGAAAATGCCTTAATTAAAGAAGGAACAAGCTCCTGGGAAGACTTTGCAACCTCGACAGCTTTCAAGCTACTCGCCGATGATCCTGAAAGCCGCCTAGTCATTAATTGTATGACTTCCATAATCCTCAATCGCGAGGCCAGTAACTTACATATAGGGAACAGTCCACGGCAACGCAGGCACCATTGCACAAGGATGGCGTACAGACACATACCGCATGTTGACGTCGGGTCCAGTGGAGAAATTACATGTCGTGGCTGTCGACTATCGTGGCTTTGGATACTCTACCGGTAGTCCTGATGAGAAGGGTCTCATCGTAGACGGTGTGGCCGCGGTCAGGTGGGCCTTGGACGTCGCCCATATCCCTGCTGAGAGGATTATCCTCCTAGGACAAAGTCTGGGCACAGCTGTTGCGACCGCCGTGGCCGAGCACTTTGTTGTGAACGAGGAAATTGAATTTAAGGGTGTAGTACTAGTTGCGGGGTTCTCTGATCTGCCTACGCTCATGACAACGTACGCTATCGGAGGCATTATACCAATTCTCTCGCCTTTACGATCCTATCCCTTTCTGCAACAGATCTTTGCCAGAAATATACAGGAAACGTGGTTCACAGCCAGGAGATTGGCCAATCTGGTCCGTAAAAGCAAGAATGTGGCTTTGCGAATAATCCATTCGCAGAACGATTTTGAAATCGTTTGGACTCACTCCAACACCCTCTTCACCGTTGCAGCAAATGCAACGATTGACAAAGGTCTCACGGAGAAAGATATTGATACTCTTAAAGACCATCATGATAGGGGCGAGTACGGTTGGACTAATTCCTGGATGACAGTAAAGGAGGACGGTGGCAGGATATCCATTAAGCAGGACATAGTTCGTCACGGTGGTAAGTATTCGTACAATCTTATACTTCGACATTAGCTGAGGTGCGTCGCAGGTCACAATCGCATTACCACATATCCTATGATAGTGAGAGCGATCGCAAGCGTGTTCTCGTTGGGAGAGCCTAGCTGAAGCTTGCTCAACCTGCGTCCTCGTCGTTGCAAACGAATCCGCTAAAGAGCGTCTTATGCAAACTTAGCTGGGACCTTGATGGTTAATAATGCTAGTATTGCTGCCGTATATGTGGAGACTCTAGGCAGCCAATCTTATGCTACTCATTTATGTCGATCGAGATAGAATCCATTGTGAGGTCCTGAACTGGATGGCACCGCGACGACAACATAGATAAATATGATTGGCCTTGTAAAACTATGTGAAATTAGGAACAGATGCGTTCTCGTAGGCCCGTTTGCTTTCTAGAAGAGGTACACATATTCCGCATTTGGTCACATGACCACCCGCGGACAAGGCCAGCCGTTATTGCCCTCTCCGAGAAGAATGTCTGAGCTCACAACTTCTTCGCTCAAACAACTCTTTCCAGATGACCCACAAACACTGTCCATAAATGCTGTTGCCCTGTTGAGACCCTTGCGGCGGACATAAGAACCCCACATCCCCGCTGCAAGCGGTATGCACTCTACCATCAATACTTGCACATAATGTCGGAGGAATCAAAGGTGGTCGACAACCAAGTTGACGAGCAAGTTGCCAAAGATGTTCTCAACGAATCCGTTAATGGAGTCACGGATCCAGAGAGCGGCGAGGAGGTTGAGGCTACGGCAAATCAAGACACAGATGCAGTAGCTGCAGGCTCTACTGGGAAGAAAAAAAAGTCCAAGAGACAAAAACTGAAGAAAGCCCTCGGGGTGGGTAACAGCTCAGATGCGGACAAAGAGGCCTCGGGCAGCACGTCGAAACCTACGAGCAAGCTTTCGGATGACATGGTCGAACAGCTGCTGGAGATGAACCCATCGCTGAAGAGCGTAGTTGCGGGCATGGACAAACATGAGAGGGCACAAGCTGTAAAGAAGCTAGATGTTGCAGACCTTCTGACTGGCATGTCAGTGAGTGGAAAGAATCAGAAGGACATGGCCTCATACAAGTTCTGGCAGACGCAACCTGTGCCGCGCTTTGACGAGGCGCAACCACAGAAGATTGAGGACGGACCTATCAAGATTATTGCCCCAGAAGATATATCAGAAGAGCCTAAACCAATGTATACGGGCTTTGAATGGGTGACAATGGACCTCACGGATGAGAGAGAGCTAGAAGAGGTGTACAAACTCCTCAGTGATCACTATGTGGAAGACGATCAGGCCATGTTCCGCTTCAACTATTCTGTCTCATTCCTGAATTGGGCCCTCAAGTCTCCCGGCTGGCGAAAAGAGTGGCACGTTGGTGTCCGCGCTACCCAATCTCGCAAGCTTGTTGCCTTCATCTCCGGTGTGCCAGTTGCCCTCCGTGTCCGAGCCAATACCCTGAAAAGCGTCGAAATCAACTTCCTTTGCGTACATAAGAAGCTACGCTCGAAACGTCTTGCGCCTGTCCTCATCCAAGAGATTACTCGCCGATCCTACATCAACAACATATTCCAAGCGATCTACACTGCTGGCATAGTGTTGCCGAAACCTGTTAGCACTTGTCGGTACTTCCATCGAAGTCTGGACTGGATAAAACTATACGAGGTTGGCTTCTCTCCGCTTCCAAAAGGCTCGACGAAGGCCAGAGAGATAACAAAATATAATCTTCCCAGCTCAACATCTACGGACGGGCTACGGGCAATGGAGAAAAAGGACGTCCATGCTGTGCAAGAGTTGCTAGATCGTTATTTAAGTCGCTTCGATATGGCTCCAAAATTAGATCAGGGAGAAGTGGAGCATTGGCTGCTACCTAAAGACAAAGCGGCAGAGCAAGTCATATGGACTTACGTGGTAGAAAATCCTGATACGCATAAGATCAGCGATTTCTTTTCATTCTACTGCCTTGAGTCTTCTGTCATCGGTAACGATAAACATGACAACGTCAGAGCTGCATATCTATTCTACTACGCCACAGAGACGGCCTTCGCTCACAAGGAGGAAGGGCTTAAGGAGAGGCTGAACGGTCTGATCAACGATGCTCTCATACTCGCTAAGAAGTACCATTTCGATGTCTTCAATGCTTTGACGTTGCTTGATAATCCTTTGTTCCTAGAGCAGCAGAGATTTGGAGCAGGTGATGGCCAACTGCACTACTATCTGTACAACTACCGTACTACACCAATTGCTGGTGGTGTGGATGCAAAAAATGCTGTCGATGCTTCGAAGAGGGGTGGTGTTGGCGTTGTCATGCTATGAATTTGCTATTGCAACCATGACCAGTCTACTAGTAGACAATCCTTCTCGAATATGCTAAAGAGCTTACACTTAAATGGAGAGAGGAAAGGAGTCTGTGGTAGCAATATGCATCCAGGTGAGACCCGGCGGCATTGTGTCTTCTCAAGACAATGATCACTCCAAAGCAAGGCGGGTGCGTGTGTACTCCAGTCCAAACATTCTATAACGAGGGAAGCTAGGTAGACAACATCAACAGAATTACCCAGGTATCAAAGCCTTTGAGCATTCTCAATCCTGAGCATGCAAATTGTGATTGCCTGTTGTACTTTTCCACCAACGCTGGCATCTGAGTGAAGCATTCCGAGCTGGGATATCCCCTCCCAAAGTCATTACTAATCAGTTGCAGATGGTAGAAAAGCTGACATAACTTTCGCCCCGCGATTTTAACTCCCCAACAATTGCTCCCAGGCCGCCGTTTCCATCCCATGCTTAGCTTAAGAGTGCAAGCTTCTCACATCTCCTATGAGTGCTCTGCATTAAAACAGCCCTTTCACGAGGGAGACTTGCCACACAGATTATGGTCCTGGCCGGATTATTCCAGCCTTTGTATTAGCCGTGAGACCAAACAACCGGAGGATGACACGACAGCAAAAGCAGCTATCGGTTCACAGGGCTGGAGCAATTAATGACGCGAGACACTTCGATTGTAAAATCTTGTGTACTCCATCTGCAGTATTTTGACTAAACATTGGGCCAGCATCAATCCTTACCTTATGCCTTCTTTTGCTTGTCCACTTAATCAATCCTTATGCCTCCTTCTGCTTGCCCGCTAAATGCTCCCTTAGCCGCGTGAGGAAGTCCGTACTGCGTTTGCTATCCACGAACTCCTCGCCTCGTACCACCTTCTTACCATCCTCAGTCATATGAAGTACCAGCATATACTCATTGCTGTAGTCTCCCAGATCCGTTGTTGCTGTACTGGATGCGTGCATTGCCACTTTTCGAGCTTCTTCATCCACAATAGTATTTTTCACCGTTACGTGGAAGTTTCGCAATTCTGGCATAATGGATGTGAAGTAGGCGAGATATTGTTCGTTGTTCATTGGTTGACGGCCGAGTGAGGCGGGAAGGATTTGCATGATGCAATCGGGGGCCCGATAGGCCATGACAGCTTCCGGTGTCCAGGTATTGTAGCTCTCGATCACCGCATTGGCGGTCTCGAGAAGGATAGATCGAGACATGGCGTTAGGTGTTAGTGAAGGAAATATCTCTCTCGTTGCCAATACTTTATAGGGCTGATCCGGCAGCAGCCGCGCCTAAGAGCGCCCCCCACAATCCACTAAAAGAGGGCGCCGTTACCGGGGCCCAGACCTTCGGGGTATCCACCTTTATCAGCGTCATTCCTTCAAGTAACTACGAGTAATTGATCATCAATGACAGACCACAAACACTCCCCAGCCAAGGATGAGGCATCAGCACCTCCAGCATCCCCCTTCATGTCAATGTTCGAAACCTTTCGCAGCGAATTGGATGAGCACCATGACCGCCGAGAGCGAATCATCAAAGCCTCAAGAGACATAACCGCACTAAGCAAAAAGATGTGAGCAAGTTGCACACACGCGTAAGAACTACGACGCTTATACTCTCGCCAGGATATTTTCATTGCAAAGGTATTCCACCCATTAAACTTATACTAATGCCATCACTAACAAACCCTCCACAACAGAGTCCGCACCCTCAGCACCCCCCTCCCCCCCAGCGTCACAAAAGAGAACAACTCCCGCCAATCCCAAATAACCGACCTTTTCAAATCCATAGTCCCAGACCTCCAAGTCATAAATGCCTGGCGCTACCAGCGACAAATCTCCCCCAGCATCCAGGAATACATAGAAGCTATTTCCTTCCAGCACTACCTCTCCAACCAAACACTCATCACCTTCACCGAAGCACAACATCAACTACCACCTGGAATCAGCTTGACAGAAGATGATTACCTACTAGGCCTTTTCGACCTCGTGGGGGAATTGATGCGTTTCGCTATCACCAGCATGGCGACGCATGGCACTTTACCCCGCGGACCTAAACCTTCCAAGCAAGATGATGGTGGTCAAGAAGAAGGAAATGATATTCTGACAGATCTTCGGTCTTTGAGATCCGGTTTTGAGGGCTTGGATACTACGTCTAGTGGCAAGGATTGGACGCCTTTGAAAAGAGATGTGGGGAAGAAGATGGAGGTTATGAGGAGTTGCGTGGAGAAGGTGGAGGGAGCGATGTATGGGATGATTGTTAGAGGGAGGGAGAGGCCGAAGGGGTGGGTGCCGGATTTGGGTGGGGGAGAGGGGAGAGAGGTGGAGAGCTATTGATGCGGGGATAGCTCTGGGGGCTAGTATACAGATTTGCTGGTGTGTTATATAAGAAATGCTAGCTAGCTACCGCAGCCGAAAGCCGTTTCTGAAATCCCATCTCTGCAAAAAAGTGTCCTTTGAAGCGAGTGCCTTGTTTTCTTTGGTACTCGCCGTATCTTCTACTACTAGTTAGGCGAAGTTGGATCCTCATCCAGTATCCCCTCCTTCAACAACTCCTCAGGCTTAGGCCGCTGCTGTAACTTCTGTTCCAGACTATCAGCTCGCATGTGCTTAGCGAGCTCTCGCTGCTGGCCTTGTAGCGCGGGCGCGGCTGTGGAGTCGGGGAGGATATTGCCTAGTAACTTCTGGTGAGCATTCATGAGCTAGTGAGGAAGATGGAAGGGATCGTGTACGCTCAATCAATGTTTCTTTGTCAGGACGTTTCTCTAAGCCTTTCCTCAGGCTGTCGGCATGTTGTTTGCGCTCTAGTTCTAGCTGGGCTGATTGCAGGGCCCTAGATCTGGGGGTCAGCTGTTGAAGCATGGTTAGATAGCCAAGTGAGCGGTATTACGGGGCAGCATTGGTCTGAGGTAGAATGTTTCGGTTCTTGAGGTCTTGAGCATCGGGGCGCATTTGGAGGTGTTTCTCGAGGGATTCTTGACGCTCGATAGGGGAAACGGGGGTCTCCTCGATATTGGGGTTTGTATCTTCCGCTGCCATATCGAGTTGTTTATACGATTCTTCAAGGCCTTGTGTCTGTGGGATTTGTGCCTGGTAAGTAATTGACTGGAGCTGGAAGATGGGATTGTCAAGGCGCGCCAGTTGGCCTTGGCAACTGCTGCGGGGCTTAGCGCGGTAGTGGGGGGAACCAAGCTGCGAAGGATATGATTTGCTTACCTAAGATGTGCTCGGAAAATGGGCAATTTTCTTGGCTAAATACCACTTCGTCGATAAAGAACGAAGAAGTTTTCGGAGTGTTTGTGCCTTCTGGTACACACGACTGCCAGACCGTAGGTCGATCCCCAAGTTGACGTCAAACCATTAGATTCTTCGATTTCGCTGATGCCTCTGCAATGGAGGTAGTCGCACTACCACGAAGTCCCCAGGTCATAGTTGGAACCCTATATATACATGTCAACAACCAGAGACCCTTAATTACAGTCGCAGCCTCGCCATATGTGATTCCTGTTGGGGAGTTCGGGTTGAGTTAGGTTTTGACCCTCATACTGTTTTCTGTAATCGTTCGACCTTTCGGATCTATTTTTGCATTATTGTGATTGTGTACTTTCCTGGTCTGTTTTTTCCAACTCGTATACGATAAGGCATTGAAGTCTTCCTGAACATAATGCAAGATGTTGGCTATAATTGATCTTCAAGATCATGAGTGACGGCTGACTGTGGAATTCCAGTGCTGAGGACCGTGGCTAGCTGAGCGGTAGCCGTGGCTGGCTGGAAGTCTGGCGGGATATGGTGTATGAAGGAAAGGTGGTTTTGCCATTAGGCCCAAGCGCTCAAGCAAATGATTGACAGCCTACCTTGCACTCAACTGGCCTTCCGCTAGCGGAATTGCTCCACTTTAGTGGTGGTCAATTGATGGTGATGCGGACTGGCTTGACGGTTAGTCTAAGCTCGCAGGAGGCGTCCGGTCCTGTGATGCTAAGTTAAGTGGTGAACTGCTACAACACCCAAGGCTGGGATCCTGAACAAGAAGAAAACATTGATTCCGGCAGAATCCATCTAAAAAACGTGGAACCAGACGCGGTATCTTTGGTCAGTAAAAAAGCAATTGCAGTTCTCAATCGAGATTTAATCACAGGCAGGGAGTACGCCAGTAACGAGGGACATTTGGGGTGTTCCAGAGAAAACCTGTAGCGAATAACGTTCGCTGGCATGCACACCACGGCTGTGGGGGTACTTTAACGGTCAAGCACACTCACAGCAACTAGTGATTTACGGCACAATAGCATATTCATAATGCTACTTAACGGGCAAAGCAGAAATAAAAGCAAATTGGTTCAAACAAGCCAGTGCCAGACAATGTATCCATCCACTGGCGGAAGAAGTTCGCAAAGTCTGTACACGTACAGCTCCGCGTCAATTTTTGACACGCTCTCTGACCCCTAAGGGAAGGCTAGTATTTCATTTCGGTGCTGGTGACTCGGATTGATCCACGTCGATGGCTCAAGATTATATCTTTAAAAAGGCCCCACGAAAACTTATGGAGGAGTTGGCCTAATTTAAAGTGTGATATACATGAATTGTAGAACAGATTCTCGCGACCCTACAAAACTCTCAGACATGAAGTTTAATCTAGAGACTGTCAAAATATCAAGGATCTAAATTTTCCTAATGCATAACGGTTCCCAAGTTGGACCCAAAAGAACTTCTTTAGATCCTTGTATCCTTTTGAGTACGAGGTGAAAGATATGAACAAACCCAAGAATTTCAAATACAGTAATGATTTAGTTTCTAATTCATATAAAGGATACTGATGATGGTGTGCACTTTGAATACGCTAAAGATCAGGGGCTGGAACGACTTCCCCCAAGGCTACCATAACCAATGTGGTTTAGGGGCAGCCTTAGGGCACCCCAGTGGCCCGTTGGCGCGAACCAAGTCTATTCTAACAATTCAGCTCGCTAAGGAAATCTCTTGATTACCTGGCCGCTAAGACGTACTCTTTCATGCTTATCTGAGTGGTCAGGTGGTGGTGTGAGAATGGGGAGTTGGCGGTGAAATACAACACTGCCCAGAGTACTGAATCATGCTAGCTTTCAGCACTCTGTCTGGGATACAGTGACCCCGCACAGACACGGGCGTGGTCAAGAGGACCGTGTCCTCCCCACGCTGACTGTATTGCAAGCCACGACAGATTTGACAAATACACCGGTGAGATGTAGACCCTTCTGCTCTGTCCTTTGGAAGCGGAAAAAACGCTAGTTTGTCGCCATTTATGAACCTACACAGCGCTACAATTGACTTGGCCTGCGCTGCGTCTCGTATCTTATCCCAGCTCAATGCAGGACCTACTCACAGAAAGCTGCAGTAAACCGATTCAACGAGGACATGTTGGAAAGTCTAGATCGATATCCTGAGCTGGGTCTGAGCTCGAGACCCCGTTTCCGGTTTCAGGCTGGCAACTTGGGCTGGAGGATTTCTGGGCATAGAGGCATGGAAAGGGTCTCCTTCGTGCGCGTGATTCGCGCCGGATTCGACCCTTCACCCCGGTCTCTCACTACGCGTGTCAGCATCTTGGTATGCAAATTGTGTACTTTTCGCATCAGCACGCTTATTCCAGCATTATACATTCATCCTATTGAGTGCCACCATGCCGTCCCCCCCTCCCCATGATAAATACAGTATCTCAGCCAGCCACATTTGCGCCTTGATGGATTATAAGGGTCTAGATCCCTCGCGGAGGAGCATGCACGTCATGCAACGGCTGGTACATGCCTCTGTAGCCTTGTGTTTACAAGGATCCTAGGTGAGGCATTTAGTGCTCACCTGACTGTTCCCAGGGTTTGAACGAATCGTGTTGCTTCCACCCCTCCTTCTTCTTGGCTGTGCTCAGAGCTCTCAGACTTTATATAAAGCTGCCTTTTCCTTAACGCTTTCCTTGAAAACATTCAATCTCATTCCTCAATCACCACCTATATACAGATCGATTTCAGTAACGTGCAATTATATCGTCAATCAGTATAACTTTATCGGCTCTGCAAGATGTCTTCATCCAGTCTTCCTCCGTTGGATCTTAAGAATGTTCAAGGCGATATACTGTATGGCCATATCATGCTGTCCGAATATTACTCAAACTTATACATGACAGGACAGGAGGGCTTCCCAAGAAGACCGAAACATTCTACTTCTTCCAAATCGAGCCTGCCTATGTCCGTGACTTTCGGACGCAACTTACCCAGCTCCTGCCCTTGATCACAACAACTGCCGAGGTCCTTAACGAGCAGATACCTAAGATTACCCAAAGCAAGAAAGATGCGGCTGAGCAAGGTAAAGCTCCGCGGATCTTGGAAATGAGCGGAGTCAACATAGCCTTTACCCACAAGGGGTTGATTCTAGTAAGTCACCTGTCACCGTTTCGTTGGCTTGGGCTTGAAAGCCAACATATCACTGACTCGGATTTTCCATCCTTGCAGATGGGAATTACGGACGAGATTGGAGACTCCGCCTTCGACGCCGGAATGCTGGCTGGTGCAGCGGCTCTCGGAGACAAAGGAACGACGTCAGCCTCGGGTGAATTCATTCCTAACTGGGTTCCTGCTTTTAAGCACGACATTCATGGGGTGATATTGATTACTGGAGACCGCCACGAGACCGTCGACCGCAAATTGGCGCAGATCGAGAATATCTTCTGTGTTGGAGCACATAATGCTCTGATCCATGAAGTCTACCGTACGGTTGGTGATGTCCGCCCTGGGAAGGAGAAAGGTCATGAGCAGTTCGTACCCACCCTTTCTGTTTCGGAAGTATCATTACACCGCTTATGGCTGATCTAGTTTCGGCTTCATGGATGGCATCTCGAATCCGGCAGTCCAGGATGTTACCACTAATCCCTTTCCTGGTCAAGAGACAATACCTCAGGGTATCGTTCTCCTCGGCCGTGAGGGTGACGCTCCCACTATAGGGACACCACCAAAACCCGTTACTCGGCCACCATGGGCTTTAGATGGAAGTTTTCTTACTTTTCGCTATCTCTTTCAGCTAGTGCCTGAATTCAACTCATTCCTCGAGCATAATCCAATTCCAGAGGTGCCTGATAGGGAATTGGGCAGTGAGCTGCTTGGGGCCCGCCTTGTGGGACGGTGGAAGAGTGGTATGTGATTTTGACTTCTCATTTGTTGCAATTGGAATCGTTGCACCAGTTCTCATGGTGATCACTAGGAGCACCAATTGATATCACGCCAACGCAAGACGATCCAGATCTTGGGGGGACCCAAATCGAAACAACAACTTCCGCTTTGCTTTTCCCGGCGACCAGACTAATCAAGACAGATGCCCTTTCGCGGCGCACATCCGCAAGACTAACCCTAGAGCTGACCTCGAAGACCTCAACCCGAATGCCAAGAATGCCACCACATCTCGTCGCATTGTACGGGCTGGTATCGCATTTGGACCTGAAGTCACCGATGTTGAGAAGAACGGAACACTGTATGGTCGCGGACTTCTCTTTGCGGCGTACCAGAGTAATCTTGTTAATGGGTTTCAATTCTTACAGCAAAGTAGGTCATCTCCAGACAACACTTTATGGCTGCTCATTAATTCTGGTTAGGTTGGGCGAATAACACTTCTTTCCCACCCAAGAAGGGGACTCCGGGATTTGACCCAATTGTAAGTATATATTTGCGCTATTATGCTTCGTAATTTGCTTGATTCTCCGCCGAGACATGGCATGGAAAATCGAAGTCTCTGTTTTGCTGCCAAGGCTCTCACTCCGACCAAAATACTTTGAGCAAGAATATACTGATATCAGTCTCTAGATTGGCCAGGCGCCTGATGGAGGACCGCGTACGATGTCGGGCACGAACCCTAACAATCAAACTACCGAACTTTATTTGCCGCAGGAATGGGTCGTGCCGAAAGGCGGCGAGTACTTTTTCTCGCCCTCAATTCCAGCGCTCAAGGAAACGTTCGCACTGGCAGCATCGAAATCTGAACTCTGAATTCAAAGAACTCCTCGCTCATCTTTCTTTTCGCCTACGGACACATGGTGGGATATTGGGTCAGTCTTTGAGAATGGTTAATCTTCAGCCAATTAGTACACGTATTATACAATGAGACACTTTTCTTTGGACCAACGCAGCCTTTGTTTGATACGATAGAACTCCGTAATGCTTTCCCTTTTTCAATCCGGCCACCATAGTCTTCGTGTTCCGAAGCCTCAATTAGCAAGCCTCGCAGAATAGTCCTGATGTTAATTTGATGTATACGAGGGTAACACAGAAGAAATTAAGGAGCCAATTAGATGCTGCTGACTGTTTGACCAACCAACAATACCTTTGCTTCAGATAATTACAGTCAATAGTGGCGAATGATCGAAGCAGATTAAGGTCACGTGATTGACGCGTTCCACGGAACCCTTTCCGCGTAGAGTGCTCTCTGACTTGTAGCTCCAAGAATTATATGGCTAACGCTCCGTCCAGAGACCAAAAGAGAGCATGTGGACCTTGGAATGTGATACAAATATTCTCGCAAGTAAGTGGCGGCAACTACAGTAGCCCAAGTGCTCTGACTAATCTGTGTGTATATATAGATAAAAGAATTTGGCTCCGGCCTGGAAAGAAATATTTGTTTGGCAGAACACTCGATCCTAAGGGCAGAAACTGTGAGGAAAATGCCTCTACCAACACACTTCGTCTTTTCTAGCTCTCCGCTGACAACAACTCAGCAAGCTTTCAGCTCAAGGACGAGAAGTCCGTCTCCCGTCAACATCTTACCTTGACCGTCTCGAATGTGAAGCCTGGCGACGGAGTGAGTTCCCTATGCGATTATACACGCTAGGATCCGTCCTGACGAATCCAGTCTCTTGTACATACTCGATCGGAAATAACATTGAAGGATGAGGCTACCAAGTTCGGCACCGTGGTCGATGGGGATAAGATCAAGGGTGACACACGGGTGTTAAGGAAGGATGAGCATATCTTCCAGCTGGGAAACTCGAAGCATGTTTTCCGGTATTTCCGCCATCATAGGATTGAAGGAGCAGGCTGATGGGCAAGGGCAGGGTCAAGTGGCATCCCGTCGTTTTCTCCTTCTCCCTTAGCTCGAAGGAAATGAAACCTGGCAAAGACCCTCTGGCATCATATCGAACACGCCTTGAAGATCTTGACATAAAAGTCATTTTACCCTACGTTATCGGAGCTACTACACATGTAGTCAGTACCAAGCGAAATACCGCCAAAGGCCTACAGGCTCTCATCAACGCAAAACATATCGTAGCAGAATCATATATCGACGCTTTAGTTTACGCAACTACGCCAGAGAACCTCGACGAGCTAGAAAGCCTTTCACCGCTCGAGGCGGACTTTGACAATAACTGGCCCAATGCATTGGAACATTTGCCTGCAAAGAGTAAAGAACCTAACGAACGACCTTCGGAATACTTTGTACCTAAACCCGAACGCAGTAATGTTTTTGACGGCTACACATTCATCTTCTGCGATCCAACCCAATTCGAAACACTGCAGGCGCCGATTACAAACGGCGGTGGCAAAGCTCTGGAGTATACACTCAGTCCTGGTAAGACGACAACAGAGGAAATTGTACGTTATGTCAAGAACGTAGCTGGTGAAAAGGGGCTCGGCGAGTTCGAGGATGGAAGTGAAGGCAAAGGGGTCGTAGTTGTGAGATTCAGGGGGAAGAAAGAATTTGCCGAATGGGCGGCGAATCTGGACACTGAAGTATCTCTGGCTCTTGGTCAACGGCTGATCGAGCAGAGTGAATTTATGGATGCTATATTGATGAATGATGCCAGCATGCTCAGGAGGCCTCTCCTGACTGAAGATGAAGGATGTGGGTCGACAACTTCACCAGTGTCCTCGTGCTCGATCCCATGAAGTGCTAACCAATCGAAATTGGCAGGTTCCCAGCTTAATCGGTCCGCAGCAGCGGCAAATCCACGTGGGGCGGTAGCACCCTCGGAGCACACCATAAGAACCGACCATCCCGCTGAGACCGCAGTCTCCAAGCCTCCCTCTAAACGTGCTCGTACCCGAGGCCCTATAGTTAGTCGCTTCAAAGGCTTTGACGACGACGATGTGTCCGTGGCGCAGACGTTCTCTCAGCCTGGACCCGCTGAATCTCAACCGGACAGTGTCCCGGGAACTAGAAGGTCGCAGCGTTACACGGTAAGTACCAAATCCAAAGCCTCAGAGCCCAGGCTAACTTCTGTAGAACGGCACCTCCTACACAGATTCTGCCATGGATGTAGACTCTCATGTTCGTGAAAGTGGAACGACTGAGAACCGAAATTCCAGGAAACGCGCTGCGCCGGCCTCGGACGAGGAAGACGGAGAGGATCAGATTGATAAACTTCTACCTGCAGCAGCAGCTATGAAGCGTAGGAGGATAGAAGATGCAGAGGAAGCAGAACGAAATCATATCTCAAGCGAACGATCATTCAAGGCCTCACAAAAGAAGGCCGGTTCGGAGGAGTTACGGAAACCCAAGCAGGAGGTCAATATCAGAGAAGTAGTACGTGAACGTCGAGAGGCCGAAGAAGAAGCTGCCATCCGTGACGAAGAGAACTTAAGGGATGCTCTTGACGGAATGAATGTCGAAGATATGAAGAAATTGATAGTAGTGGAGGATATGGAGGTGCCAGAACGAGCTAAGAAAAATCAGCAGAAAGTTCCCAATATGGAGAACAACAATCGTTGGGACGAGCGGTGGAATGGTAGGAAAAATTTCAAAAAATTTCGTCGACCTGGAGAAGGTGCTCCAGTGCGGCGTGGTCAGAGCGTTATCGTGCCATTAGAGGAAGTTAAAACAAAGGACTACGGCATCGGACAGCCTTACTGGGAAGAAAGCGAGAAAACAAGGAAAAAACACAAAGAGAAAGATCGTAGCACACAATCCCAGTCTCAAAGTCAGGCTTTATATGCAACAGCGAAGAGTGAGCCTGTTGAAGTACCATCCGAGCTCGCTATAGATGGCGAACTACCTGAAGTAATCGACCTCGAAGCTCGAAGGATCACAAGGGGTCAAGAGCGGACAGAGCAGGTCGATGAAAGCAGTAATAGATCGCAGACTGTGAACGGGAAACGTCCTGCATCCAGTCTAGAGAATGGGCCAACGGCCAAGAAGCAAAAGCGATTTGCTGTGCAGGACTCCGATAGTGATAGCGAAGATGAGCTGAAGTTTAGGTTCAAAAAAAAAGGTAGATAGAGAGGAATGACATGGGTCCGAGTTGAGGTATGTTTAACTGCATTTGCATGTAAGGGCATACACTTTAGATACCACGATAATGAACATATCCAGCGGAGCTTGACAGCTTTCGTACATCAACTCATACATACCTTACTTTGACGACTTTCCATAGCCTATAATACTAATAGACCTTCCGCATGCCAACTTGGCAAAGCAGAATTAACCCACACGTTGACCCTTGAATGTTGCACTAAGCGTTCGTTCGTACAAGGTCTTGCCGTACCATATTCAGTCTTCAAAAGTATCTCTAATCCTCCATAGCCCTCTCCTCCATAGCTTTAACAGCACTTTCCAATTCCCGTAATCTATGCCCAACCCTCCGTCTCACCTCGTCTCCACCCTCCTCGCTCACCGCTTTTTCATATGCTTCTTTCAACTTCGCCAATTCCTCTTGCGCAGCGGCGCGGTCGTCGGCGGCGTAGACGGTCTTCTTCTCGGTTTCCTCAGAGGCAATATCGAATTCATCTTTTGCTGTTGCATAGCTGACCCGGTGATTAGACTAATCTCGCGGTCATTGGAAATATGGCGGCTCACAGCTCTTGTAATTCTTCTACCTTCTCGTCTATGGTTGTTTTAGTGGCGTAGGTACGATACTGGTTGGAGAGTTGCGAGCTGTAGGTTGTGGCGAAGCGACATGGTCTTGGGGAAGTACAAGGCGGAATTGGAAGACGTCGAGGTACAGCGACGCGCGACGCGCAGTAAAGCGTTCTTATTATCATCGTATTGGCTATTGATTGAAGTTGAAGGTGCTGGTCCGTTACCGGCAAATCGACGTCGAGATAATTTTCACCTTCACTACCCGGACAAAGGCCAGGTGACGGCATCTCACGCGACAAAAGTTAACCTGAAACACCATTTAACCGCGTTTCCTTGAGTCTTGTTAGTGACCGGCATCTTGAAGGAGTCGGGCTCGATATGGTGTTTTTTGGAGTTGGTGTTCTTGTCGTCACGCTTTCACTGATATTGTACAAATACAAGACCACTTCAGCATGGGCAGGGAAAGACATACCACAAGAAATACATCAAACTTCACAATGTGGCGAAGAAGATACAGATGCGAAGGAGCGACCTTCTATACCAAATATAACGCTCAATGAGGGACATGATAAAAGTTATGTCTCTGTCAAGGAACAAGATGCATTTAAAACCATTAACCCGTCCGCCAAATCTCAGTCAAAGCCAGCGCCTCAGTCACAAGCAGCAGACAACTCAGAGAGAGTCTCCATGCTGCCCCCTCCAGCTTCAAATCCAAAGCAAAAGCATGAGGAATCGTCCACCGCGCCGATACTCCCACGCTCAAGGCCAACGCCTAAGGTCCCAATCTTTAAATCTCCCGCAAAGCCATCAACCCCTCTCCGCCCGCCCCCCTCAGCAGCATCAACTCTCCGCGGCCCACCATCCCGCTCTCTCGCTCCCACTACCACATCTCTAGCCCCCACGACCTCAACCCTCGCCCCATCATCGCGCCCATCCAAGAAGGTTATCCTTGAACCAGGCCACTCCCCCCTTGACTGGGCCCATCTGACACACAATCCACCCACGCCTACGTTCCTACGTGGAAAGGATGTTCCCCCCCAGCTCATACGCGTTCCGCCATCTCTGTTACGCTACCACAGCGGCAGGAAGGGGAAAGATGCGTGGGGTGTGTATCAGGGAAGAGTATATAATTTGACGCCGTATATGAAATTTCATCCTGGGGGTGTGGATCAGCTAATGCGAGGGGCTGGAAAGGAGAGGGATGGGGAGAGATTGTTCAACGAGATTCATCCGTGGGTCAATTGGGAGAATATGCTGGGTGAATGTCTTGTAGGGATTCTGGTTAGTGAGAACGAGGTGCATGTAAGTGGGGAAACCCCGAAGAATACCATGGAGGAGATGGATTGAGGAGCTGCAAGAGCACCATGACGGAACCATCTTCAAACGTTGTCCCTGGGACTCCTAGCGTGGTCACAGAATTAGCAGAAGCTTCACGTTAGCAAACCCGTCGATATGCCCTGGATGCTAGAGAAGAGATGGATTCCAAGACCGCAAACAGCCAAGAAGAAGCAAACCTAGGAAGGCATATGCAGAGTGTGGACGAGAAGTGCATCTGAGACCAGCCTGACACCAAAAGCCCGGGTTTCCACATGTGCAAATAATCTTTATCTATGCGCCGGAGATCCAGCAGTTTTCTCACCACAGCTGCGGACAACTACTCGTTATCCTCTCACGCTCTTCCTCATCCTTTGCACCTGGTCACCCTTAACCTGTGCCGCATATAAGATTATTTAATTGGTCTTGCCCTTGGTGAGCTACTCCCCGCCGAGGGCACACGCCCAATGAGCATGAGCAAGAAGCGGAGGATGATCAATAGCGCACAGTGAAGGGAAATAATGCAGATGGGGTTAAGTTCGACAGAATCTGGAGAACGAGGGAGTTCAAGTAATTTTGAGCTCAGCCAACCTCAACGATTTTCAGTGAAAGGGATGGATTGGGTTTCTGCAATGACTTTTTGGGACACGAGACATGAGGCATGTATGACTGGCTGCATTGTCTGCAAGCATGGGTTGGCGTTAGATAGATGGTTGTTTCTTTTAAGATACCCACATCGTCTATAGACAGCATTGCACTCATACCATTGACTCCATTGCAAAATGCCGACCTAGAGCTGAACCTTCTACTCCGCATTCCCCCACCCCCCACACTCCCGACGCAGTCCACCACCCACCCAACTCCTCCTCGAACTCTCCACCCCATCACCCCATCTACAACTCATCCTTCTCCACCCCCTCAATCCCCACCAACTCCGTCTCAAACACCAACGTACTCCCCGCCGGAATCGGCCCCATAGCCCTCTCCCCATACCCATATTCCGGCGGAATCGTCAACACCCTCTTATCCCCAATACACATATCCAGCAACCCTTCATCCCACCCTTTAATCACCTGCCCTTTCCCTACTGTAAATGTTAATGGCTGCCCGCGGTTGTAGGAGGCGTCGAATTCGGAGCCGTCGGCTAAGAGGGTGCCGCGGTAGTGGACGGATATGGAGTCGCCGCGTTGGGTGCGGCGGGTGCATTCTTGGCGGAGGAGGTGTTGGGTTGTTACTGAGGAGGTGAGGGCGAGGGGGAGGAGGGGGAGGAGGAGGAGGAGGAAACGCATGGTTGGGGTTGGTCCTTGGGGTAGAGGGGGTCCAATTGAGGATTTAGGTGTTGGGAGGACGATTGATATGGAATGAGGTGGTAGTTGAGACGGGAGGTGGTCTTGGTTGGATGTGGGTGTTCATGTTGGTGAGCTGTTCTCTGGGTCTTGGCGCGCTTGCTGGCGCGGCTGTTGCCAAATTTAAAGAGGATGTTTGAGCTGCGCTCTTTTGCACTAAACACTTTGAATGAGCGAAGCTACGAACTGGCTCTTTCGAAACATTCGAAGCAGAAAGTTCTCTCACTCTATTTGCGGATGTTTTTATACTGAACGGTTCATCATGGAGCTGGTTTGACGCAGAATCAACAAGCGCCCCTCAGTGCTCATCTTATAGCATGATTTTGTCCTCATTTGGTATTGTCTGATACTATAAGATGCGTTATACTTCTATTTGATCGATTTCCGAACTCTCTGAGATTTTGTATTTCGTGAGCGTTGACAAATCATCCCTTTGATGGCAGCAAAATCCGTGGAAGGGTGTCGTATGCGGCATGTAGTCTTTTCCTGCATCTCATTTCCGTGTATGTGTTATATGTCATTCCAAGATGGCCCTATGGAACATGAGATCCAGCCGTGAAACCGCTGATCTAATCTTCTTGATATGTATTCTTCCGGCGAGATGACGGTTGAAAAGTTCACAACTTCAGTCCTGATCTGATACATTTGTTTCGTTTTACACTTCACCAAACTTCGCCAATGGGGTGATTCAATGGAGCGACTATTTGCAGCTTCCAAGAGGCTTAAAATCATTGGGGTTCCTCAGTGCCTGATCTTGATGCCTTTCTTCTCGTGTTGCAAGCTGCCTTATTACTCCGTATTCTTTTGGCTCTGTATGGCGCATATCTCCTCGCGTCCTTGTCAATTTTTGGTTTGACTTATTGCCGAGTGGATGGTAGTCGGGTGCAGGATGATCCATGCGATCTTGCTGCCGATATTTCAGAATGCTGTCTGGGTGATATCGATGGCTGCCAGACTAATCTACACCACAATGTCATGTTCAATGACTGTTGACTCCTGCAATGCCAGAAGTAGGGAAAGACCCGCTTGTCCTTTGCCATCGGGCAAGTCCCTCGAAAGGTGACTTGATCCCCAAAAGACGAGCTACCTTGTCAATAGTATAAAATATCATCAACAAGCATGATACATTCACAAAGGTGATCCTTGGGGTACTACCTTGGTGAAAGTAGAACGAGTCGCTAACTCAGTGTATGGTTTTCGAGCTGACTCCTTTGCTCGAATATATAGTGGCATCCCAGACGAGAACTTCATTCACCAGAAGTAAAGACAAGGGGGCTTACATGTTCACGAATCACCGGTAGGCCCAGATCATTTTCAATGGGATCCGCCAGTTCGATCCAATTCTTCCACGTTTACATAGTTCCTGAGTTTTTACAGCTCTATTACTGGTTTCCAAACATCCTTGAAGTTGGTCTTTGCCACTCACGAAGGATCACAGACATACTGAGCCGGAGCCTTTAATTTGATCAGTGGTGGTACACGCCCTTGTGATCTTCTAACAATGGAGCGCCGGGCTTCGCAGTTACATTCTTGGAGGTTGGTGTGGGAGGGAGGGGTTTTAAGAGGATACCGCCTGTAACGTCCAGAATCCCACTCATTTGCTGTGCCACTATCCGGCATGTCGATATCACACTTTGGTTGCTAAACCACCAGCCTGCTTCTCGGCATTCGTGAATGGTGGCCCATGTGATGACCCACACCAGGTTGGAACGTTATTAGCACACGGCTTGAAATTGAAAGTGTGGATATTATTGTCGCCTTGTGCTTACTACAGTTGCAGCACTGATTAGGACAGGCAGCCGTATTGTTTTACTCGCTAAATGTTCATGCTCATCGAGAGATCTCCGATTTGGATCCAGTTAGAATAATTGGAAAATGGAGACTATATGAACATGTATTGCCCACACTTGGCCCATAACACAGCCCATTGGACGGAGAGCGATTGCATTGCTAACAGTAGATACTATCCTGTGACTGATAGCAGTTGGCCATGACTCTGGAAGAAAACATGCTGTCATTTCCGTTCAGCTAATAGCATGGCCATTTTGCAGATACCAATGACAACCGGAAGGATTGAATAGCAGGTATAGGGCTGTAGAAGCGCACTCTTGAAATACAGATCAAAAATAAAAGCAACACGCCCGTGAGGGTGGGGACAGATCATCACCATCAAGCGTTGTCACACTTGATAGGTGGGACCAAATCAGCACTGTGCGTCAAGGATTTGAATAAGATATACATATACATGATGCTTCTATTTTTGTTTGCTGCAAATTCTGAGCCAGAGCTTATGAAGCGCGCCTATCGTTGAGAGTATCTAGACGCTGGCATGGCCGATATACTACGCCCCAGCCAGTGCCAGGCGGGCCAAGGAAATAGTATTCCAAGAGAGTGTATCCACGGCGTATTTTTAGGCGAACTGCCACCCGCAGCATGTTCCCCTCATTCTTACGCAGCATTCTCCATTGCCTGAGGGAAACGACTACGAAATGAATAGTTTGGACCATGAATACTAAAGTCGGAGCTCTGGCCGGTGGCTGAAGTTGATCGTCTGATCCTATCAGTTAGTCTAATCTCCAGATACCTTGAACAATTCCAGTGTCCGATTAGTGTATATTGATTCCTCTGTCCAGAATACGTAAGAACTGAATGTAGGCTAGGCCAATGGCCAAACGACTAAAACGATATCCAACGTGTCCAATGTAGTTTTTGAAAAAGCTTTGACATTGTTCGCATAAGATCTTGCTACCTCCGCCGAGCTATAAAGATGGCTGCAGCAAGCGAAAAGTACAGAACCACGGGCTACAGGTGTTATGTTGCGGAGATCCTCCCAGTCCATAATGATCTCTCATAACCTTTCAGACCTTGTGTAGAGACTTGTCTACACACTGCGTCGTCAATGGGAACCTTGTAGAGTGCTACCACGCTTTCCAATCATTCGATGGCTCCTTCAGTCATTGGTCTCGAATAATCTTGCATCTTCCATCCTCCCGTAGCTTCTGTAAATACAATTGCATATCCCTCAGTCCAAGGGCCTTTCGCCTAGCATGAGCGGTTAAATTGGCTCCAGTGCCGCTGGTGCAATGCCGTTAGGTTGTTGTACCATTTAATTGCCGTGTAACTCAGGAGTTATTATAGTACCCTGTAGCTCTAGTCGCAGTCCATTACCATCTATCTCGCCACCAGTGAGAGTATTATGCCTTCTGGCCCTCTTGTCTCGCGATGTATCTTGTTTCCGGCATCTGGCATTTTTCCTACTTGCATCTCTCCAGAACAAGAAAACGAGGAAGCCTATCGCTGCTATTCCAAATGGTACCCCAAGCCCAGCGCCGATCGCTGTTGCTGATTGAGACGATTGGTGGATGATTTGGGTGGATCTGGGTGGGCATGTCAATGTGCTGGATGCGGTTGATTCCGTGACTAATATAGACGTCGTCAATATGCAAGGATTTGCAGTGGGAATTTTTTCAGTGGATAAAATAGGTGGGGTTCCTAAGATTCTAGCGCTCGTATAGGACTGAATTCCCGTGCCACTACTCTGACATAATGTCGATAGGTTTGGCTCACAGTAATACCATGCTTTACCGGGACAATTGAAAATATTAGCAGTAGAATTGGAGAATTCTGATTAGGAAAGTTCGTTAGCTTTGATATCTCTTTAATGAGAATATGTGTGATAGACAGCAGGTCAAGATCGCGGAGTATGCATCGTGCTTACGATTGCTGCACCAGTGAGGACAGGTGGTTGTGTTGCTCCAGTTTTCATCCGTGCATCCTCCTCGGTAGGCCTGTATTTTCGGATCAGTTTTCGTCCCATAAGATATGCTAGATCGCTGTTTGGCGCATAGATGGAGTACATTATACATACTGAGCCAATAACTCCTGAAAAGCATAGGCCATTCGACATGCACATATCCCCCTGGTCACAACATATACCGGCTTTCGATGAGTAACAATTTATCAAATCAGCTTGGTCGGAGGTAGGGGGTTTTCCATTGGGCCAGTAGCACGCCTGCTGGGCCAATATTGCGGGCAATTGCCATGACAGAAGCAATGAAATAGTAGACCTGGAGCACATATTCAGAGTTCAAACCTCTGCCAACTGAATGAGAAGAAGCAAATATCCCGGGGGATATTCTGCGACAGGATATAGAGGAGGCTCCTCTCAGCTCCGCCACAAGGCTGGGACTGAGAGATGATTGTCCCCACTTGTCCCTTCAGGGCTGATTGCTTAGAATCCATGGTGCCAGCATGCCGGATTGTGTCTTGAAGAGCTGAGCCTTCATGCTGCTGGGCTGTTTCGCGGACCAATGACCTGGAATTGATTTAAATAGCTCGAAACAAAAGCCGCTTCAGATCGTTCCTGCCCAATGCAGCCTTGCTTCGCCAGTTTACTTAGCAACCCTAAGCACTGATGTGAAAGGCGAGATACTCGTAAGGAGATGACTATGCCAATTGACGTGGCAGAGATCGGCACGACAATGGGTAAGCAGCCATCCAGAGTACCTTGTCGGCTCGACTACTCAGGGACTTTGCCTTCGAATCTGTGTCTATTTCCGCTGTTGGGAACCTTGAAATATTCTTGGGCCAATCTCTTCAGGTATTACCTAAGGATGCGGCAAGGTGCAGCAGCGCCCGGTTCCCCGCGAGGATGCTTGTGATCGTGCATTCGTGAGGCGGCAACTTTTTCCAATTATACACGAAGAGATGAACTCTGTGATCCGCGATAGGCGGTCTAGGTGGCAACGGGTCTTATACGTGGACAGATTCCGCCGGTAGCACGTTTCCAGTCTTGTTTGTGGAGAAACATCAATGCGGGGTAATGACCTTTCGAAAAAGTTAGCGCCAGCCTGATTGAGCGTTTCGAATACTGCATCTTCGTTGCTGCGAGACAACTGGGGTTAATTATATAAGCGATTGGTAGGAACAAGTAAAACCTTTATTCATATGATTAGTCATCATATCCTGCGGGCTCCTGGTTCTGAATGAAGCGTAGATGTACCGTATTTGGTGTTACGTTCATATGTTGTTTACATGAAGCTCAGTTGCGTACTTTTGAATGCGCCGAACATACCAGTACGTTCTTTAGTTCCTACAACGACGAAGAAGGCTATATCTCTCCTTGAGCACGTGTTATATTTTCAGACGGCAAGCGTTTTGATTGCGAATAACACTTTGTTAGCCTTTCCCTGCTCATTTATATACATCTTGTCGGTCTTCTTGTTCCACTACAAGCTTCTATAATATGCACAATATAGTCAGCTCATTCGACGCTGATTTCGATCACTGGTCCAGTATAAACTCTCTTTGCCCAAAGCTGGTAGTACGTCAGGCTAATGATGACTACTCCTCCTGTGATCAGAACTGCATAGTTCATGGTTGATGCTGTGACCGGTGTCGCCGTGGGCCAGAAGCTGAAGAACACCATGGTAATTAGATACAGGCAAGCCCATGAGTTGACTGCGATACCCCAGATCCCGTGCATGTGCCATGGACCCCAGCTAACTACGTCATCAGTGGCAGACTTTCGCGGATGTATGCCTCCAGTCACCCGTCGATATAGTAGGAGGCTAATGGCGACAAGGTACGATGATTGTAGGCTGGAGACTGAAAGTGAGACTAGATCGTTGAATGCAGTCGCCGATCCTAGAATGATGAGAGAAAGTAGCAAGGAAACGAATGTAGTAATCAGAATGGACCGTATGGGGAGGGCGGTGCGAGGTTCAACCTTAAATAAGCGCGGATCAGCATCACGCCAATCAAAGAGATTCTTGTTTGGGAGAGAAAGGCACAATGCAATGTGTAGTGTAACTTACATGCATCAAGTACTTCCATCCTGGCAGACCGCGATCCCTGGCAAAGGACCACAGCATTCGGGAAGCAGCGGCAAGAAGCCCTACGTTGGCAGCGTACTGCATGACCACAAGAATTGATGCCATGACTGTGGCTCCAGCAACGGAGCCGGTGGAGTTAAGGAAGATCTCCATGAACGGGAACCCCGTTGGGCTCTTCAGCGCACCATCAACATTAGTCAGACTAAAGAGTGTAACGATCAACATGCCAAAACCTAGCGCGCCGTTGATAACAAGGCTGATTATAATTGCACGCGGCACGATGACGGCAGCGTTCTCAATCTCTTCGGACATCTGAAAGCACGTGAGCTTACTTTAACCGGCATTGAGAGCTTGAGAAGACCACATACATGGATGGCACCATCCGCACCAGTGAAGGTATACACGGAGCCAATAATGCCTACCATGAATGAGAGACCTTGAGTCGACCAGTCACCGGTGTTCAGGAAGGTTGTGAAAACCTCAGATGCTGGCTGATGTGGTCCGAAGATTGCCAATGGGATAAGTATAGCGAAGAACCCCAGAATGTGAAGGATGAGGATAAAGCCCTCAAATTTGGGCAGGAACCGTCCAATGACAGTGTTCACGAAAATTGTGAAAACCATTGATGCCCAGAATAGCAAAACTGTTTGCCACGCCTTGATATCATAATCAGGTCTTGTCATCACAATCAAACCTTGGATCTGCGTTGCTGCAAGATAATAGACGGATGCAAGGGTAGCTTGCCATCCCCACACGGTGAGCCATCCTAAAGATTGTGAGGAAAATATTCAGCTATCGCAATGACAATCCTCACCCGTAGCATAGCTGAAGAACTTTCTTGAAGACTTTGGAGCAAGCATTGCGACCCAGTAATATTGTCCCCCTGCCGTTGGCATCCTATACCGAATTAGCAGAGCTCGAGGAATGTTGCCAACCAGACGCACATAGAAGCGAGTTCACTCAGACATGCATAGACTGAGAGAGTTCCGATCCAGACGATGATCAGGCCATACACAAGGCCACCGGGACCTCCACTACGTTTACGATTAGTTACATCCTAAGTCTTCGTTCTTTGTCAACCTCATCTTACTTGGAAAAACCTATATCGAAGACACTTTCCACGTTTAGCTTGTCCTGAGCCGATTTGAGTGAACCAGTTTTACATCAAGATGCCCTCCCAGGTGATTAGGATGGTACAGCTAAAGCCCAGTAGCGACATAAGCCCAAATCTCCGCTGTTAAGGATAAAACTTAGCACAAGGTTATCATGGTAAGATGTACGATCAATTCCTACCTTCAATACGGGCTTCTTTCCCATTCGCAGAAGGTCCACTTCATCCCGATCTACTTCACTACTATATTCATGCCCCGTCACCTTGACGACGCCAGGACTAGATCCTAGCTGGTAGACGTCCTTCATGGTTCGCCACTGCGAGGTGAATTGATAGCGAAGACTCCTACAACGAGACTTGGAGAATTTGTAAAAGGCAAGATCTGGTCCGTTCCAGTGCAGGAAGCGGCAGCTGTAGTATAGAATAGGACACGCAGTTTCCAAGGTAGTGAACCTATTGGAGTGGAAGGAATTGGGTCACCGGTTGCAGAGATTGCATGGGTACCTGCTCCGGGTGATCCTCGCACAGCTTTAATTGACCGAAGACGAGAAGTGATATGTGGACGGCTCAATTGGGCTGCAGTTGTAGGGCGCAGTGTCACAACGAAGAGGAATGGTGGGGGAGACATGGAGATGAAGTATGACGTTGGATTTTGCTCGAAATGACCTAGTTCTTAGCAAGTTGGTTGGGAGGGAACCCTTAGGACGAAAGAAAGTCAATTGACCAAGTGCGGGATTTCCCGTACGCCCGCGAGCCTTGATTCGACGATAGCAACCATGGCAACCGTAGCAACCATGTAGTAAGCCGGTCGTCCGCGGTTCTTTATGCATAACCATGCAGGTGATATTACGTGAGATATACTACAATCTGAAGGGGTGAAGATTGTATCATTCGTGATTCCTTGATACTGCTTAATCACAGCAGATCATTCTCTAGTCTGACCACGTGGTGGGGGTTGAGTAACCCAGCAGCATGGACGCTATCAGATAGGACCACCTACCTAGCACCCCCATTGGCAGACCGGAGGACTCTCAACGTTTCACTGGTAAGCCATGTCACCCTACCTCTTTCAGTAGTTCGAAAAAAAAGGAACTATTCGCACGGCGCATTGTGGCGGCGTGCCCTATGGCGCTGCAGCCATGGAGATAATAGGTGGGGGTATCGGAGGTGCGGACCTTTCCCTCTATGCAGCTATCACCTAGGTACAGGAACAGTCAGCCGGGAATTCTCACCTTGCGTACGTCGTTTCGCGTGATATGTTTTGCAAACCTACAAAAATAATGTCAAGCCTACCCCCGATGGTGCGCTCCTCAAGAAAATATAGCACCATCAACAAATGCGCTGCATTGCCGGTAACTTCTTTGATTCATGAACATATGTCATGAGCGGCGATTATACCCCAACGGTGCGGACATTGACTTGGTTCTGGTTCGTCGCTGCGGTTCTAGGTGTGGCGACTCGAGGTCTGACTAAAGCCATCATCGTACGCTCTCTTAATGTTGACGACTTTCTCATCGCTGTCTCCTTGGTATGCACTCGAAAACTTTGCGCGCGATATCATGACCATAAGATATTCTAATGCTCTGTAGCTCTTCGCTCTTGGCCAATCAATTACTGTCTCCCTGGAAGCAGGTCACGGCTACGGGAAACTATCAACAACACCAGATCAGTCTCAACTGGTGAATATCTTGAAGGTACGTAAGTGGCTTTTCCAACTCACAGGAGACGTGAGCCTGACATTTTGATAGAGCGAATATGCAGCCGCCCTCCTCTACATTGCCAGTCTCTGCTTTGCAAAAATATCCGTGCTAGCTCTTGTCAAAAGCATATCACCCATACAGAGAGATCGATTGACTGCATATGGAATTGCAGCCTTCATCATCCTCTGGGCAATTACCGCCGAACTTGCAACAGCTTTCATATGCAAATTCCCTACGCCATGGGACTATACAAAGGGACAGTGCCATAATCGAAGGGTACGTGGCAACGGGCTTTCAACTAGGGCACTGAGGCACGCTGATATGAATTTCTAGCACACATGGTGGAATTACTTCGAAGCGACGAACATCGTCACGGATTTTGCACTGATATTGCTACCCTTGATTATCATTTGGAACATCCGACTACCCCTATCCAGAAAAGCGTCGGTCTTTTCATTTTTTGCCTTTAGAAGCACGTAAGTGGACAACGACAGTATTGTATCAAGATACTAAAACATACCCAGGGTGATCGCAGCTTCCGCTTGCAAGCTCGTCTTTTGGAACAAACATCAACGTACACAGAGTCCAGGTCTAGATCCTTGGACAGTCACCATCTGCACCCAGATCATTCAAGGGCTGAGTATCATCACGGCTTGCTTCCTCTACCTCAAGCCATTCTTAGACAGTGTCGAGTCTGGCTTCCTCAGGAGTGATGACATCCGTCGACGGGGCACGAGTGACTACTATGGCCACAGCACTGGCGATTCATCTGCTAACAAGTCTGGATATTCACTAAGAAAGCACCACCGGATCCCGAGTGACAGTATGAGACTGAATGAAATATCGAACGGTAGAAATGCTACTACTATTACTGCGGGCGAGCCTGTGGATACCGGAGACATTGAAAGCCAGCATAGCCGAACGCATATAATCAAGCAGACAAAGACGTTCACAGTTGAAGACGGATCCCGACGTGAGAGCGAACTGTGACCAATGACAGCTACCTTTGTATTGGCTTATGGTCTGGCGATAGTCTACGGAGTTAGGCTTTAAAAGAGCTCATGCTTGAAGTATAGGCGACCAAGTCATTGAAGGCAACCCACAATATCATCAATTTTGAAGTAGAATAATATCATACTGTGCAGCAGGTATCACCGACAATTGTTTAACATGCTCAGCCAAGATCAAGCTTCCTGTGATTTAAGCAGGCGTGAACCTGCAAGAATTCAGCTGGATGATCGTTCACAAGAGGTTTTCAGTCCATCTCGCTCCCCAAGAAGAGCGCATTCGGAAATGAGAGTTTCGTGTTACATACTTGATGTGAGCAGGACGTGACGAGTGTGTTACGCAGAGCTCTAGCCATGGCATACAAAATGGCCGCCAAAAAGATTCAATCTGCCGAAAGCGGTAGGTGAATTTGCAGTCGTCTGTTACATCGAACTCATGATAATACGTAGGTGCAAATGTAGGAGCCTCGGCTTTTCGACAGCCTTCGGGATGACTCTGACGCGAGCCAGTCACTATTTAGCGTCTTCCTCTCTGGTGCTCTTGACTCATGTCAGCTTCGTCCATCTCCACTCAGTCGCTCCGAGGTTATTAGGGAAAACAGCAGAGCTCCGACGGGATCTACCAAGGAAAAGCCTGGCTCAAAATCACAACACCTGGCTCGAGCCGAGAACCAATGTCTTAAGTCGTTCTTCGGCTTTCGAGCAGAAAGGGGGCCTCGACTCAATGCAAGTTGCATGCAGCATACGGTATGCTGAACATCTGCTCCGCTTAATATCTCTTAAGTACGAGGTAACAGGGGAATGGACGTTGTATCCATCTTATAAGACTATGGCATGCTACCAGTGTTCAATTCTTTGCGTTCTTCTTAGTTGTCCTTGTAACTTCTTGCGAACTTTTCCATATCTACAATGCTTCTTTCAAGAGGTTGTCGTTTCCTTGTTTGCGTCAGCTGCCTGACATTACCCTTTTTGACGGATGCTCTTTCCTGTACGTATATCCCCTTCTGATAAGACAATTTCCTCCTCGACGAATTCTCTGGGTTTACTGTTTCATTTTCTACTGAATTTTTTGGTGCTTGGAAGGAATGGTACGGATGTTGTATCTTGCTTTCAGCTAAACCACCTAAAATCATGCACTTGAACAGTCATCAACGCGATCTTCGATTCTAGCTAAGCTTATGTACGCTGACATCGCTCGAACATCATAGCATTGCACCCTGAAATCTCAAACTTCACGGGAACCAGATACTCTTCTGGAACCAAGTGTAGTCAATGGGTGGATTACGAGTCCGATGGTATCCCTACTCCAGGATATACTGCATGCTCCTGTACCGCCGAATTGAGCTCTGCGGAGTCGAAGTTTGGTTCGCTAAGCAGCTATTCCTTCATTGGTGCAAGCGCGTGGGTCACGACAACTACTTTGCCCGACCCGCTTCCAACTTCATACACGGTACCAGAAGATTGCTGTGTGAAGTGCGGAGTTACTGCTAAAGAGGTTCGCCTTTTCTATTGGCCTATCGAAACCGACACGAAGAACGCTACAAGTGGCTCGACGACGATGACAACAAAATCAGCTCCTTTCGGTTTCATATCTGATGGCTTTACATTGTCGGTTATAACCTAACACCGATTTGGCGCAAGCTGACTTCACTCTAGCACATCTCCATCCATATACGTAGCCTACACCGGTCTAAGGGCCACTTCTGAATGTATTGAATTTGGAACTCCGCAGGTGGGACAAATTCATAATACCACAATTGCTTACGCACCAGAGGAGTTGTCGACCTCGCAGGAGTCTGAATTTTATGCTGGTACTCGCTTCTATACCGCCATCAATTACACCTTACTGCAGCATCCGACAATTGTGACCAGCTACGGGCCTTTTCAAGGCACTACACCTCAAATATACTTCTCGCTTCCAGCAGATCTATCTCTGGCGGACCCGGCATGGAATGGTTGCCTACCAGATGAATATGGAGCCTTTGATCCTCCAAGAACGCTCGGCGCGGCATCGGCTTTGGTATCCCCAGGCGCTGGAGCACAGGCCTCTCCTGTCGCAACTCCTGGACCATCAATAGCACCTGCATATGCTCCGGCTACCCCAACGCCTGAATCCAGTAGTCCTGGGCCTGGTCCTCCCCAAATAGCACAACCCGCGCTTGGTTCAGCAGAACCCAATCTTGGCACCAATAGCAACCAGTCACCTAATTCACAGGATCCTAACTCTCCAGACTCCAACATAGCGACCCCTACCTTGCAACCACCTGATCCTCAAAAGTCTGCTGGATCTCCCACGAATCCGGTCATCGGCACTGCTGCCCTTATTTCGCCCTTCTCTCAGGACGGATCAGGTGGAAATAACGCGCAAGGAGCACCTAGCAACCCAGACGCTACGAATATGAGCAGCAGCGGCGGGAAGTATCCTGGAGGTCCCAATGGCAATGATCCGAACGTCGGACCTGGTTCAGATCCCAAGAGTAATTCAGATCTCCCGCCGGCAGACCCTGTTCAACCCTTGCCATCAGCTGGAAACAAGCAAGCCCAAACGGATGCAGCCGGCGGTTTGGTCATAGGAAGTAACCATGGAGACACTTTAGCAGACTTGACCATACCGATAGGGAGCAAAACTACCATTGCAGGTCAAATGATCTCCGCCTTCGCGTCTCCAGGAACTGTCTATGGCAGGATATACGCTCTCCCACTCAATGGTGGAGCAGGCTTACAAACTAGCGTTCCACCATCAGATCCACTCCTCATTGCTGGTGAATCAATTTTACGAGCTTCAGGCGGTGGTATTATCATTGGAAGCTCAACTATCGAGCCTGGATCTGCAGTTACTATGTCAGGCTATACCGTTTTAGCAGGCCAATCAGACGTACTCATAGACGGTAGCACCTATACCCTCCCATCAAGCGTTGGAGCAGTCATACAGCAATTTCCTAATAATCAAGCAATGACACTCTCTAACGGCGGCATCATCAGCGCTGGCGGTTCTCCAATCACGTTATCTGGAACTGTATACTCAATCATACCAGGAGATGGCAGCAACCTAGTTGCAAGCGAAATGGCTGCTACTATCCCAAAAACGGCGCAGTCAGTCTTCACAATCGATGGACAAGCCTACACAGCTGTACCGAACGGTTTTGCAATTTCTGGCCAGACGATAGCAGAAAGGGGTTCGGCTGTCACTATTGGCGGGACAGTATTCTCATTGGGGCCTTCCGGCTTGCAGATTGGCTCTTCAACGATACCGCTAAATGCTGGACAAACGGGTGGAGCGGGCCTGGGAGATCTTATAATGTCCGGATTCGGTGGTGCACCGACTGTAACAAGTAGGGCTAGTAATAGCTCAAGTGTTATGGCTTTTACCGGAGGAAGCCCCAGGTCTGCAAACAAGTCCCCAATCGACATTCGGATAGCTGTCCTGTATCTTGTGGGTGTGGGAATTGGGATAGCGGCGTATGTATTATAAATTTTAGAGAAGCCAGCACCGTAAATGAAAGTTAAAAAAAAAGAGTAAGATCAGACATTGCAAATATCTTCACTAGTACTGTAGCTCTGGGACCCAATATTGTGCAGCATATTTGCTAGCAATTACGAAATAAGATATTGAAATAGGAGCAACAAAATGAATATCCCAGTAAGTCGATAACAGTCAGGCTAGGTGCTAAGGTGACTGGCAACAACTAATTTCAGAGACTATTAAAGATTGCTATTATATACTTGACACGAGTTACAACTAGGCCTATGAGCACTTCCACGCTCTTTCGGTGCTAGAAAATTGCAACCACAACGAGAAGATAACAATTGGCATTCCAAACACAAATAACATAGTGAGCCAATCATTGCTGGCCTGAGCGCTTAGTATGTAAGAGAATGGGGCATAAGTCATGTATTTAGAGCTAGTCGATCCTAACATTACCTTTAGAAATTTTCTTTTTAGAGGTTTCTAACCTTTTATTATATCGTTTTTGTACTTAATAAGTAGCTTTATAGGAGCTTAATAAGTGTTGAACCTAGCTACAATATTCCTATTATATGCATGACTTATGCTCCATTCTCTTATTTTAACGTCTCGGCACTGCCAGACACACGCCTTCATTCCATTTTCCACACAGCCAAGTTAATGACGATAAGGTGCAGTTCCAATCTATCATTCGGCTGCAGTACATTTTATGCCACCAGCTTGATGGTTAAATGAGAAGCATATGGGAGGATGGGTTGTTCCCCGCTGTAGCTTAGGCAGTTACCGTACCTGGGAGTTGGGAAGGGAGCCAACATAACATAAGATACCCCAAATGTTAGAGAATATGCGACGCTGGATTGTTTATAGGACATATCGTCGGTTCTTGCATTCGCTTGCATGATTTTGCTGAGGATTTTATTGAGCTTTTCAGAATGGCTTGCCCCGAACCTTCGAATGTACCAGCTGGACACTCCAAACGAGACTCCCGAGCTGTTCATCGAAGCCGTCTTCATGCGGCTATCTTTGAGTAGTTATACAAGGTCGTGAAGCGTTTCCATTTCAGCGTCATCTTTCATATCTGGTATTTTCCGATGGAGAGGAAACCGGTCAGTACTTGGGCACGTCCTCATTAAAATTTCTTTAGAGCAGGACAGCACTCGCTGCTGACTGTGTAAACATCCTAGCTAAACACGGGTTAAAGCTGGTGGTATTAGCATCTACCAAAATCCTTGGCAATGGAGGCCATGCAGCGCCCCTTTTCTTTTCGTCTCGTCACCCGGACCTCCAGGCCAACTGATACCCAATGAGTCACTGCCCTCCTGGGCTTGATCAAAGCATCGAACATTGAGTGCTAGTTCTGACAAGGGCGCCGCCGAGCCTCGAGGGGAAGTGCCTTGGCTATGCTGCTAGGGGCACTGGTGCCTACCTACGCGCCATTGAAGATTGCCCTATGAGTCAATCTCAAATACCACCGCGTCTGATCATAGCCCCACAATGATGGAACGCGCGCAAGGCGGTTCCTGCCATGGCGCAGTTGCTAGCAGTGCCCACAGGTCTTTCTTCAACCAATTCCTACAACAAACGTCATTCCTCAAACCGGCACCCCCGACCTGTGACTCTTAAACCCCCTGATCACCTCTATGAGTCGTCAATTGTTTTCTTGCCGGTTAGCTGATGGATTGTCCCTTAGGTTCCGTGACCGGCTCGGACTACGCGGTTTTGAGGTATCTGCCTGGAGACTTGAGCCTGTGTTCCAGGCAAACATGTAACTAGCGGGATGAAATATGATAACTTGTTTATGTTTGCAAGCATCATGTACCGGTATATATATGCTGTATATTCTCAATCGTTGATCGTTTTTTTTTTCTGTACAGCAAGGGACCAATTGAGCAACCCACATAATCCAATCTCGGCGAGGTTTATAACAATCACGTCCCTCCATCCACTCCATTGCGTACCCAATCCTCTCGTCTAGATTCAAATATACCGTCTAAAGCTGCCATTGAGCTGTCTCCTTCGCAATATACAACCATCGTCAATCTACATCCACCCTAATTGACACCCACTACACCCTACGCCCCAATCCCATCCACACTCCCACTCGAGCTCGCTCAGAAAAGCACCAATTAAACTTCTTCACACCCACACAATTACATACCGCCCCGGCTAATCAGGCCAACCATTACCCACAATGGCATCCCGCGGCTACTCCAGCTCCAGTGGCGGAAGTCGATCCACCATTTACACGGGCAGTAACACCACATACACCCAGAACACATCGCATTCGGGTGGCAGCTCTCGGCTCTCTGCTCCTATTGTTCACAACAAACGCGAATCATGCAATGACGGATGGTCAAGCTCCAAGAGCGATGACAAGCGCTACTATAAGGACAGCTATTATGAGCACAAGAAAGATAAGAGTGGGTACTATACAACATCAGGGGGAAGACGATGAGGCGTGCGGGAGAAGGGGTTTAGCGAGAATTATAATGGGCCTTTGTGCCTGGCGTACATGGTCTTTGATTTTAAGAGCTGGTGGAAATAAATATTTGGCATTTTCGGGGCTCGTGGCATGGGTTGTTCTGTTCGTGTAACATAGGTTAAAGGGAGAGTCTCCGCATGGCGAGTTATGATGGTAAGAGGCGGCTCTTTGCAGCGTAGCTTGTCATTTATTTGTTGAAGTGCCTCATTTTTTGGCCGTCTTAGGTTACAACGATGTAGATAGGAATAATGATCTATGAGACGCATTGCTGCTGCTCCTTGGTTGCACTGCTAGACTTGGCTGAATGTTTGTCGGTGGAAGACAAGTTGACTCGGGAGCAGTGCAACATCAAGTGCCGATCAGATTGCCCAGATCGCTGATCATTTGCTGAGTAAGCTAGTCTCCACTAATGAGAATTCAGCACTGCAACCTCTTTGCCGGCGCTAGCGAGCATGATTGGTTGCGCCTCCTGCGTTGGTAGGGAGAGCTCCGTACACATGCTACGTACCTCAGCAGAGCTCTCATCCCTTGTCGAATGCATCGGTTCACTTGCGACGATGTTCCCTTACCCTCAGTCATCGTGAGGGTTGTCGCAGTCAGGCGTTTGAGGTCAGCCCGGGGCTTGGCAGCACAGCCCCAACCTTTCCTCAGCTGGCCATACATCTGGCATTCGGCAGGCTCTTTCTCATTTTCTCTATCCTTATTACTGCCCAAGGCGTTTTTTCAGTGCAGAAGAATCCGTCAGAGAGCGCCTCAACGCGATAACTCCTTCAGACCCTTTTCCTCCCTCGCCGGCCTCGTATCTTCTTGCTTGCCGCAGTTATGAGGAAGGAGGCCTATTACTCCACCTTACTCTAGACCACAACCGCTGCGGTCCGCCAGCCACACTCCCACATTGTTTATGAGGACTGTTTCTACCCTGTGCGAGCGCTGCGCTATGCCTCGCATGGCTTGGAGGAACCGCAGCTGTCTAAGCTTTTTCTCGAGCCTCAAGAACGTTCCTTGGAACCCTGTCCTTCTGCACCCATCCACTTTCGACCACCGCAGTGGCATGGCAGTGCCGGTCCAGCCAAATGTTAGAAATGCCTCAATATCCCAGACTTCCTGTTTAATTCGTCGTCAAATTTCTGTTTTTCGCCGTTGTAAGTCCTCACCGGTTTGTAAGTGTGGTTATCCCTGTCCCTGACGAATCTTGCCCCCTTTAAACCATTTCACGTGACCTGAGCGGTAGGCGGTTTCCGGAATAGCCAAGATCTCGGTGAGAAGAGGTCCGGAGATTCGTGTGGATCGTTCCTTTGTTTTTTCCGATGTCAGGTGTGAGGCAAACCACAATTAGGGCGTATGTTATATACTGGGCTTTGCATCTCTGCTTGATTTCTTTTTATTGCTGTATTAAATTATACACCAATCAAGACCAATATATACAAGTTCAACAGCTATTTGATATTATTCAAGCATTATCTCGTCTCAATTCACCTCGTTGGACTCGGCTTCCAATAATCTTCACACATTGTGCTTCCCTTGAGCTTTACCTGTCACGTAATAGAGGCCCCTTTCTAAGTTCCTCCCTGTCGCACGCCTATCACATAACATCACATCACTCAAACGCTACATCAGTAACGTTCCCTGACAATGTCGGATCATCATTCTCGTGGCTCAAGCCGTGGTTCCAACCCCTCTCCGTCGAAGGAAAGGACATACCTGGAGCCAGAGTCCAATAAAAGCAAAGGTACGCTTCAACTTAGACGATGCTCATCCATATTCTTCCACTAAAAACGTTTGCAGATGGTTATCTGAATCCTTACTACTCTCCGTCTTCTCGTGTTGCGAAAGGTCTCCCTTTTACCAGCACATCCTCGAGCAACAACTCCTCAAGATCACCTTCTAAGCCCTCAAGGAGACCTGCTCCAAAGGCGGCCATCATCCACAATGACCCGGATGCTCCTAAGGATAAAGACCCCTATAAAAAGACAGCAGATGCTCGATATCATAAAAACAGCTTCCTCGACAGTGACGAACCGAAAGAGAAAGACTCCTTGGCAAGTAAGGCATATGACCCAGGATACTACCATAATTCCTCATTCTACAAGGATTAAAATGCGCCAGCATTCTTCACACCTATGATGGACTACGAAGTAAACACACTCATTTCTACATAGCTTTAGGGTGCATTGGGTTGCCATCGTCATATTCAGAGCTGCGGAAGGGTATAGCATCTTGTATTCATTTTTCCTTCAAGCCAGTCTGTACTTCTATTACCTGATTACCAGCATCGAAGGAGCATTGGGAGGGTGGATGGTTAATTATTACGGGAAGGGATGCTCTTATAGCGTGTATAGCTCTGCAACAAGATCAGGGATGCCATAATATACTCATGTACTAGTATGAATACTGAATTTGCATGATCTAGCTCTTCTGATCACGGTCTGATACTGCGAATGCAGACTTCGACTTTGGAAGCTTGTTTCCTGCCCACATCATTTTGGTGGCTAAGAATTGCGTATTATCAATATAGTAAACCAGTAGTAAGTCATTGCTGCTGGCATGCGTATCCATCAACCACTCCTGTCTCTTCATATTCTAAGAATGCTGGATCGGTGTAGAGCTCTGCGAATAGTACGTCCTACAGGTAGTTGAAGGACTCGCAAGCACCGCTGGAAAGGTACCGGCTACCCAGTCTCATAGTGGAAGTGACTCATAGTCCAGCTTCTAAGTCAGTCCAGCGCAGTCTTGCTGCAATGAGATTTCAAGCACACCGAGATCACTCACCGGTCGGAAGTGGTTGATGCCTAAGGAGAGGACTTTTGCTCTAACCGAATACGGATAGTGAAAGCGGGACCGGGGTTAACGGAAACTCCGTCACTGTTGACTTCGTCGCCCTGAATGACACGCGACAGCCAACGGCCATAAAAGGGCAGTGCAACCGTTCCTAGGCCAGGACCACTACCAAACATGGGCAGGTTCAATCTCCTGGTATTGCGGAATGAGGCTACCCGATTTTCGCCCTGTGAAGCGCTTGTCACACGCCCTGAGCCACCAAAAGCCCTACCATCCGAGAACCAGTCGTCACGCGAACTTCCGTGGCTGTGAACAGTATGTTTGATTATTCTCCGGCAAGAACGCTCCGCTCGCATGACGGGACACCAAGCTTTGTGCCTTGCATAGCCTTACAAGGTGGGTACTCTGCTCCAGTCCACCAGCTAAGCCCCCATTGGACATGGCCTTCCAATGGCCATAATGGCCGGCCAAGGAGTTAAGAAGGGTCCTCTGACCATATTTTACCATTTGCTACACTCTAGAATATCTCTCATCCCGTGTTATTCTCGTGAGAAGAGGCTCTTCGGTCGGAGACAGGGATTTCTGCGCCCTCCGCTATCACACCGACGACCCGTGACCGAGTAGGAAATAGGCCAATGGGCAGGCGACCAGGATCGGTGACAGCGAATTATGTCTACTTTCTCCTATTGGGGCGCCATGTGTATAGAGCAAAATAGTTACTATTGTCGTCTTGAGCCCCACTTTTCTATTCCGTTTGCCTGAATCTACGCACTGGCCAAGATGTACCCGCTGTGCTTTTGCAAAATTTCACCGAGTTCTATTGTATCAAAGCATATCTCGCCTCCCGTAAGCCCTAAATCAGTTTGTTATAGCCCAGTACGCCTACAAGGGCAAGGATCTCTGCCTATATATATTATGTGTCTCTCGCTATTGTGCCTTCAATCTGAGACATTCGAAACAGACCTGCAACTTGCACACGTACTACACGAGAAGACTACCCTGCGCTAAGAAACACTGGTGAAACCGCTGTCAACTACTCAGACTCATCGCCACATTCCACCACAACAGCCTAGAAGTAAGTTGTCCTTGCGTTGTCATCGTTATATGAACCATTTCCTTGGGCAAATACACTGCATACCCTTTGAATACCTTCCTAGCGTGTTTATTTTTGGCATCCTTCTTTGGTAGTAGGCCATTTGCTCTTTTGACTTTGCCAGCTGTGGTCTATTACACTAGGCAGTGGCTTACTGACAAGTCTTAACAGATCATCCCCGTAATCACCCACCTCTCCAAGGTCATCACAGTCATATTCTAGAGATGTCTTCCAGCGGAGGTTATGGTAGCTCTGGCTATGGAGGCAACAGCTATAGTGGCGGTCGGGCAACACAGCAGCCGAAGGTCGTCCAAAAAAGCGAGAAGACAAAGGATAAGAGGGTGGGCAATCAGAGTGATTCAAGATACTACCAAGAAAGATCCCGTAACGGGTCAAGCGGTGGTTCGAATCCGAACGACTCTAGGTACTATCCTAATTCAGGTCATCATTGAGACATTAGGGGGGTTGGAGAGGTCGTTCTGAAATGGTTAAATGATTAGAAAAAAAGGCGGGAAAGACTTTGCGGCGCAAAGAGGGAAGGAGGAGCCGGATCTTTATCACTTGCGGGTTGTTACCTTTGAGCATGTTATTGTCTGCGATTTATTAGATTACCTCAGCATTTAGCAAGCGAGCGGAGGCGGCAGTTGTTTTTCGCTGGCGGTTCATCTCGGGCATAGAGCGCGTTTCTTGTATGTTACCTTAGTCACGAAAATTACGCGGTAACGGCATGGAATCAGCACCATAATGTCATAAATCAGCACTCTATTGACATGAGGTCAGCGCTATAACAGCTTCGCCTGGCGAGAAGATAATTCTCAAGCTTATAATAGTACGAGCCTAACGGAGCCTCATAATGCCTATTTATAAACAGAAGTCACTAATCTTATCAAATTATACTCATCGCTGCCTAAATCTAGTCATGTTAACTGGTCTAAAAATACCATATGTTGCTTATCGCTGTATCAATGCTGTTAGTAAACATCTCCATCGAGCACGCGACAGCTCAACAGCGCTATCGACATCACTATCACCATTATAATTGATACCACTGTCGAAGCCACTATGCGATAATATATATGTCTCAACTAGAGCAAAACCTGAAGGACGGCTCAACCCCTAAAAAACGTGCCCGAAGCGGCCCCGGGCCGCAGCCCGAGAAGGCTGAAACGTCTTTCCTTGATCGACAGCCCCCAAGAACCTTCCAATACCACCTTATATCGACACCTCACGTAGCTGAATTCTCCTCTGGCCTGACGGATGAGGCGGTGGCTCGTTTCATTCACAGAAAATACCACCCAGCTGTGCAGAATGTATGAACCTTGCCAGAATTATTCTGAGAACAGCACCAAGTTGCGAGCTCATGAGTCAACATACTTCTCCATGCCTACTTATTGGAGCGGTTCAGGAGAGCAGCCCCCACTTCCATAAAGACGCGTATCTCCACTGATTGTGCGGTAAGGCTGGTAGGTGTACTCCCCGCTGTCTTCGTGAAACCCCCAGAAGCGGCAAAGATGCATAGCGAACCCACAGCTGGTGGAAGACCATAGGTGTTGCGCAGATGGGAACAGAGCTGCCGAAAAACATCCGTTTCCCCCAAAGATGCATAGGAAATGTATAGTGAAAATCTGTTACTGAAAATATCTAGGTACCTCTAGGAGGGCGCAAAGAGGTCAGTTATAGCCTTGAGCTTACTCAGATGTTAATCGCCCTCTAGGGCGTAGAAATTTCTATTCCAAGACTTCTATTTCAGAAGTTCTATTTCACCGGCTACGATAAATGATAGCCCACTGCGACCCTTCGAACCTTTCTGCCATTCGATGTGATCATCGGAGCTACCAACGGCGTTGCAGGAGGTGGCTAGATCCACCGATGACCCCTTATTCGACCACCCTGCCCTGCAGGATGCCGACTACCTCGGGATTATGGACCACACTGGGAGGTTTCTCATCACTGCCGCCCCCTTTGCGGAAACAATCGGTAGGAGGGCGTCCTCGTTCAAGCATTTTTCGGTTATATTTCGACATGTGCTGAGCCAAGCTTAGTAGTCATATTGGGAGGCAGCTGGAGCAGAAATGCCCTGCCATTTGGTGGATGCCTATTCTCTCGTTTCATATTCACTGCCATTGCGTACCATTGCCCAAAAAAGAGAAAAAGAGCGCGGTGGTCAAGAATCCTTTGGACCTGATCATGAAGCCCCTCTTGACTGTTGTTACGGCGGACGTCCTGGCGCAACAATCCTGCTCTGTTGCCAGCAAAGCCTCAAGAATTATTCTTTTAATATTGATACACCTGTCCCATTCTCCTATTCCTTTTAAGCAACGCTACGTCCAGCATAATTCCTGTCCCCTTCATCTTCCATCCTCCCTATCAATTCGAAATTTTCTCCTACCACAATCCAATTTGTATCCGAAGCTACTTCTCAAAGCTCTCTCCTATTATACCAAACACATACTCCAAGTCGTCCGTCATCACCTTCAAGGAATACCGACATGTCTTCCAGAGGCAATAGGAGAAGGCCATCAGCGGATGGCCTCGCAAGGGAGCTTGAGGAGCTTGAGAAATTGTCGTCCTCAAACAGAGGTAAGCCATTCTCTGTTCCACTGCTTTAATCTACGGCTTTCATTCCAAGATTACGATCCTCCACGGTATTCCTCTCATGTACTCTCTCCCTACCCACCCTCTCTAGTCCTCCAGAACCGACCAAAGGCCACCAAGCGAAAAGAAAGAATGGGAGAATTCGAAAAAGAAAGGCTAGAAGTGTTCAACCTTATCTAACATAAGTAACCAGGCCCAACCTACCAACCTTCCTACGAACCAACCTACGATCACTCCCACAATACAACCTACGACCCCAACTACAACTCTCGCCGCACCCAGCATCCTCCATCGCCCACCTATCCTGCCTACGCAAACCCCACTTCTACCAGTGGCCGCTCCACCGGCAACAGAACCTCCGCATACAATACCACAGGCAGCTACAGCTCCCCTTCCTCCTATCCTTCAAATTATACTAGCAGCACCCATTACCCCAGCAACCAATCCGCCTCCCCAAGCGGCTACACCTACTCCCCAAGCGGCTACACCTACTCCCAAACTGGCTATACCTACTCCAACGGCAACATGAACTCATCATCCGGGACCGTATCCAGCAACGGATACAAACCAGACTCCAATTCCTATCGTTACAGTCCCGCGCCGCCGAGCGCCCACGGCGGCGAGAAGCGTTCCAATAGGGCAACAAGGGATAAGGACAGCCATGGAGGGTATGATGCTCCGAGTTCGCGAATGGGAGGAGAAGAGATGCGGCGAGAGAAACGGGGTGGAAATGGGAGCAGCAGGTCCAATCGCTGATCTAGTAAACTAAAGTAGTTTCAGGTAGGGGCGTACGGGATTTCTTACCTGATTTTTGCAGCGTTTTATCATTCTTTGGGAGTATGATTTGCATTTCCTTTCATCCCTTTTTGTACAAACCCTAGGGTTTTCCGGGTTAGGCATTGCTTTTGGCGTTCGTGGCCTTTTTCGCCGCTATATACCACTCGTTCATCTCTAGTTGGAGTTTACAGATCTGGGTTGATGGGCTTGTCACTCTTTTCATGTCTATAAGTACATTCTAAGAGGATCAATTGACTCTTTTCGAGCCCACTGACCAATGGAGTTCACTATCTGATGGAGCCTCAGATACTATCCGATGGAGCCTACTATCCAATGGATCCTCAGATACTATCCGATTGAGTCCACTGTCCAATCGCACCCACCGACCAACCTCCCCCCACCTCCCAACCCCCCCTAAATCCCCCACAACGCACACCTCTCCAAGAACTTACTCCCCCCCAATCAAATCCTTAGTAAATCCCCTCCTAACCCTCCCTATGACTTACCATCTACCTCCCACCCTCACACACCCATTACCTCCAAGACTCCTCGTACGTTCTTAGCCCGCATACCCGCCCGTCCGAAGCTTAGAATATGTATGTAAGGTAAGGTAGGTAGGAATCCGGCATAGATAGATTGCCAGGATGTGGATTTGCTGGGTTATGTGCAATGATATTATGCAGAAGGGAGGATGGGATGGGATGGTATTCGTGATTGATAAGAAGTAGAAGGGGAAGGGGATTGGTTATGTTGAAGTTGTAGGGAGGCGGGATTACGATTTTTGGTGGAGTATGCATTTGTTAGGTAATGTTTTTGGTGGGGGGTTGTGGATACCGTGGGGGGGGGGATTAATTTGATGTGGTTGAGGGAGTCTGGGATGGAGGAATCAGGGAGGGAGATTTGGTAGCGGCTGAGGTGATGATGGGTTCCAAGAGATTGGGGTATATAGCATGATTCAAGTGATGGCTTTCGAAAGCAGCGGAGAGGCAGGCTGAGCGAGATGAGATGAGATGAGATGGGAATACTAGGGAAAGGGTTCAGATGAAAGCTATAGAGAGGAGGTAAGTAGGGTAAAGTTGGTATTGGAATTAGAAATTACATGTCACATTTCATAAAGGGGATCGTATCGTCAAGGCCACCCAAACAAATTAATCCACCAATAAACGCTCGCTCATCTTTTGGTATCAATTTGCATCACATCTATTAACCAACCTTTTCCACCTGCTAAGGAGCTAACTCCAGCCCTAGCTTTGGTTAACCGAGAATTCGTTACATACCCGTAGGTGGTTTATCCGAAGATGGCATTTCTGAGACGCCTTCCTTAGGTACGAAAGCACCCTCTTTTGGCACAAAAGCCCCCTCCTTTGGCACGAAAGTCGGATAACCAGCTTGTTGTGGGATATACTCAGTCTGAGACACAGTCTCCGTCTGCGGCATCGTCTGGGTCTGCGTGTATTGTTGTTCCGGTTGGGTCTGGACATATTGCGCTTGAGGAGGTGGTTGCTGCGGCATTGGCTGGGTGGTGTAGTTTTGGTTGTTCGTAGCAGGCTGTTGCGTTGTTGGCACAGCTCCTCCTGCGGGCATACCAGCTTCTTCGTGTTTGACCTCTGCGGCTCCTCCGGTCGTGGGGGCGGTTGTGCTGTTGGCTTGGCGTTCTCTGACGAGGAAGAAGATCGAGGAGCCTAGGAAGATCGCGAAGAGGACACTACAGGTGATGTTAGAGTGGGTGGCAATCGTAGGTGTGGGGTAGATTCACGTCATGATAGCATCAAAAGCCTGCTTCGCAGCAATAGTAGAGCCTCCACTTCCATATGAGTTGCTGTCACTGCCACCACCCAGACGTGCCCTTGGGGTCCGGCCTTCTAATATTCCCTTTGGATTCGGCGAAGTTGAGCGCTTGAATAGATTGATGCAGTAACAGGCTTCGGTATCGTAGACCACGTAGTCGTAAAAGTAGTTGCACGCGTTGCATAGGTCATTGCAGCTGTAGGAGGAGGAAGCTGCTGCAGCTAACCAGAGGACGAACATGAAGGCATCGAGGCCCAGTTGGCCAAATATGAACCATGGGAGGAGCCTGAGTTGAGGTTTGGGGCCCGTGGAGAGGAGAAAGTAGATAAGGACGAAAAAAGATATGACAGCCTGATCGTCGAAGTCAGCCATCCTGCGCGAGTAAGGGGTATTTGGATGGACATACGACAGCGAGGTTATAGCTCAGCTTGGCTGGTGCATTGCAACCTATGCTGCCAAACGCTGAGGAATCGTTGGCTGTGATGCCGAGCACGACAACACTGAAAGCAATGGCAGGGATTCGAAGATACCACAGATACGGAGCGCCCCTTGGGGAGGTCTTGTCGGTCGTATAGATCTGCATCGCTGCTGGCCAGTCAACACTTTCTAGAGCTGGAGATGGGATGAATCTGCTAGAGACGGTCACCGAGGAAAGCAGAGATGAATGATCAGACAGAGTGTTGAGGAGGGGTAGCCCTGTGTAAATAAGAGCTGAGGCTTTAGGAGATCACGGGGACGGTGCAGCAAAGACTGAAGCCAACCCAACTCGAAATGGTATGGTCGACGCCCACCAACCGCGATTGGGCGGCTTGCATGAGGCGTAAATATAGAAGTATACATGCATCAGGCTGGGGGTTGGCGTGACAATGGTGCAAGGAGTCACAAAGACAAAAGACAGCGGGACTCAGTGGAGACGCTGTTGTCGGGAGAGAGAAGGTGATGGATGATTTACCATCTTCATTCCGTCATGCTCTGGCTGAAGACATTCTCACAGTATCACAAGCTTAGAAGTACCACTCGAGCCTGTCACTGTGGTGTCGCCAATTGCAGGTTGGAGGAGAATCCAGGGGTACCGGGGTGGAGGCCTAGATCGTGATCTCGGCTAGACTATGCTGTGATTGGTGCGGGACTCTCCTTGGCTGGGGCTGAAATCGAGATTGGCTTGACATCAAATCTCTTCACCAAACGACACAGCCTTATGACTTCTTGCCAGTCGCAGGTATACAGTAAGGAGCTCTAGATTAGGCGATCTTCAAGCCTCGAATTAAGGTTGTAGCAAGTGAGAATTTTATATTTGGCAATTATTCTGGCATCAACTTAAGGTCAACCGTTGGGCGGGTAACGATGCAAATATGGTTGTGCTCTCAAGATATAGAATTGACAATGAGGTAGCTCCTTAGCTGCGTAGACTAAGGCATGCGGATCCGCAAGCTGGATCAACAGCCCTTTTGGAGTGGTCGATCTTATAGGGTATCCCAAACTCACAAGAGTTTACATCGCGGTGATGTTTGCTATTTATTCATTATAAGTATGATTAACTAGATCTTTAGGAGGACTCTATGCTGTTAATTAGATCTTTATAAAATAATTTACATCTAATCCTGCTCAGTATCAGGTAATAGGACGCTGATCCGTAATGGATATATATTCCGCACGGACATGCAAGGAATCATGTATGACGAGAACACAACATTGGGGAAGGTGGGGCATCTCTTCTAAGCGAGCGAGTACTTTGACATGGTACTTGTCATGGGAACTACAGGCAAATTGCTAGCAACGGTGTTCGGAGTAATAGCAGGGACGGAGATCTAAGTATCATCACACAGCGAGCCTCTATGACTGTACCTGATCAAGATCGAAAGTTTAGTGTCCTGTTGAGATAAGCTCTTCTGAAGTTGGTTTGGTCGGCTGATCTAATAAGGCTGCGAAGATTAAGAATTAAGACAGCTCGACGTCCGTTAAGACAGCAGGGCTTCTTTCAGGACTGTTATACCGTCTAAGAGTTGAAAAGATTACTTTCTGTCCTCGCGTTCAAAAATCGAAAGGCTAAGGCTATCTTGAATCTCATGCTTTACAACAAACCTTAGCCTGACATGGATATTGCTGAAAGAGACAGATTCGAACGTGGGGCTGGAGACACTTTGCTTTCGCTTTTTCATCGAACAATTGGCCAACACTTTAAGGTATGTAAGCCGTGGAATACAGAAAGCAAAAGTAGTACTTTATACTTATCATAATTACAGATAACCTGTGCATAGTATCTAGGCCTTATTTGGAACCAACTAAAACATGTACTTAAGGGAACATCAGAGCAAATTTGTCTTAATATCCGCTCTCTTGCTCAAAAGCTTAATAGGTAACAACAGCAGCATATTACAGCTGGTCAGGGTACTATTCTCTGGGGCGTCTTCAGTCTACTACCCAGAATGTGCTGACTTTTGATCTAAGCGGGTTTTCGTAGGTCTATAGTTAGATGGCTGGCAGCATTTCATCTTTCCGAATTGCAAGTTCATACGCTTTCTTAATAGCTATGTTCTAAGAAGTTGTTGAGCTATGAATATCGATTTATATGCCAAGACATGCGGGCCCGAAGCTTTTATTGAATACTACACCGAGGGTACAACAGTGTAGCGATTTCATTGGTTTCTTTAGTGGCGTCAATTGGCCCTAGTTGTACTGTATTGCATCTTCCCTCCGCCAGGTTTAAGCAGGTCGTCTTATGGTGACCGGTTGTAATTGTGGGTCGTGTTTCGCCCTACTAGGTCAGGGTTTGCCTTACTTGGTCGTGTTCTACCCTACTAGAACGTTCTTCTGAGCCTTTCCACAGTCACATCGCCCTCCCTCCATACCAAAAGTGAGCAGAGTGACAGTCTGCACACTTCACGGTCCCCCAACACCTGCTTCTATCCACTTGTGATTCTTAAGCAGGAAGACGTGCCGAGGAACTTGGTCTATTGGACGTAGACTGAAACGACAATGAGGAAATCGCGAAATGGCATTCGGAAAGCAATTTCCACTTCAGTATCCGTTTCATTTCATTATAGCAACCTCTTGGAGAGGAAGAGGTAAGAGAATAGAGCATAATTTATACATATAATAGGAATATTTAAGCTGAGTTCAATACTTAGTAAGCTCCTTTAAAGTAGTGAATTTCTTTAGCACTTATTTATTAAGTGCGAAAATAATATAATTAAGGGTTAGAAACCTCTAGAACTATAATTACTAGAGGTATTATTAGGACCGACTTGTTAAGTATCAGCTCTACATATAACTTATGCTCCATTCTCTTACTACTTGTAGCTACAAATTTTTGGATTCGTGTCGTCCGGAGCTCCATCTCTGCATACAAATTTCCAAGCTCTACTGGAGTTTGTATCAATTTCGATATTCTAACGTCCTCTACTGCTTTTATTTATATTAATACGTTTGCACTATTGCACACATTTCAGAGTTCAATTATCACGTCCCAAGCTCATAGCACCATCCCAGTCCTAGGATCTGGATGATCGCTATTTAGACATCTAAGACAATGTCTACCGTTCTGGGAAAAAATCCGAAAAATGAACCGAGAAGGTTGTGTAAAGCAAGGGCTACGCCAACAATGGCAATGTGGTAGAGGATGGCGAACGTCTTGCTAATAGCGGCAAACTACCCAGCAAAATCAACCAAAGTACGCTTTCTTTTCCCACAGCGTCCCTATTTAAGTGCATGTTGGGGAGAAGCTGACGGCGGAGTCAAGTAAGTGAAAGAGCAGTCCAATTGAATGGAATTGATTTAGTGTTGTAATGCGTATCATATAGATGCTCGAAAATAGACTCGTGTATTCCCATTCCTCAGAAGCCGCTGGCCAAAGTAATGATGGCTATTCCCTGCCCAAGACCATGTTTGCCGGGTCTCCACCATCCAGTTCTCTCCTCATACAATCATCAAACCGAAATGCACTCGTTCGTTCATTCATGAATGTCTCCGTCATTGGCCATGCGGGATTGGTCCAGATTTCCTCGGCACAGAAAATCCTCGAGGAGTCTTAGTAGACCACCCATTCATGCTCCTTCGCACCCCTAAGGTCTTTCTCACAGCTCCTGACGTTGCTGATACCTGTGATACAGTTGTCGTGTGGAATGTCGTGGCGGGTCTGACGTCCGTTGATTTGATATTTCCTTTCAAGCCATCCATCGCACAGTTGTGTGAATCTTCCACGTGTACTTCTAGCGCTTTTGGAACGCTCTCTACAGGAGGCGGTGAGCTAGACAGGAAGTCATACTGCTTCTTCACAGGTTCGTCGCCATCAATAGTGAGAGCTGGCCGAGTGGAGCTTGAAGTCGTTGGGAGACGATGGGCGGCCAAAACTTGCGGTAATGCTGAAAGGGGCTCCCTTGGTGCGACATAACTGCGGTCATTAGACGCTTGAGCCAGAGTCTCCATTGAGGCTCTGACTGCCTTTTGGTAGTCCTTCTCCTCCAACGTTTCCAGCGCAACCGACTCCTCATTCTTGACATGGTGTTTTTCACCTCCCCACAAACTTACCAGATTACGTTGTTGCTCTTGTTGTGACCCTACCTTATCATGACAATTGGCTCTTGGAGGCCGTTTGCTTGCACCTAGCAAGGCGCTTGAGCTAGCATACGTAGATTTCTCTTTCTCAGTGTGCTGCATCTGAGATGCGGCTGAAATGAACCCACTCTTCCCCTTGTAGGAGAAAGAAGAGCTGTTTTGCATTGTAGTTGCAGCGCCAATGGTCGTCAGCATGCATGTAGTCTTTTCAGCTAAAGGTTCGACCCTTTCGCTGTCATTAACACGACGCCTCTTAGCCACATGCTCATTGCCTCGAGCCTCATCCCATTTGCTCCACCTGGCTTGAATAGCCTTGCTATCTTCCTCTGCATTAACAGGCCACAGGTTATCTTCATAGCTCTGCAAGTTCTTGCTTGCTTCAAGGATGTGCGCCTCTGTCGGGCAGCCACGTCTCAGAATACGCGAAAGGTCATTGACTGTGTTGGGACTCACAGCGGGACCTTTGCTCACGAGATACCTGCCGACCTTCTTCGTAGAAAGGAACTGGGAAAGCTTGGTCTCTTCTCTCTGCGAATTTTTGATCGGACAGCTCATGTAAAGTAATGCCTGCGCTCGAGTCATTGCAACATAGAGTAGCCTTCGCTCCTCATCGTTGTCTTCTGCCCTAGAATGCGGTATTGATCCCTCGTAAGTGGACGGGACGAAAATCACAGGCCACTCTAGACCCTTAGCTGCGTGGATAGTTGAGATTGTGACTTGTGGTTGGGTTTTGGCCTCTTCGGCATCGTCATCATCTCGCTGTAATTCTGTTGCAAGGGCGACATTAGCTAAGAATTTCGATAACGCTTCCTCCCCAGGAGGGCCTTTATCCTGCTCCAATCCTTCTATGGACGGCAAATGATCGCTGCCCTCCTCTTCTAAGCTATTTTCAACATGGAGCACCGGATATTCTGCTGCTTGAGCAAAAAGCTCCTCGATATTTGCCCATCTGGTCTCGTGGTCGTTAGGGTAATTTTTTTCAAGATAATTTTGGAGGCCGAGCTGTTTGGTTATGTATTGGACAAGATCCTCGGGCGATTGGGGTTTCTCCTCGTCCACTATATTTTTTCTGCAAGTAAGGATGATGCGTGTGAGTGAACCTAATCCTTGCTCCGCGGGTTTTGATATCTTTGTCCGTACGCTCTGGCGTCCTAGGACAGCATCACGAATATGGGTCCACAGAGTGACCTTCATCATCTCGGCTTCTTCGAGAAGATTTTTTGCCGTCGTTACGCCTATACCTCTTGTAGGTACATTGATAATACGCGCCAAAGCATCATTATTGCTGGGCTGGCTTAAAACCCTAAGGTAGTCTAGAACGAGTTTGATTTCTGCGCGATCAAAGAATCTTTGGCCACCGACCATTCGGTAAGGTATGCCAGCTTTACCCATAGCTGACTCAACCTGTCGTGACAGAGCCGCGGACCGAAGCAGTATAGAGAAGTCCGAAAAGGTGAGGAGGCGCCCGGTCAGGCCAATTATCCTCAGTATCTCTGAGACTATCCATGAAGCCTCGATTTCTGACGACGGTAGCCTTCGAAGCACAGGTGTGGTGCCGGGACAATGGGTTGGTTGGAGGAACTTGGAAGGTCGTGACTCGTCCTGCTCAATAACTTCCTGTGCGGCGAGCAGTATAGCTCCGGATGATCGATAATTATCCTGAAGGTGTATCACCAACGTATCCGGATATTGTTTTTGCATCCTCTTCAAATTCTTGATTTCTGCAGATCTCCAGCCATAGATACTCTGATCGGGGTCGCCAACTGTAGTGACTCTCCGGTTCTTCGCAGCAAACAGCCTCATAAGATCGAACTGGACAAGATTTGTATCTTGAAATTCGTCAATCAAAACCACCTCCACGTTTGACACGCACGTAGGGTGTTGCCTTAGCAGATGGACACATCTTAAGAGAAGGTCATCGTAGTCAAGTAGATTAGACTTGGCAAGTTGGTCCTCGTAGGCTTCGAAGACCACGACGAACTCATGTTGTTCTATGTCCTTCTTCTTCTCCTTCAGCTGTTGCTGAGCTATCTCCGCCCAGCTAATACCACGAGACTTAGAACTCGATATACGCGATTGGGCCTTCCTAGCATCGATGGTAAGCCCCAGCCGCTTTATAATTCTTTTCATGATGCTTATAGTGTCCGAGCTGTCCGCAATGCCAAAGCCTTTCTTGATACCAATCAGGTGACCGTAGGTGACAAGATATCGGCGGCAGACGGAATGGAAGGTGCCCAAGATCAGCTTTGCCTCGATGCCATTGCCGAGGAGCTTCGCAATCCGCTCTTTCATCTCCCGCGAGCTCTTGATGGTAAAGGTAAGGCATATGACGTTCCATGGCTTGTATTTATGATGTCGAAGGAGGTAAGCAACGCGAGAGGTCAGTGTTTTGGTTTTGCCGCTCCCTGGGGGAGCGAGAACTTGTATGACATCGGCTGGTGATGTTACTGCGTCGTACTGTGCAGCATTCAGGCCCTGTAGGATTGGGTCCATGAGTATCCGTCATGGCCCATGAGCACGCGACAAGGAGACGCGAGGAAGTCTCGAAATCACGTGATTCTAACGGAAAAACACTCAGCCGCGATTGCAGGCCATCACATACTCCACAAAACAAACAAGTCCTTACAAACGATGGTACGTCCGGATTAGCATACTGGAATGCCACTCGGCTGCTGACAGACAAAGTCATTCTGTATAAACCAGCCGAAAATCGATGGTATCAAACGCAGCTTCCCAGTGATCTTTCTATGATGAATAAGCTCTACCTTCGCGCCATCGATAACTCTCATGTTCAGCAACATCCATCTCATAAGGGCTTTCCTACATCAATAGACTCTCCGTGCTCAATTGCTAACAAAGATTTCATGATGCTTCAGCAGTGTTTATGGTTCTGACATGGAAATATATATCACCTAGAGAAAGCATCGCCAAGAGACCCCCAATCCGGCTATTGTCTATCACTAACAAGTTCCCGAAATAGTCTCTTACAAGAAAAAACAGATGCGTTGCTGAACACTTCAAATCCAGCAGCGGTGCCTAAACTGTATCCAACCCGTTGTTGAATTTCTCCACATTACAACACACTGTGTGCTGTCCCTGCCCATGGCATTTCCCTATATCCTTCCGTATTGTTTGTTGTATCCGTTGAGAAGCCAATCCCTGGTCATTAGCAGGAGCTGGATCACGAAGCCGAGAGGGTAGCTCAGGCGTGGGATTTTTGGACTTTGAGGAGCCAAACGGGTTCTCCGTGGCCTTTGATGGTTTTGTCAACGTCGTATCCGCGATTCCTGTGGCTGATTCAGTATTGGTATAGTCGTCCTTGACGCTGGAGGCTGTTAAAGACGAAGCGCTGGTACATGTCAGTCAAAAGAAACACGGCTTCCATGTTGGCACGACCAACCTAATCTCGCTTCGCCTTTCCACTACTGCCTCTCTTCATCGTCAACTTCTTCCACTTCTGTATCTCGCGCTTGGGCTTGTCAGAGCGATAGAATCCGATGCCTCCTTCATCGCCGACTTCTTCCACTGCTCCCTCCCTTCATCGGAGACTTCTTCGCAGTCACTACCTCGGTAGTGATAGTTGAAGCCTTTTCTTAGTCAGCAGGTGGCACTTGATGGAGGATTCAATTACACTCACCCGACCCCATCCAGAAGTCTTGTTCATCCATGGCATCCGTTTGATTGGAGCCTTTGGAGTGGTCGGCTTGACCGGACTAACGACGGGTGCTGAAGGAGATGGACCCTATAGGTGAATGTGAGCTAGTCCAGGATGGACGTTCTGAGGGTCAAATACCTCATCATCCTTCGACTTCTTTGCCTTCTTCTCACCCGAAGGCACCGTCTTCTTTTCCTCCAGAGGCCCTGTCTTCACGATAGGCCAATCCTCGCCTCTCCTCTTCTTAGCGGACGGTGCGCTATCGCCATATACTACAGCCTGCGCTGTATCATCCTCCAAGGCATCTGCTGCCTTCCTCTTCTTTCCTGAAGCCACCTTTGCCTCACTCTCACCAGGCTTAGTGTCCGCGGCTGCTTCGACCTTCGCCTCATACTCCATCTTTTTCTTTTTATATATAATTGACGTTGCCTCCTTTGCAACGTCCCCAACCACAGCTGAGACTTCCTCCAAGTCCTCAGCTGCCTTCCTCTTTCTCGAGGGTGTTGCTGCCTCCTTCGCAGTGGTGGTCTGTTTCGCCCCTGTCCCGTTCTTTGAGGCGTCTTGTCGTCCCTCGATGCTCCTGCCTGCTATCCTTGGGACGCGTATCTTCAGGGGCTTGGGACCAATATCAGCTACCATAGCCTGCAGGGGATAGAAGATACTTGCATCTGCTGCTGCCTTGGATGTTGACTTCCTCTTGGCAGCCTTAAGGGCAGCGTATGGATTCTTGGGCTTCTCCTCCAAAGCCCCTCGAGACCCATCTGGACGTGCAGTCCCTTGGTACTGCAGGGCGATGTTGTCAGCTATGAACACAACTGTTAGGTAAAGTAAAGTCCTACCGGCTGCCCTTCCCCTCTCCTCACCTTGATGCCTTCAAGGTGTTCCTTTGTCTCTCGTGATGGAGACATCTCCAAAGTGTTGGTCTTATATATATATATGTAAGCTGTTCGAAAAGTTTGGCTGCATGGGCTGAGTATATACCTTGAGCTTTTTGTGTTGATGTGTATTATCCTCGGCAACGTCTGCTTTACGCTTCCCGCCACAAGATACAGACGCGTTGGGGTCAGCTGCCGGGATCTATCATGTCATAACGATCAGCATCCTATTGGAAGCTAAATATATGTTGAAGTCATACCCTCTCGCCAAGCTCGTATGTTCTCTCGGTCCTTTTATCGTAGAACCGGTCTGCCTCTTTTGCCTCTCGTGCTCTCTTGCTGTGCTCTTGCTCTTTCTTATAGTCTTGGCGCTGTTGACGGTACTCTGCGAGGGAAGCCAGTCGACGTTGACGACCTTCTGGGAAGCGCATAATGGCTGACTCAAAAGAATAATGGAGTTCAAGTGTCAAAGAAGAGAGTGTGATTCCACAACTTGGTATGATATATGAGACTTGTTTATATTTGTTCCCCGCTCAGCTCGTACTTCAATACAACAACGTTATCGAATGTTAGGTGGACCTTGATATGATAAGAATCTCAATATGTGATATCAACTTAGGAACTTGGTGTTCAAATCGAAGTGTTTGAAGCCTCTTTGTTGGAGGAAGGAGAAGAAGGTTAGGATCGGTCTGATAGCAAGACTGCGTGAGTTCTCAACAGCGTAAACAAAGTTTCAGTGTTAATTATGGTGCTATAGCGTATTGGGAGCATGCCGTTTTGCAACGATGCTTCTCAAAAACACCGAAACACTTTTGTCATTGGCTCATATCTGTGTACAAACCAGCCGCCATATCACCAGGCCTCGATACATTCAACCCTACGGTGTGTCGAGAGAATTGCCCACATGACTCCGTATTCTCTTATCGTCGACAAGAGCCAAAACCACGCCAGCACTCCTCGTGGCCCGACTGGGCATAAACAACGTGTGATATCGCTCTTAGTACCTAACCTCGAGGAACCAGGCCTTAGCACTCCTTCCAATCGACTACGCCATCACTACATAGTGCCTCACTCAAGAAGTAAAGACTGCACGAACATGAGACTCAACAACAAAAATTGGCTCTCGAGACACATTTCAAATTCTATAGGGTCACCAAGCATGGCTCTTTCTCAATCCACTCGCCGTCTCACGATATACCGTTTTAAACAGACAAAAGAAGACAACTCCAATCCCCATCCCCCCTCCTCCCTCTCCCTCTCCCTCCCGCATCCCCCCACGCCCCCATCCCTCCCAGACCAGCACACTCACCCACTCCCTCACCCCCACTCACCACCTTACAAAGTCTCCTAACTACCCATACCAGAACATCCACCTCACCATTTAATTCTGAAACCATACTTCTCCCCCCTCCCCCACAGCCCAGAAAACAGAAGAAAAGAAAAGAAAAGGAAAGAAGAGAATAAAGAAGGGGAGAGAGGAGGAGAAAAGGAGAGGAGAGGAAGGGAAGAAAAGAAAAGGAGAGAAGAAAAAAGGGAGAGAGGAGGACAAAAGGAAAGGGAAGGAGAAGGGGGGAAGGGGAGGGGGAAATTGGATGGATATACTTATTCATAGGGCGGGAATATAGGAGTTTGGTTCCTACGTGCTTCACTAACCAACCTAGGTAATTCAGCCCCAAAGGCCTACTTAGCATGTCTCTGAGTTATATCATCACCCATTCAGGTCTCTCTCGTTGTAAGATAAGGTAGGTAGCATAGTATAGTAGCCTTAGCGTTATCCGCTCAGTATGGTGAGGTAAGGTTAGATAACGTAGCATAGCAGCCTTAGGTAAGCGCGAGGACACACAGATAGTAGTAGGATTTAGCGCCGTTTGATGGGAATAGATAAGGTAGAGGTATAATATGGATAAAACATATGCACATTGCCATTGAAAGATTGTTTAATCGCATCTCTCAAACTCCCATCCATATAGCTTCATAAAAATTATGCCCAGTCCAGTCCACTTCCAACTCCACCCGCTTAAATACATGCTTCCTTGGAACCTATTCAACCCCCACGCCATGCCGAGTCCCGAAATCATGGTATAATGATAAAGCTTCCGTTCAATACCGAAAGCTCGTAGCAGGTGAGACATAAAATGCGTTGATGAAGCGACAGTCATGAATGACTGTTCATGCTGACTGTGGTGGTATCTCTGTGACTGTGATGCCAGAGCGCCGGGGACGTGTGGCGCCAATCCGTGAATGAGAAGGCTCCGTCGTAGAGCTCATAGTACAACTCGATGCTTTTTGTCGCGAGGAATCTCTCGAACGTTCAAAAGCGAATAGATACTGTGTATGCGCGGCGTGTAGTGCGCCTGCTGGAGATTGTGTTGTAAATCAGACGATCAAAGAAAGCTTTGATCAATGTCTCTCTCTTGGTGAACGATCTGGTGGGTTCCCGTTTCCACCTTGCCTTGCACCGGGTGCTCCTTCAGCGGCCTCGCCTCTGGCTTCCCTCCAAGCTTCAGCACCGTTTCGGCTCTCTGGCAGCTTGATTTCTCCACCGGCATTTCCATTGGTGGGGAACATCCTGCCAATCGACGCAGCAAGCGCTTTAACGACGTACCCACTCAATTCCCTCTCTTCTCGTTCATCCTCGATGAGAAGGCGCTTTCGCTCATCCTTTGGCATATTCTCCCGCCGCATCCGTTTGATCTCGTTTGTAATAAATATCAAGACTTCTTCTGGACACTTGTTGCGCTCTGCACCATGGTCGGCAGCATTACGAACGTAACGTCGAGTGACATCGGTGGCGCCATCGATGGAAAATGCGATGCAGTAAGACATTTTCCTACCCCAGCCTAGTAATCCGATCAGAGCCGATCAAGTGTGTAGAAGTGGAAGGAACACTAACCTTCTGCATATAACCTTGGGTTGTCCCACGCCTCCTCGCAAGCGTCGACGTGTATCCATCGCCTCTGCTGCTCAGAGTAGACCTCGGTCCAGACATAGTCTTCTGCGTTCCATACCCATCTCACACGACCGCCAACAGCCCGACATAACATGCTAAAGCAGTTGGCCCATTCTCCACAACGACCTCTCCTTGACTGTAAGAGCGCCCAGACATCACCATAACGGGGAAAGCGCTCGTATTGTCCACATTCTCTAGCCGAGCATCGGTACAGCTCTACACGTGCTGCGCCACGGGCTGCTTCGTCCGGCGTTGGAGGTGTCATGCCTTGGGCTATTGTAGGCGAGCCACAGGCAGGACATGGTGGGTTGTTGACGAATTTGAAGAATGATCGTTTAAACCATCTGGATCCCAAAAGTCAGATACCTGTGGATATAGGACGCAAATGGAAGCTTACTTTAGCAGTGCTCGAATGACACAGTCTTGGTACCCCCATTCAGGCTTCGCGTTGGGACCAATGCTAGCTGCCTGGGCCAGCAGTAACTGACTTTCATCTTCTGCTTCTCCGTATATACGATCCAAGGGTACGACTGCTAAGGCTTCGTCCAGAAGACCAGGATTCTCGTACTTGGTGGGGGTGACTGAGAGTGTGATTAATTGATTGCGAAACCTCAGAGAAGCTGGATCTTGAGGAGGTGAGGCGACCTTAGGCAGGTTGTGTGATGATATATAGGATTGAGGAATTTGTGGGTTATCAGTGGGATGTCGAGGCTGATTTCGTGATGTCGGTTGCGATGAGGTGGAAATATGTCGGCTTGGTGCTGGGGATCCGGTTCGTGATCGTGACTGTGAAGAGAGAGTATTCAATCGTTGTGTCCTTAGGAGTTGTTCAAATTGCTGAGTTAGACCTGTCGCATTGAATTCAGGTTGAGATGTTGGTGGAGCAGGTGGGGGTGGAGGTGGTGCCCTGCGAGGAGGCCTGTTGGGGTCACCCATCTTTCGTCGGTGTCTTGGAGTGTTCTGAGGTTCTTGTTCGTTCTCCGGGCAGTACCTCGAGAATGTAGAATTGTTTGTCGGCGGTGGCAGGTGAATTGAGTGGATCTGTAACGAGGCGTTTGAGAAAGACCCCTGCGGCCGCAGTCGATTTGCACTGCCGATCTTGCCACACTACCACCTAAAAACAGCAGCCTTTTGCTCCTCGATGAACGAACAGTCGAAGAGAAGAAGAGCAGCAAGGAGGTTGTTGATTACAGAGGTGAGGTTAAGACCTCTGATCTGAAGATGAGTGTTGGCACTCGAAGTTGAAGATGTTCTTTGGAATTGGCCAGTGCAGCCGACGAATGGTCTGGTCTCGCGGAGAGGTAAGGACGCGCACGCACTGCCTGCACCGGTTGCGTAAGCTGAAATTTGACCAACCAGCGCTCGCTTTTATTGCTGACTCAGTCGCGGCTCCCTTCCACACTTTGGCTATTCTAAGCCCTAAAAGCCCTTATAAGCCCTGTGTTAATCCTAATAAAGAATGGTGGAAGCTGATGCCTTAGAAAATAGCCCTGACACCAGCGGGATCCAGAACCTGTGACAGTAGCGGCCGTCACCGTCTCTGCCTTCTTTCCTCACTCATTTACTAAAGTAATCGTACTTCTAGCCTGCGTTGTTGTAGTACACCTGGTAGCCAGGGGAGCACATGCATTATGGTGTAAGGACTTGTATGGCTGCACGTAATCTACAGATCGCACACATGTGACGGATTCGTCGTATGATTACCTTTACTCCCACGTTCTCATGGTGGTACGTACTCAAAAGGCAAGGCAACCTGCATCCTCTCGCCAACGAATCAAAGGCCACGCAAGCGTATGATCACCCTTTTGGTTCTAGACTTCAATACATTACGTGGACGCAACATTGTCTTTGTCCCTGTGCTCAGTTGTGCGCATTGTTGTACTTAACCACGGCTTGCGCAATCAAAGATCATTTTGCCTTCCAGCAACACCCTACGCCGTAATCTAGCATGCTCGCGAGTGAAAGTCCATGGAAATGTTCATCATCGCCAACATTTTTTGCTGGCGTCTGATCGTGTGGCACGTACAAATGTATATCGCAACACTCGCACCAGGTTTCTCCATGTTGTTTGCTCTTGCAATGCTACCTAGCATTGTACGGTGTATAACATCAACGCTGAAGCCGTGGGAATGACCTAGATAGTTGGTAGCTTTAGAGTCCGAAACCTTGGACTTTAGGTTGATCAAGAGTGTGAGGCCATCCCGGAACCAGGAGTCTATCTGCCACGTTCTCCGGAGTCAGGATGTAACATAATCTTGAGTCTCCACTCTTTGAAGCTAGAGGGTCCTTATTGCTGCCATCCGTGAGAACGGACCTATTCACGTGAGATCCGAGGGTGGCAACACCTGTCTCTCATCTCTACAGCGATTTCTAAACATCTTCTTTAAATATTACTACCAAAGTAAGTCCGATGGCTTACAATTCTTAGTGTATGTACACTTCAGCGCTCTCGCCTCTTTGCGACCTTGACGCGTTCCGGAATCCTCCCGCCACAGCAATTCGCCATTTGCTAGATCGGTTAGCTTGTGGTTCAGTTGACGAACAGGAAGTCCGCTCACTGATCCGCATGCTTCCACCACAAAGCCTTCCTTTTAACAAAGCGGATATCAGAGGACATAGCATTTCTACTTCCGAAAGAACCTGTGAGGGCGACTGGCGTGAAAATAGTCTGTAGACTGCGTTAATCCGTCCAAAAGCCAACCAAATGAATCCTGCAAGAGTAAATACCCATGTATTGTGTAGATGCATAGGCGTAAGCGGCACAGTACGATATCTCATCGCTAGCGCTTAAGATGCAGTGGTGAGGCACTCATTCGTACGACATATCTCCATACAAAGTCCTTTCTAAACTCCAACGTTTCTGCCGCTACACCACAAATTGGGATACAATACTTTCGAGTTCACTCATACCCTACCTGTCAGCCTCCGTGTGTACGCTAGGCAAAAGCAAGTTCATATGAATAGCAATGCGGGATTATCCTCGAACGAATTCATCCGATAGCTGGAGACATTACAGAGGCCTCCGGTTCGGGAACCTCTGCATATGCGGTCCGCGACCCTGCCTAAATGGTACAGAAGATAAGGTAAGCAATTTTAGGTAGATGTCATGCATGTCAAACAGGTCAAATTTGCTGAGTGGAAGCTCCCTGAAGCTTTTCAATGCATGTTTGACATTCAGCTGTGACGATGGGTTCATATCACAAACAGCTGGAACTATTGTTTCGGGCAGATTGAAGGAAATTCGCCGATGCCATTCGTGTTCACCCACGCGGGATCTATTCTCAGAGTCTTCCCAATCGGAACTCATGCAGCACGCAAAACTCCGGAGAGCCAGCTTTGGACGAGTAGGAGGTTACTTAGCATGTGCGTGCAAACAAGATGCTGAAACAGCGAGAAATAAGTGGTGAAGCATGAAACATATGGCTGCACTTATCACATGCGTGAGACTGCATGGCGAGATGGTTAAAGGCTGGGAGGAGTGGTGGGTGGGAGGAATGATGACTGCAGCGGAGGACAGTCGTAAATTGCAGGTCTGTTGCCCTTGCACTTGCCCAGACGATTGGCTCAAAGCAAGCAAACACACCAGCGTGCCGGCCAAAGGAAAAGAAGGGCAACATGGAGCCGACAGCCGGAACCCTACACATACCTACCTCTTTTCTATCCATTGTTTCCGGCGTGACAATACCACCATGGTATAATTTACAAAGTATGTGTACATGATCGGAGTACCACCTTTGTGCTTATGGTCCAGGTCACATGAGCAGTAAATGCGATTTGCGATTGGCAAGGATAGTCACCGAAGACGAGACGCGTGATGGTTGGGTGATGATGGGATTATTGAGTCTGATTGGCAAAGGGAACCAATTGAACCAATTGATGAAGATCGACAGGATTCCGGCAGTTGGGGGAAGCTGGGAGCTAGGACGAATCGGGAACGGAACACAATAAATGACGTGAATAAACTCGGCGCGACCAAGAGGCTTGCCAAGGCACTAGGATAAACCCAATCGATTCAGAGCAAATGGCACGATCGTGCCCAGTACACTGTCGTCAATCATGGCAATCATGGCAATCGTCGCCAATCCATCCAGCTTTAGCAGTCATGCAGAAGTCCATGCCTCCCTACTATCAGATTGGGCATTACACATACAATGCTTTCATCTCATCCACGGAAAAAAAGAAACAATACTGATTCAAAAGCAGTGGTGAGAACAAAACACGACCGTGCAGAAACCCTCCACGGTTATGGGATCCAGTCAGAATTCAACGGCATGTCGCAGATGCACGTATCCAGGGCTGACACACCCTTTCACGCAGACACGAACCGAGGTGATCAACTTGCTCAAAAATAACCCATGGTGTACGGGTGTACTGGTGTAAGGGTGTATGATAAAATACTCCTACCGGTCTAGTCTATCCAGCTCTTCCTCCAGTCATTTGCGCAAGAAAGATGCCAGGCTATCCGCTATCCTATGAGAGCAGCTGATCTTGAATTGCAACCATACCTAATGCACTCTATGCCACCAATAGTATATACTTACGAGGTACGATCCTCTAGAGTGTTAGGGCTTGACTAAGGTAAGGGTACTAGTACTAAGGGTGATGGTGTTCTCGGCCCCGCAATCCCCCAGTTCTACCGAAACAGAGTGCAGCTAACGACTCTACCTAATCTCCCTCCGGAAACACTAACAGCTTCTCCGCAAGGGAACTGGCATTCATGATGATAAAGCTGCAATTTACTGCCCTCCTCCGCTCCTCCGCACCGCTGCTATTTGAATCCCCGTCACCTGCCGGCCAAGTACATCTGCTTCCCAAGCATTCTCTCTACCTCTACCTGCAGAAAGCTTGGTCCAATCTCTCATATACCCAGAGCTACACCACCTTCCGCATTCAGATCTTACCTGCAGTACATATAGGTGCCTGAGTTCCTCGCATTCTACCTCCCTGCCCTCCTGACACGACACAATGGCCACCACGACCAACATCGACCACACAGGCAATGCCGGCGAATACAAAGAGACCAACGGTGCCGGCATGCAGCGTGAAATGACCCACGAGGAACACCAGACCGCCAAAGCCGCTGCCCGTTTCGGTTATGGGCCCCTGGCTCATACGAATACCGCCAGCGCTGGCGAACGTCTGCCTGCCTTTGGAGGTGAATTCCAGCCTGGTACCTACAAGCAGGTCAAGGACCGCAACATTGCCAACCCAGCACCACTCGGTCTGTGCGCTTTCGCCTTGACCACCTTCGTTCTGGGTTTGATCAATATGGGGACACGAGGGTTGGCTGCACCGAATCTGGTGGTCGGTATTGCTTTTGGCTATGGTGGATTGGTACAATTGCTCGCTGGCATGTGGTAAGTGCATATTGCAATCACTCACGGCGAGTGGGTTTTCGCAAGGCATTCATACTGATGACGGATCTCTAGGGAAATGGCAGTTGGAAACACCTTCGGAGCCACTGCTCTCTCCTCATACGGCGGTTTCTGGATCTCCTTCGGCATCATCCTTACACCCGGTGGATTCGATATCGAAGCTGAGCTCGCCTCTGCAAGCCCCACTGCCTTCTATGATGAATTCGGTCTCTATCTGATTGTAAGAACTCTCTCTGCACAGCATTACCCCGGAGTTCAATTTTTGACTAATTCGTCCCTCCAGGGCTGGTTCATCTTCACCACCCTCTTGGTGCTCTGCACTCTCAAATCAACCGTCGCCTTCTTCTGCCTCTTCTTCTCGCTTGACATGGCCTTTATGCTTCTTGGCATTGGCTATCTCCACCGTGATTCGATGGGCGCGCCCAATCCACCAATCATCAAGGCCGGAGGTTTCTTCGCGCTCCTGGCTGCTTTCATGGCTTGGTATAATGCTCTGGCTGGTATTGCGGATGACTCGAACAGGTATGTTCTCTCTAGCGCCACCGGTGATTACGTTGCGAGAATTCGGCTAACGTTCTTCCAGCTTCTTCATTATCCCGGTCGTCCACTTCCCCTGGTCCGTCAAGGGGATGCAACAACGAGGCAAGCTCGACGATGCCGGCAACAAGATTGCATAGACTGCAAAATTTTCTTACCGTCAGGGGAGCATCGGACACACGGGGATCGGAATTAATAATTACTATGATACCACTAACGGTCCTACAAGTCTTGATTGGATACTAACCATGTCTTTACTGTCGTTTATATACCAATTGAATCGTTCAGCCCTGTCAGGACAGCACAGAACAGCATTTTTGGTAGAGAAAGCGAAGCCTGTTTTCATGTATCTATTACTGCTTGTCCTTGTTCCTAGCAAGACTCCGAATCTTTGGATATACTACTTCTCGTCCCGTCCATCTACGTCTACGTCTACGTTGCTATGCTACATTGTTTCTCCTCCCTTGCACCTCTCCTAACATTCACTCTCACAGCTCATGCAGGACGCCCACTCAACAATGAGCAAACCCTCGTCCAACAATATCTTCACACCTCACAAACACACATCATCCACTCTTACTCACTACAAGCACATACCCCAATCTCCCCATCACACCACAACACACCACCTATCACCACCATCCCCCAAATTCCTACGCCAAAACAAAAGTATCCCAACATTCCCACATCCTCCACGCCGGACACAACCCCCCAAATCCTCCAACACATACATACATAAATCTCTCGTCTCCGCACAGCCCATTACCATCACCATCACCCCACCCCCCTAAAAACTGTCCTCCCCACACCCATCCCTGTCGTCGAACCCTTACCTTTACCCTTACCCGCAAACCCCTCTCTCTGCTTCATTCCCACTCCTTTCATCCACTCCTTTTATATCACTTCTATCAACGCCCCCCCTTCCCTCACCTAGGTTCCCTTCCCTCTTTGTCTCTTCTCTATTCACCTACCACAACCCCTTCCCCCCTTCCCTCTCTCTCTCTTTCTCTCTCTCTCTCTCTCTCTCTCTCTCTCTCTCTCTCTCTCTCGGGTTTCACTTCTCTGAAATGGAAGGACTAGGATACGATGGCATGGCATGGGATGGGATAGCATAGGAATTAGTTGTTCATGCGCGAGGGAGGCTGGGAGGATAGGTGCGTGAAATGGGGGGGAAGGGAAGAGAAAAAAGGGAAGGGAGGGGAGGGTGAGGAGGGGTGGAGGGGGGATAGGGGAGGTAGATAGGATAGGGATAAAAGAAGAAAGGAGAGGAAAGAGAATAAGAGGAAAGGGAAATAGAAAGATGGGAGAGGAGATGGGAGGAGGGTAAGTAGGATGGGGGAGGTGAGATAGGATGGGAGGGGATAGAATAAAAGGAGATAGGATAGGACAAGATAAGGTGATATAAGAAGACAGGAGAGGATAGGAGAGGATAGGATGAGAAGAGAGGAGATGGGAGGAGAATAAGTATAACGGGATAGGATGGAATAGGGTAAGGTGAGGTGAGATAGGATGAGATAAGATGGGATAGGATGGGATGAGGTGGGTGTTTTGTAGGGTAGAATACTGGATGGAGGAGGTCAGGGGGGGGCTTGGATTAGGGAATCTGGACTTGATGGTTTAGTAGAATGATTGATTGACCAACCGACTGGTACCGATTTGATTCAGGCTAAGACGCACAGGGGAACGAACGTGTGGGAGGGAGGAGGGTGTTATTTGAATAAATGCCCATCTACCCTGGTGCTGTTTTATGTCTTTACATGCAAGAGGGGGTAGAGCGGAGAATAGGTTATGTATGGAGGGATTGTGGAGTAAGGGATCTGGATTTCGTGAAGGGTTGTGAGGGCCAAATTGTTGTTGGTGGGGCTGGATGGAGTAGATGTTGGTATAGGATTGCAAGTATGAAGGGTGTAAAAGATACTGTATAAGTTACTTGTGGGATGAGCGAGCTATAGTTAGTACTAGCTAGGAGTGGTGTAGTACTCCGTAGTAGTAAATAATCTTGCCTTATAAAATCACATGTTTACAAGCTAGAAATTAAGAAAATTAATTTATTATAGTTGATATTACAGGTCAGTAGATGTATAGGCAGACGCTCATCAGACCTACGGAGCTCGCACCGCGGTCATCTATCTATAAAAGGCTGGGTCAGGAAGAAGAAGTCCTCAATAAAAGGGCTATCAAAGGAGGGTCGCCACCAGTACCTCATGGGATGGGAAGGTCAATGCCTGAATGCATGGAATTTACCTTACAGCGACGATATTGCTACAGTGGAAGACGAAGAAAGCGGAGAGGTGTGAAGGATAGATTCCCAAGACTTCTACCTCACGTCAGTGCTCTACTCACGTTGCTCTGTTTTTCCTGGGCATCAATGGCATTTGGGTATTCGCAATGATGGTGACGTGTAGGCGGTGAAGCAAATGCACTTGTTGACGTGGCCTGGCCTTTTTGTATTTATTTTTCCCTCGTTCTCCTGGTGAAGTAGGAGAGAAGCAGTGGGGAGCACTCAGGGAGATCTTCGCTCGACCCTCTCAACACAGAGCAAAGCCATGGGATCACTGATATCCAGATAACTACCTTCACAACTCCATCGCCTGGCCCCCGCCGTATGCTATTCTATCATCCTATCCATGACGCTGATGTCGGGCTCGATTGGAAAGGTGCGGTTGAAGAAGAGGGGTTCGGCACGGGTTGTGGATTGGGACTGTTCTACAATAGTGATATGTGATAGAGGTACCCTACAGGAGGAATTAGCACGAAAAAAGGAAACTAACGCAAACGACGGTGGTCTGGGTATGGGTTTTGACCTCTGGCGGGGAGGTGACGCTTGCAAAGGTGTTGTAGAGGAGGACGTCGAACGGCTCAACACCTTCGCTGGTATTAAGCACAATCTGTAGAATGGAAGATCAGGATGAGCCCATAGGAAAACATGTTCTCTGATCTAAGTTCTTTAAATTTGCATTGGGTGAACAAATTACTCACTGTGGGTAGTAAATCCAACCTCTTCTCCAAGCTCCTGTAGCTGATCAAGAAGGTACCACGGGGATAAGATCCACCTACGTGAGGTTTGGAAGGCTGCATGTTTCAAGAACCGTTTCAGCCATTATCGTTACTCCACGTGTCGCGGGTACTTTGATATTCATATTCCTCTCCATCAGAATCATCGTCATCTGACATATCCCAATATCCTGGTCTATGAAGGACAGGCTCCGGTAAGATTTTGGGTCGCGTGGCAGCATTCATCACGGATCGCTGAGTGATTCCCTTTCCGTCACCCCTTCCCTGCCGGAGACGCACCTGCTGTTGGGGCTCGATATGCTGTTGAACATATCTGCTGGTCCGGGAGCTCGTCATCAACAACTTGAAGATTGGCCGGAGTCGTGTATCTTGTGTAATCTGGTTCAAGCAATTGACTATCTGGACAAGATCGTCCAACCATTCAGGACGTTCGTATAGGTTGATGCTGTCGATGATGCAGAAGACAGTGATGTCCGTAGGGAGCTGATCGATCAGTAGTTTGAAGGTATGACAGAGCGCGGCAATGTTGTGCGACTCTAGGTCTTCACGATAGAGAGGGTTATCTATGAAGTTCAGGTTGAATATTGTGTGATCAATGTTGAGCAACTTTCCGTCTACTTGGATGACTTTTGATACTAGCAGAAGCTGCATCAAGAGACTTCGAATAAGGCCAGCGGGCCCGTAGAGCGGACTGTTGGAAGCGACGTGGAGACCGCAGAAGTAGTGCAGCGAGATAGCGGGTCGGTGGTCTAGCACGCTGAGAACAAGGCTGGCGCAAAGGAGAGACATGGGAGACACTCTCGCTACCGCGGAATCCATGTCCCCGTCCACGAGAAGAACTGTAGAATGCTGGAATGCTATCCAGTTCTGGAATTGTTGGGTTTGTAAAAGGGAAAGAGCTTGGCTCTGATCATTTATGTGAATGTTCCGGCCTCGCCGTAACATGTGCTCGAGGTCGTTGTTCGCTTCCACGTAAGATGCGATACCCATTGGGGACGCCGCAAGAACGTCAAGAAAACGGGACAAAGTCAGGAAGGAGGAGCTCCTAAAGGCGGGTGATACAGAGACCTGATTTGCGCAAGGCTTTCTCAACTCTTCTCGTAGAAGATTTAACGGTGCATTATGGGCATCTATCACGAAAGCGTTGTTTCGACTATGCTCGTCGTAAATGCGTTGTTTGTCATCTCGGATCTCTTTGGCGAGAAGAAGTAAATCCTTCATATCTGCAGCCACTTCGTTAATCCTCGAGTCGATATTTGAGGCTGTAATGGCGACAGCCTTCACACCGGCTTCAGTATTCTTCGTATTCCACCTTATGGCTTTTGCTTCGGTCTCAATGCGTTGGACTGTGCTAAATGTCCCTGACGATTTTTCATCTCGAACATCATCAACACATTGCTGAAGAGCAGAGAAACTGCTATTTACGCGCTCCAGAACCTCATCTACGTTCTTCCCACTGAGCGATCCCTTAGCGAAAGCTTTGATATTTTTGCCTTGCGAGAATGAGCTAAAAGAAGGCATGCCCATTCTTGGGCCGGTACTTACGTAGGCCCTTATCAATCAGTAGTAATATCAAGTCCCTAATAGCATCAAGAAGTATCCTGTATAATTCGATACAGCATCCCTCCAACCTTTGGTGTGACTTGAAGATCCGACGCTTTTCCTCCGACGTCCGAATTATATCGGGAATTTCCCGGAACATCGCCATGATCTTTGTCCGACTCTTCGCTTGCTCTGCTATAGCCTGTTCCAGAGTCAGTATCATTTCCAACTCAAAATAAGTCTGAGAGATGGGAGTATCGAACTCTAAATATTAATTTCAAGCCTCCATTTAGTATTGACAGCCCATCTTGATCGGGTATTAGGTCGATCCAGGGAGATATAGACTCGGAATAGTCCCCTACAAATCGAAAAACTTTCCGGACCACATTTCTGGGGCCATTGGCACTCTCGAGATAGGCTTTTTCAGCTTTAGCGGCCTCATCTAGGACGTCCCCCCATGTGCAGTGCTTAGTATCGAAATCGAGATTAACACCTTGGATTTGGCCGGAAACGTATCCCTCTAATGCCGCCTTGAGATCACTATAGACGCGAAGACCTGAGCACGAGACTTTACTAGGAAGGGTCTGTATAACATACTGATGCCATGGAGGTGACCTATAAATTGCCCGTTGCTTATCGAACTGTGATGGCTCTCCAAATGCAGGATGTATGGCGGGTCCCTCTTTGTCTATGTAATCTGTCACAAATTCCACATCCGCGACGGAACTGCGCGTGTCCACATTGACATTGTATTCCTTAAGCACTAGCTGCTTAGTAGGAGGCATGATCTGGATAGTAGTAACGATATTGCGTTGTTGAATCATTAATCGACAAGCGGCCTCGCGGGCCGGTTGACAGGTGGGAATGCGACAAATTAACAGCTTATTAAGTTGACAGATTGACAAGTTGTTAGACTGCCAAGTCGATAGACTAAAATGCAGACAGACTACTGAGTTGACAAATTGACTGCTAGAAAGTAAGGCGTTTTACAAAAGTGCCAATCTGCTTTGGATCAAGTCTGACGCATTGTCAAATAAGAGCTGCATCATAAAGCCATGGCTGCTTAGCCTGCATCATAGATCGGTGTCCGCCTTTAGGCATTTTTTTAATGGGATAAGCTGATAGGTTGACAGGCCGACGAATCCCCCCTGTCGCCTTCTCAATCGATCGTTCTATCGCCACCTCCATCACCAAACCCATTAGGCTATATTGATACTTATGTTTGCAACTGTTGTTGTATATGACTAAGAGATGGAAAAGGTTGGTAATAATGAGGCTTAAGTAGTTGATGGGCCAATGGTAGTGGTGGGGTTGGGGAGAGAGACTGCGGAAGGGTCCTAGTGGTAGTCTCCAAGCACCTTACAATGGCGACATCTGCATACCAAGGAGCCCTTATTAGAGACGAAACGTTCGATTAACGAATTAGATTGATCTCTTTAGCGGAGTTGGTGTGATAGTTCCACCAGGACACAGCTCGGCTATAGTAGAAAATAGTTCCGGTATAGTAGAACGGCCAAACGTCAGCTAAAGGATTAGGCCTCTACCTTCAACCCTGCGACCCCGCGATCAGATACCCCCCCCCTCTATATACCACCTATACTTAGTATATACTAGACATTAACTAGGCCTCCGCTTATCAAAATATATTATCTTATTATAATATCGATACTTACCTACTTACTTATTATTATACTCTTGTCACGGATCAACATGGATGTTGCCAGGCCAGCGCCCGGGCCGATGTCGGGCCGAGCGCACATATCTTCATTTCTTCCTGCTCAGGGCATCCATCCATCATACATACCACCACCACCATAGATTAGCCTATTAATAGCTTCTATCGAGTATTCTAGCTATTATGCCTTATCCGCAGATGCCTTGCCTATAACAAATGGTAGCAACGGCCTAAAGATCACATCAATAGCCCCTAGCTCCGCGTCGACGGTTGCTCAACACCCCGACCATCAACGATTCCTTTTACTAGGCCCCATCGTTACTATACCTAAAGATAAGCAGAAGGCACCTGCTAAGGCAGCTATCGAGACTGCTAATAAGGATCCTGCCTTACTTCCTACCTCACCTCAGGAAGAATCCTCTTCATCCGCTGTAGTAGTACTGCGAGAATTTACCCCTAAGCAAGAAAATAGGCTACAAATAAGATTCGACAATCTCAATGCGGCTATAGATGCTAAAATCGAACATTAATTTAAAAGATACATATGGTAGATAACGTAGTAGATAGAAAATTTATTTGGTAGCCTTACTAGTCGGATCCCAGCTTAAAATCAGGCTACTACCCCCGCAGACCCTAGTCCTGCAACGCATGTCTCGCTATCTATCGAAAATCCTCATCCTCCCCTACAGCGACAAAATTTCGAAATACCACTAACATCACCATCGTATCACCCGGTGTTGAAAGCTAAAGATGTTGGATTCTATAATCCCGATGTTCTAGACGAGCATGGCAAGGGCCCTGTTGCTATAGTTGGCAGCGACACCGTGTACCGTAACATCTATATATAGGTGGAAAGACTAAAGGATCTTGTACATATACATGGCCTCGATAATGTTAGGTAGGTCATCTAACCATACCTCCGCGGCAGCGCTGCTACTTAGTGGATCGCTGAGCTTACTAATGAGGACCGGAGGAAGCTCCGCAACACTGAGCTGTAGCGATGGTATTCCTTGCTTATAAAAAGATTCAAAATATAGACATCTGTTGCTATTGGTTAGCTCACTAGCTTATCCTATTCACCTTAGGATCTCCATCGATCGCCTAGGATTTAGATTCACCAAATGCTTTATTTTGCTAAGGCCGCTGAGATAGATTCTATATACAATCAGCTAACTATTATTTGGAATCGACTTGATGCTAATCTACGCAAGGATATTCCTATGCCAAAGCCAGGTGCTTGATTAGCTAATTTCTTAGACTAAATCGATGCAATGTACCCTACATAGGTCGATATTAAAAAAATTGGTGGATACCGTCAACATTTCCAGCCGCAGGGTCCCTACTAAGGCAGACGCGATCCCCTACAGGACCTACCGCGCAATGCTCAGAATCCTGACTAATTATAAGCAGGACCACTGAATCGTAATATCTATTTCGACCGACGTTCTAGGCTATGGCGTGGAAAAGAGTATAGTAAAGATAGCTATTCCTATATAGTAACCGATGAAGGCAATTATAAAGACGAGGATATATATCTAGATAACTATGCCGATAACGGTTAGCACTATGTAGGTAGACGCCACTATTTTTATTATCGAATTCCTACGGTTTCGAATACTCAAAAAAAGCTTACAAATTTTTTCGACTTTTTTGACTTTTCGACTTCCTACTAACGACCCTTATTCCTTACCTATCTTTTAACTTTTCTTTATTTGGCTATCACCCATCGCGAGATACACCTCATCCTATGCATTGACAGCGTTATTTATAAGTACCTTTATGACGGTTATTACCTATATCGCTATTACGCAATCTAAGCTTCTAGAGAAGACATCTTGGTATTCCTAGAATTCCGCACCTACACCTATTTTAACTATTTGTTCCATCTATCACCTATTTCGTCGCGCCCAACGCTACCAACATCATCACCGATAGTATACAGAGTATGGAATGTAGTATAGGCATACGCGATGCGATAGAGCGCGCATAAGCGATAAGGGCATCGCCTTTTTTTATTTTTTTGTGGGCATATTGTCACGGATCAACATAGATGTTGCCAGGCCAGCGCCTAGGCCGATATCGGGCCGAGCGCACATATCTTCATTTCTTCCTGCTCAGGGCATCCATCCATCATACATACCACCACCACCATAGATTAGCCTATTAATAGCTTCTATCGAGTATTCTAGCCATTATATCTCATCCGCAGATGCCTTGCCTATGACAACTCTATACTACCTTAATTATTTTATTTAGAGTAAGTATATATATAGTATATCTAGAGTATTAACTAATATAGTAGATAATAATAAAAATATTATAGCTTAGACTAGTATTATACGCCTAATAAATAGCCTAAATATAAATATTATTTATACTTAATATATTATATATAATATTATTAAGCTAATAGGGTTAAAAGATTCTATCTTTTTCTATTACTAGATTATATACTAGTTTAAATAAGAATAATAATATAATAAGTATATTCTTAATATAAGTAAGATATATATTAATATATATTAAGACTATAAACTAAATATAGATAAAGAGCTTAAAGATAATAAGAATAATATAGTAATAAAGGTCTTAAATAAAGATATAATAGATATAGTAGATACTCTATATAAACCTTAAAATAATATACTACTTAATATAGAAATTTTTTTAATATATTATCTTAAAACCTAATAGATAGTAATATATACCTATATAGAGTATATACTAAATATATATATTATATATCTAGGATAATATTTATTAGTAAAGCTATATTATTAGTTTAAATAGTTATTTTTTTATTATTATATCTAAGATTTAGAATTATAATAATATATCTAAATATCCTAATACTAGTAAAGAAAGGATTCTTTACTTTATTTATATTAAATCTAAAGTTAATATTAAGAACTAGGTAAAAAAACTACTAAAAATATATATATTAAAGGTATACTTAATATATACTAAATATATATTATACTTATTATTTATTATTTACCTTAAATTTAATTTAGCTATTAACTTAAGAACTAAATTTATTTACTTAGATTTAAACTTCTTAAATAATCTAACTAAAAATAAGATTCTTCTAATAAAGTATAATATATAGAGTAGAAATATATTAAAGTTAAATACTATTAATATATTTATATAAATATACTTATTATCACGGAACGAGCGCGTATTCCTACTCGACCACGCTAAAAGGCATACGACCCTACTGATTCAGTAAGATCGGAAGATATACGACTATATAATACTGGACTGTAACAATTACCCCCCCTAAAGAGAATAGATTGCGCGCCCTCGCGCTGGGTAGGTCCGACCTATTTATATAGGTGCCCCCAGGTAACGACCCTATGAGCCGAGCTGCGACCATAGTGGGAACGACCCTAGTAGCCTAACCCAAATTAGCTATCTAGTCGCATGGGCCATAAAAGTGACCTAGACGGGATCGAACCCCCGCCGTTGCTACTATTCTGTCACGGAACGAGCGCGCATTCCCGCTCAACCACGCCAAAAGGCATGCGACCCTACTAATTCAGTAAGATCGGAAGATATGCGACTATATAACACTGGACTGTGACACTTATTCTATACTTAGTATATAATTAGGTTAAGCTATAAGATATTAATTAATTTTAATTAAGAGCTAGCTAATTTATATATATCTTACCTATCTAAAAATAAATATAGAAGACTACTAAGTATTAATATAATATTTTTATAGAGATATAGAAAAAAAATATATAATAATACCTAATTCTATCTACTAATAAGGTTATATATATAGATAAGCTCCCTATATTATTCTAGTAAAATATAGTAGGCGTATCCTTTAGATAAGCTTAGTATAGATTATATATATACTAAATATAAGTAAATCTCTTTTATAGAATATCTATATTTAAATAATTTAGAATCTTAATATTATATATAATTAATCTATAAAGAAATTACCTATATAAATATTAAATATCTATAGATCTTTATCTAATATAAGATCTAACCTACTAAGAAAAAGAAGTATATATTTATTAATACTATAATAGTATAATAAAAAAAATATAGTAAGTAACTTAGCGAATATATATAGTATATACTAAGTATATATAAGGTTTAACTATTCTTAAGAATCTAGAATAATAAAGATATAGATATATAATATAATATTTAATATCTATATACTATAATAGTAGACCTAGTTTCTATTCCTTATACTTATTATATATAGAATATATACTTATTATCCCCCCTATCCTACTAAGTTACCTAAAGATATTATAGAGAAAATAGTAGAAGTTATTAAGTAATATAATCTACTTACTTTTATAATAGGTATATTCTATATATATCTAACCTAAGCTATATTAAGATAATATATTAAGTTATTTTATTATCTTTCTAATACTTAGTAGCTTATATTAAAAATATAAATAATATATATTATAAGCTATTTATTAGAGCTTAAATATTAAAGATTAATTATAAGTTTTAATTAGAAAATAAAGACTTATTTATTATTTTAAAGAAACTTATTTAATAGATAAAATTCTATTAGGTACTATTTCCCTTATACTTAACTTATATTAAATAAATATTTAATATAAATTTAACTTTAATTAGTAGAAGTTTAATAAGTATTAATAGATTTAGTCTTTTAAATAGATTAATAATAACTACTACTTAATTATATACTATACTTATATCTAGGTTAAGGTGTTTATAAGAGTAAAATATATTAAAATAAACCTAGTCTTTAAGATAATATAGGGAATAACTAATCTATTTTTAATAGTAAGCTAGAATAAATAAATATAGTATATATTTATTATCTATTATATATATACTTAGTATATATTAATTATTAATAGGAACTAATATCTACTACTATATATTCCTTAATCTTAATATATATTTAGAATATTATAGAATATTTACTAGAGTTTTTAGGATATTATCTAATATTACTTATAAGTAGGTTAAATTTACTTATATTACTTATACTAATTATAGGCTCTAGATTATTATACTAGATATATATAAGAAGTAAGCTAGTAGTAAGTCTACTTTATATTTTATATATACTAAGTATATACTTATTAATATTAGGCTTTAAGAATTACCTTTATTTATTAGATAGTTATTTAGATTAATATAAATATCTTTAATATATACTAATATTCTACCTTATATATATTAAGCGTAACTTTATAAAGAAATTCCTAAAATATTAATTTATCTATTTAGTATATAAAATTTAGAATATAAACTTATAAGAAGAACTTAATTAATAGATAGACTATATATATAGAAAATACCCTAAACTTAAGCGATAGATAAATTCTAAGAAAATATTATAAATAATAGCTAGACTTTTAAAAGAAATATCTAAGATACTTATTAAGTAATAGAATTATATCTATAAATATACTAGTATAGAGGAAAGTAGCTATTTTTAGAATAATAACTTTACTAGTTAAAATCTATCCCTACTTACTATAGTAATAAGATAAGATTACTATTTAGTATATACTAAGTATATATTCTATATATACTAAATTTATATAGATTAAAAGTATATACTCTTAAGATATTTAAAAAAAAGGATATAATAAAGTAATAAGATATTAATAATACCTAATAAAATTATAATAATATAGTGAGATTAGTAGTATAGATAAAGAAAAGAAGTTAGCTTTACTTTTATTAACTTATATATATTTAGATTATACTAAACTTCTACTAAATAAAAGATATTATAAGATAATAGGTTAATAATAAGACTATCTAGATTTTTTATAAAATCTTAATAATCTATATAATACTTCTAATTCTAATATATATTCTAAGTATAACTCTAGTATATACTTAGGAACCTTAAGATTATTTCTATCTAGAGGGCTAACTACTTATAGATTAAGTATATACTTAGCTTCTATTCTATAAATATAGTTAATAAAGACTAATATTTATAGTATATAAAAATATTAGTATATATTATTAATAGAAGATAAAGAGGTATAAATTTATACTAAGTATATATAAAGAAGACTTAAGGCTTATACTAAGTAAAGGTAGATAAAATTTAAAGTATTAGAAGAAAAAAGCTATTTATTAGAGTAGTAATAGAAATAGTTTTAAAGCTAACTAGAACTTAATAAAAAAGAGCTTTAACTTAATATAGAGCTTAACTTAGCCTTAATATATATTAAGTATAATAAAGAAGAGGAACCTCTAAAAGACTTCTATAAAGATTATTAGATAGATAGAATTATTAATTATAGTATTTATTTAATATTATAAGGCGATAAGTATTTTTATAAAAGGGAAAGTATTCCTTTAGGATTAGATAAATACTATATAGGTTTTATTTAATAGAAAAGTAGATTAAATAGAGCTATACTTAGCTAATACCTAGTACGCGTTTTAATAGAATTTTTATATAATAAGTTTATACTAGTTCTATAATTAATATTAGGATATCTATTAAGATAGAAGTCTCTAAATAAGAAGATCTACTTTAATAATAAAGTAGGTTATTAATCTTTTAAAGCTACCTAGAAATCTAGAGACTATATATATTTAGTATATATTAAGACTAAGAAAGAAAGACTAGATTATTAATATTAAATAGGAAAAAAGAACTAGGAAATATATAGAATAAGTATAGGCACTATATAGATAGAGTATAGGTATTATATAGGTAGAATATATATAGAATATAGGTAGGTAAATTAATAATAATTATATTTATAGCGAGAAAATCAAGATAATTTTAGAAGTTATAGTGTTTATATAGTATATATATAATATATATAGAGTATATAAGGAATATAAGAAAGATAAAAAGTATTTATTAAGTACTAGGCTTAATATATAAAAAAAGGAATATACTTACCTATCCTACTCTAAATATCTAGTGTATATTAAGTATATACTAAGCTTTAAAGAAAAAAAAAAAGACTTTTCTCTCCCACCTATAAAGCTTAGTATAGGCTAGATATAAGCTAAGTATAAGGTTTAGCTATTAAAAGAAAAAAAAGTTTTTTTCCTTCTACCTATATATATATTTAATATAAGCTAAGTGTAAGTTACTCTCCTCCCTATATTATATAAGCTTATGTGAGGCTTAGACGTCTACTTAGAGTATTTAGTAAGGGGAGCTAGGTATATATTAGATATATATTTAATATAGGGGGGGTATATATATACTTAGGACTAGAAGGGAATAGTAGTATATAAAAGCGCTCTTAAGAATAACCTCTTTAGATTTAGAGTTAGTATATATTAGATATAAATTTAGTATAAACTTATATTACGCTTCTTATTTAATAAAGGTATTTAGTAATTTTAGTAATACTAAGTTCTAAGTATTAGCTTATATTATATATATATAAGGCCTTATCTATATTTAATATATACTAATATTATTTATATTTTTTTTAAATTAGAATTACTAAGTTTATTAAGTATAGATTAGGTAGAAGTAGTATCTATATTAGGTATAGATATAACTTAATTATAGGCTTAAGACTAGAATTTAGTTAAATAATAAGTATATATATATAAGTATATAGTAATATATAGTAAGGTTATATTTAGTATATATTTAATATACTTAATAATAAAAATAAGTACTAAAGTAGGTAGTAAAGGTTAGATTAGTAATTCTACTTAATATTAGCTAAGTATATACTAGGGATAAATATAATATATGTAAAGCGTTTTATCTTAGTTATATAGATATTAAGATAACTAATAATATTTTCTATACTTTATAGTATTAGCTTTATATATACCTAATATATATATAATTTACCCTAGCTCTATAATATAGTTTACGTTCCTCTATCCTTAACTATAGACTTAATTCTTAAGAGTACTAGTCTTTATTAGCTCTATATATATATAGTATAAGCTTAATTTATTTTTAACTAGCTAAGGTTTTAGCTATAAAAATATTAGTAGGGGTTAAGTTTATAACTATTATATATTAGGTATATATCTACTTAATACTAAGTATAAGTATTAACTAGCGCTTAGATACGCCTTATAAATATATTAATATAACTAAACTATATTAGATACCCCTTAGTATATATTAAGAATATACTTAATTTATAGCTAGCTATTTAATATAGATAACTTTATATATAAGGTCTAGGTCCTTAATTATAATATTATATCTATACCTACTTAGTATATATTTAGTATAAGTAGTATATATATATATATTCTAGTATTAAGCTTTAAAAGTATTTTAGGAGGGATAAAAACTATATATACTTAGCTAATATTCTATATTTAGTAGATATATACTAATAATTATCTATATTATCACGTATATAAACTAAGGGATCTACTAAATATTAGTCTATATTTAGTATATATATCTAGCTAAGCTTATATCTCTAGCTAGCTATAATTATAGCTACTTAACCTAAGATCTAGTTTAATATATACCTAGTATAGCTATTTAAAGATTATATAGCTTATAAAGAGGGATTTAATTATAGTTATAATTAGTAATAGGACTTATTATAGTATTAGTAAAGTATATACTTAATATAAGGAGAATATAAACTAACTATAATAGTACTTAAAAAAGGTGCTTAGATTTATTAAGTTATCTATATAAGGATTTATATATTAATTAGATAAAATTATAACTAATATAGCTATAGTAAGTATATACTTAATATATATAAAATATATATTAATTTTTTAATAATAATTATAGGATAATAATAGAAGAGTATATCTAATATATATTAGATATAGGTGGTAAAGAAAGAAAAATAAGATAGTTATAATTCTATAAATATAAATAATCACTAGCCTCATATATACTAAGCCTTGGTATAACCTCGGCTATAGTCGAATTTAACCGGCCGGACATCGGCTTACTTTCTACTATACCGGAACTATTTTCTACTATAGCCGAGCTAGGTGCCCTAGTTCCACTCTTAATCACGCTTGATGTGTTGTCAACGGGTGTCACGGTTCTAGCTTCCGCTCGGCGACTCCTCGGGCCTTTGAATTGGGAGCCCCAATAGCCAAGACCCTCCAACATGCATAGGTAGACCACCATAGCTTCCTTAGTATCTTAGCACTAGGCCACTGTGGCCCTGACAACGTGAAGCTTTATGAACGTGATATTCTGCAATATATCGTGTTACGTTCGCCGCCCTTTTAACCCTGCATCGCTGTTATGAATGGAAACAATCAGCAAAGCCTTTCCTCCAGCTTTTGTTGATAACCCTTGTTTTGAATGGTTTGGGGACAAATAGTCGAATCCGGAATGAGCAATTCTTTGGCGAACAAGCACTAAACATAACCACATATGGGATAATGTGTGCCTGTTGTAAGCACGTAAAACTCTAGTTACTGTCCATTAAGAGGACCCTCTGACCTCAAGTACTACCGCCATGGACATCGTAAATACTCTTTCCATCCCCTTTTGGCTCTGCTGACTGTGCTCTAGCTCGCATCGGATGCCAAATGTTCTGCAGATACTACCCCTACCCAACCGCGTGACAAGGTTCCAGAAACCGTAATTGTCGAAGTTAGGGATACTCCTGACATCAAAGCTCTGGAGACGCAACAGAAAGATAGCATCCAGTCTGACGCGTTACATACTATCGAAGAGGACGGTATCTGGGGTAATATGGTGTTCGACATCGAAGCTCTTGAGACGCAACAGAGAGGTCGTAGCCGGTCTGACGGGTCGATCCACCTCGGCTCTATTGTATTTCCTCCAGATAAGGAACTCGACATCGAAGCTCTTGAAACGCAACAGAAAGGTGGTATCCGGCGTGATGCGTCAGCCAATGCCAAATCGAAGAAGGAATGGGATGCACGGGCCTCTGCTAGGCGCGGATATGATGTAAGTGATTCAAGCTCGGCCTCTGATGTCGACGATTGGTCGCTACAGTCCGATGCGTCACAGACGCGAGAAAATGATAAGAGAACCCGGTTGTCTTATGCGGTAGATGATGTCAAAGCGGAGAGTAGATGGGTTGAAGAGGGCTCTTCTCGGCATTTCGAAGTCAAAAGAACGATAGACAGAGATGGCGTCCGAGATAGCTTCAAGAAAAGGAGCAAGATGATAAGTGACCGATCCACAGATGTCCAACTTCTAAAAAACCGTCTGGCACTGCTCGAAGAGCGAATGCGTAAAATGGAGAAAGACAAGAAGCCAGAGCGTCAATTAGAGGCTGACCCTCCGGAGGAACCTGCCAGAAAGCCCGAAGCTGAGGCTCAGGAGAGCATCGAATCGCAGAGGGTGCCTGCGATCGCGGAAACACGATACGTCAAATGGGCTGAATTCAAGAACCGATGTTCTCTCGACGAAGGACGCTATGCTGTTGAAGTCCTCATGGCGGGATCCAATCTAAAAGAAGAAATTCGACAGGAGCAAATGATACGAAAGCCTGAGTACAAACCCGACAACACGCTGAAGATCAGAGATACGCTTGATGGGAAAGTACAAGTCGGCTCTCAAACCAATGAGCAGTGGGTACATCGGATTCGCATTGATTCTTTACCTATCCTGCGCCTATTAGCGAAAGCGAGTGGTGAATCCTTCGCAGATGGGATACAAACTTTTTTCAGGCCCTTCTTCTTTTCAAGGTCTTTCCATAGCAACCTAAAGGAGGAGCTAAAGGAACTGGAGTCTCGGTGGGGTCAGACAAAATCCGAGTCACCTTCAGTTGAGGTGAAGAACGAGGACGCTCTCGAGTCTGCCGAGGTGAGCCATGATCCCCCACCAAAGGGCCAATATTCCCCATCCGGGAGTCTAATCTTGACGAGTCAAAGGCAGCAGATATTGCCCCTAGTGACACTGGGAATCCAGAATCATCTGAGCAAGGACGACCTATTGCCCATGATAATATAAGCGATGGAAGTTCATTGACTGATAGTATGGAGACTTTGAGAGATTTGCGTTGCTATATCAGATTTATGGACGCAGAAATCATACCACTTGAGAAGCAGTTCGAGGGCACTTATTGTAGGAAAGTTAGGTATGATGACTTAGCATACCTCTTCAGTCCGGAAGATGAAGTGTTTGCACCGGTAGCTTGTGAGATTTCAGCGTCTGGATTTTCTAAACCTCCTCTGGTGTCTAGGTATCAAACTGTTTGGAGACTATATGCAATTAACACGCCAGAATTCCAGTATTCAGACTTGGAACATGACAGCTATAGCAAGAATTTTGATGAGAAGGAGGAAGGACAAGTCAAGGAAAAAGCATGGGAACCAACCATGTACAACCATTTCGCCATCTGGTGTTACTATATCGATTTTGATGGCAAGTCATTTGGTGCCGTTCGCCATGTTCACCGGATTCGTTCTTTCGAAGGCGAGCGTGATATCACGTCTTTGCCGTGTTATCCTTTCCGATTCGTCGAAAATTACCGTGACTATCGTCGAAAGTTGAGAGAGCTGGGTCAGAAGTACCAGGAATGTCTTAGTCTCAAACACCTATCGTATACTGGTTCAACTCTGATCTGTAATCCTACAGGCGACAGGATGGATGATGCGGAAGGAAAGCTCTTAAGGCATCCGTCGCACGTCGACAGTGACATAATCGTCGACTTTGAAGAAACGTTCCAAAATCATCCGAGTTGGGGGTGTACGTTCCATGTACCAACGCCTGTTGAGGAAAACGCTGGGTCGAATACGGACAATATCATGCTAAGAACGTGGGCAAACCGGCAAAGGAAAGATTTGATCTCTTCACAGACTGAAACGATGCATACACGCGACTACAACCGACTTAGGAATGAGCTTATCAGAAAGGATGCATTTCTAGTGGGCTACAAAGAACGTGACCAACAAAGATTAGCTGGGGATGATCTTATTCTTTTGCCAAGGCGGCTCTTCGCGTACATCCTCCGAGAACGCAAATTTGGTCAGGTCGATGTTGGATATACAAGGTCAGCCACGGGACAAATCGATGGTTTCAAGAACTTGCAACTCCCTCCTGGCCATAAAGAGATGGTCCAGGCATTGGTGGATATACATTTCAAAAAGAGAAATATTGAAACCCTTGAATATGGCGACAAGCTAGATTTTGATATTGTAAAAGGGAAAGGAAGAGGTCTTATCATCCTTCTCCATGGTGTGCCAGGTGTTGGTAAAACTTCTACAGCTGAATGTGTGGCCGAAACAAACAAAAAGCCGCTGTTCTCTATCACCTGTGGGGACCTGGGCTTCTCCCCTGCTGAAGTTGAATCGTCCCTTAGCGAGATATTCCGCCTAGCGCATCTGTGGGATTGCGTCCTGTTGCTAGATGAAGCAGACGTGTTCCTTGCCCAGAGGACAAAGCAAGATCTCAACCGGAATGCTTTAGTTTCAGGTCAGTAAGCCCTGTGGGTTTTCAAAACACGTATCTATTGAGCAATTTTGACATCTGCTGGATATACATCTCGATTGGCTGATATTCCTTGTAGTCTTCTTACGTATACTCGAATACTACAACGGTATTCTCTTTCTAACAACAAACCGGGTGGGCTCTTTTGATGAGGCCTTCAAATCACGTATTCACATGAGCTTATATTACCCACCCCTTGAGCGAGACCAGACGATTGCTATATGGGATATGAATATAGATAGAGCTCAGAAGATCGACGCTCAAGAGGTAAAGGTGACGAAACAGCTTGCAATGGTCATTGATCGCAATAAGTTGAAAAAGTTCGCTGGCCGACATTATGATGGAACTGAGCAAGGGAGCGGTCGATGGAATGGCAGACAGATCCGAAATGCCTTTCAGATCGCAACTGCACTCGCACATTATACGGCAGAGAGGGAGAACAAAGAACGAGCAAACATCTACCGAGATTCGGAAGCAGAAAGCCGACTTCCGATGGTCGCTCCGATCTTGAAAGTCGAGCTCTTTAAGAGAGTAGCAGATGCTACGCTTCACTTTGACAAGTACATGACCGAGACAGCTGGCTTTACCGATACGCGGCTAGCATTTGAACAAGGAGATCGAGCAGACCATCACTACTTTCATTTGGCCCCTGACACTGGTGCTAGGAGCCTCGGCAAGCCGGGCTCTGTATACAACTCCCCTGGTGTTGAGAGTTATGATCGCTCGTCATATGGCAAACATGCTCGGAACACTAGCAGCGGCCATTACCATGGCGAGGAGGACCAAGAAGGCTCAAATTACGGACAAGCCCAGAAGACCCGTATGCCTCAAGCCTACGCCTACCCTCCTGAAGATAGGATGGACAGAAGATCAGTTTACGATAGCGGCAACCTACCATCCCAAACAAACTATCAACCGGGCGCAATCAACCAAGGCAAGGCTCATAGTTCTGGGATGTTCGAAACTCCCACTGGCTGGCAATCCGATAATCAATACAACACGTCTTCACAAAGAAGGCCAACCCCATTGTCCGCAAACTCTGCTCAGGGCCAGTATGAGACGCCGACGCGTGGAACGACTGCGGGTATACCAAACACCCATGACAATTCTGCAGGGCAACATTCTCGCCCTTACACCGCAGGTCAGGATTCGGATTCTTCAGAATGAAAATACTTTGCTGTTCGTGATCATCAAGTCCAATGCAGTCCAGTATTAGGTAAAATTTCTAAAAATGTTACATTCAGAGAGTTTGAATTTTTCTTTTACGTAAGAGAATGGAGCATAAGTCATGCATATAATAGGAATATTTAAGCTGAGTTCAACACTTACTAAGCTCCTCTAAAGCAGCAAATTTATTTATCCCCTACTTATTGAGTACGAAAAAGATATAATAAAGGGTTAAAAACCTTTAGAACTATAATTATTAGAGGTATTATTAGGATCAACTTGTTAAGTGTTAGCAATCTATATGCATGACTTATGTCACATTCTCTTACCTCTTAGATCATAGGGGTTGAATGAGTATCTTATTTCGAGGCCTTCCAAGCCTCTAGCTATGTCACTTAGTATCTAAGGTCAAAACTACGATCTTTCCCATGGACACTTTTGAATAAACTCTATGAAGCCATACAAAATCTCCTTTCTGAGGCCGCGAAGGGGTTATCTTGGTACTTGATAACTCATAACACCTTTTTGCGGTGGATAGCGTACATCAATGGTCACGACCAACTAAGTACTTGAAAAGGCTAGAGGTAAAGAGAATTAAATAGACTAACGAATTTGATGTCCCCCGTAGTGAATGACCTACTTCGTATTATATTCATCCTACTAGGGTGTTAGAGCATGCTTAATTACATAATCATGCCAGCTTCATTAAGATCGGATTACTACCTCTACCATCAATAGGGACCTAATCTCCTTTTCCTCACCTCAAGGAGATTCTGTCACTTTCGATACTGATGCCACTGGTGTTATCGCTAACTCGACATGCCTGAGCGTCGTCCCCCAGTTGGGGGCGTGGTCGAATAGTAAAATATAACTCTACTTTTTCTTCCGTCCACCCCCATTGCTCGAGAAAGACGCATGTGCTGTTCTTCCTGTGATTTGCCGGTCTTGACCCTGATCCGATATTTAAGTGTTCGAAAAGGTCCAAATGTGTCGCTAGCAGCGTTGTATAACCGCTCCAGCACAGGTCTCGGCCACATGATCTGTGCTCGATTTAATTTTGCTGTGCCCCTTGAACCTGCAATGTCAAAAGTAGATATACTGCTTAAGCCGAGCAAGCCTCGTCATGTTAGATTCTAAGGAGCTGCTCATCTGCCCCACTTGGTCTTCTCTATTCCCGCATCATGTATCTATATCCTGGCCACTATACTCAAGTTGCCTCCGTGGACCATCCATAGCACTCAACCCCCACTGATGACACTATCGAAATCCTAAAACACCTCGAAAAACAGTCGCATAGGCTCCTGACCATCCAAGAGGTCGGTCATTATTGGTGTGTGACCCCGCCTCGGAATCAGCGAAATTTTGATTTACACGGGCATTTATCCGCACAGCATTTATCCGCCCGGACTTCTTCATATTAAGCTGGTCTGGAGTAAGGCGTCTTAAAGTATCAGCGTATATAGTAACAATGACACCCAGTGACAATGGTAGCGAGATCACCCAGTATACGTAGAATAATGGCATGCCCGCCGCAAAATCCTGGCCCATAGAAAATATTGCAGCTACGATGGAAAATGGCAAGAAGATGCCGGCAAGGTAGGCGAGCCTGTTGAGGCTCTGCTGAGCGTCTTCGGTCTCCTGTTTCGACATGACCTCTTGAACGTTTAATTCTGAGCTTGACCGGTCCCTGTTCGCGAACTCAATAGGCTTTCCGGTTGCATCACAGTTCCGTTGTAGCCTTTTCCAATTGTCAAAGCGGAAATTCTTGGCCATCGGATCTTTGTCCATGATAATAGAATTGAGTGCCTCCACCCGCATGTTCCATTCAATGTGATGCAGTGCTTCTTCGTATACTTTTGTATGCTGCGTTACTAAGTCACCGCCTGCACCGCTCGATCTGGGAAGGTCTGTGCTAAAGCGGCGTAGAGAAGCTGAGTATATATCGAAATAAGCTTCCCATTTGGCCACAGCAATCTCATGGAGATATGTATTGAGCTCGTACATATCCTTCGGTAGTTCTTTGGCGACCTCGAGCGTCTGACAAATAAGAACTTCGAGACTGCAATTAATAATCTCCAGAGAGCCGCAGGGTAATCTAAGGTCTCCGTTCCCAGAGTTAGTGGCCTGACGCTGGTGATCACCCCTGCGAAATGCTTTCCTTATTCCTGATGATTCTGCTGTCCAAACCTCGTCATCGAGGAGTAATAAAACTATACCGGAGATGTTCGTTAGCATGCGTTGGCAGTGATATCGAATGGACACACTTACAATCTATATTTTTGTTCCTATGGATACGATTCCATGAGGCGGCGTGATTCAAGAGGGCGCCGACATCTTTTTCTTTCCCATAGGTAAGTCCCTCAAATGGGCTATTGACTGGGTCGAACAGAGCGTCCACTTTCATTGGGCTCTGATTCTGGTCTCCAGAACTTGCCGCGCGACTTTTCCTCACGGTGGAACGGGAATCCCATCGAACGATTTCAGGGTAACTCACCGAGAAAGCTCCAGACTGCACTGGAAGAGTCCATGAATGATGCTGATAGGGTCTGCGCCGCATGTGGCTCTCCAAGAAAGTAGTATTGAGTCCAAAGTAATCCTCAAAGACTTTAACCCAATCTGGCCTAAGACCCTGAAGGAGGTACAGACGAGAATGAGGGGTCCCGTTATCCCTGTGAGACAGCAAGTGGTGCTTTGCATTCCCCGTATTGGTCAATTCCGTTTGTTGCATGGTTCCATTAATGACTTCGAAGACTGAGGCGGGCGCTACCGCTCCTGGATTTCTTGATCGTTGAGCCATAGAGAACAAGTGGGCAAAAGATATTCCGAAGTCTTGCTACGCTGGTAGTCTCTACAATAACAAAACCGTAGCCAAGAAGTTTCACCTCGTATTAATTATCCTATGTAGTAATTCAACTGGCTTGTAGGATACCCAAGGTCGAAGCCGCTAGTGTAAACCCCACCGTCGACGTGCTCGAGCGTGTGCATCAACTTCGTGGCTCAGTAATCTTTCAGCTTCAAAAATTCGAGATAGAGAGAAGGACACGGGCCGAAGTGATGGAAAAGCCGTCGGCAGTAGAGTAATCAATGAAGACAAGCATGAGACATGAAAATAATCCAATCAGCCTTACCTAGATAGCCCGTGGTCACTCCACCTTTGCACGCATGAAGCTAGCCACGTACTCACAAACCAGCCTGAGCTAATGACCTGCACGATGGTGAGGTAAGCTGTTTGGGCGTAACAAATACAGTTGTACGCATTCTCCATACATACATCCAACAGGTCCCGCGAGCGGTTAGGATCCACCACTGTATTGCTTGGAGGGAGATGTATCCCCTCAACCGGACACACCTATCAACCGTACAACCCCACAGGGCTGATGCCTAGAGGCCCCTAAAGCTCATCCCCTAGGAAACAAGTTTCAAGCCCCAAAACCGCCGCCCTAAGGGCTGGTCTCATCGCCTAGATGATCCGACTTAGGGTATCGCTAGGGGGCTGTACGGTTGATATGTAGGTGTGTACGGTTGAGGGGTGAACCCTTCTAAGGTCCCAAGGTTGTTTTAGATGCCTTTTATTACATTCTCGAGGTTCTTAATTCTGGTATTTGAGGTTAAGGTACTAGAAATAGGCATGGAGCTTTAGTCGTAGGTAGATGGACCCTGGATGACCCCCTAGGAACCTCCAAATCCGGTCCCCAGAGCATCCCGTCTTTAGGGTGTCTTCATGGCCAGCTTACAGTTAAGGGGGTGAACCCTTTGAGGGGTGGCAATTTACGATGGACACTATATCTTTCTGACTATTGATCTTAGAACCTCAAGTTTCATGGTAATATGCTTGGGGATATGGCTATCCAGTGCTTTGTACGCGGAAGTTTTCCCGTCAAAACCATGTATTGCATATTTACGAGTGTGCGATATTGCAAAGGCCAGGATTTGTGAGGGTAGGAAGTGTTTTATGCCACTAGGTTGGTTGTAATTAAAACGTTAGTGCTAATATACATGTTCTTCGGAACAGATGACAGCTTTGTAGCATTGACTGATTTATTTTCATTATTAGAGAGCGTGTATAGCTAAGCAACAGTGCAAGATTGTTCCTAATGTACAAGCTGTGGAACTTGCCTGGAGCTAAAGTAAGGGTATCTCTGGTGGCGAGAAAACATGAATGATCCCAGCATAGACTATTTGAGCCACTGCTGGTCCATAGAAAGTAAGTGCGTGCCGTTAGGTATATAGTCTTTCTCCTCTCGGTATCCTGATGACCTTAGATTGGATCAAACTATCCAAACCGGCTAGACAATTTTTCCAAGCCCATAGGCCCTCCCGACAACATGATAGCAATATATTTATTGCGAGCTTTTGAGCTTTTCCTCCCACGACGATGGCCTGATGTACCGCGAACAAGCTGATGATAAAAGGGATGAACTAAACTGACATACAAGGGATGCTGAACGCTATCAATGCTAAGCTGACGATGTCGCTAATGCGGGAGATGACATAGATTTTGATACAAGGTAGGAGCTGGTATTCGGCCGCTTTTTCCAGCGCTGCGGTCTAGGATCTTGCACGGTGGAGAACATGTCTATCCACAAAGGGTCCTGTAGAGGTGTGTCATCTGTGTCGATGGTCTTATCCAGGGATGACAGTCTTAGAACATTGGGGCTATTTGACCGATAGGAGGCAGCGAGCATGATGCGCTGTATTGATGATTCGATGGCTCGCTGGTCATGCTGGTTGGGGTCAGTGGCCTTGAGAAGCCGCCCATGCCCATGCCATTTGCAGATCCAGCAGTGTATTCTTGGTTTGTCGGCGTGATAGGAGGTGTAAGGCATCCATTGTTCAAATGTGTCATAAAGTACGGCTTTGTTGGTGTGACTGGCATATTGTTTGAGTTTGGCTCCTTCCTCGACTCTGTACAAGTCTCCGCTGGAGGAGTGGGCGGGGCGTAACACCTGATAATTGATGCTTGCCGGGTCAGGAAATCTTCCAGGGTAATGGACACTCGCGAGAGATGTGCAGTCGAGTATTTGCGAGATAGAATTGAAGATGGTCGGTGCAATTGCTGAGATAGACTGTACAGTGTCTTGTGCTCGTACTTTGCAGCCCATTCATTCTCGGAAGCTTGGGATCGACCAAGAATAAATCGAGCTAACGCCAATGAAGATCGAGCCATATCAGAGGGCCGTATCGAGACAAATTCCTTGTGAAACATAGCAATCTCCGATATGAAGCATGCCATATGTTCGACTTCAGGATCGTATGGTAAATGGTCAAGGGCTAGTTGTAGAAAATTGTCAACCGTAGGATGTCCAACAAGCCAGTCAACGGTCTGCAGAACATGCCATTCCATCTGGGTGAACATATCATCGTCATAGAGTGCGCAGCACATAGCCTTGAGCTCCTTAATCGTGGGTACTCGGTCCTTACGATCTCCATACTTTGCCGCTACGAGCAACGCACAACATCCTACCAACTGGTAGTGCTTTTTATAGACAACACGGCGAGAACAGTACCGATCGAGAAGGTTGATTGTCAGGAAAAGGGTTTCTGGTAGCAAAGCGAAGGCGCTATGAGCTTCAATTAAGAAGTCAAGGAGGTACGGACGCATGAACCACTGGATCTCCGTCTGGATATCAATGGCCGCAACATCAGGTAGTGTTTTGCCCTAATTTCAGCGTTAGTATATCAATCAGTACATCGGTAACGAAGTGCATGGCGCCTGACCTCCATATCCTCCATATGCTGTTGGATGCAATCTCCATATTCGTAAATGGCCAATTGTGACAAGTCCTCAGCAATAGCAAGTTGTGTCTGCCGTTTTATATGGGCCTCACGTTCCCTTATCTCTTCTCGGAACCTCAACCCATGGTCGTCATGCGACTCCACAAAGTAACTATCGCACGGTTGCTTGTAGTATGCCATATTCGGTCTCGGTCGAGACCAGAAATCGGTCGCAGATGTAAGGTCCGAAAAGCTTTTCTGGGTATCCCAGCGCAGTAGAAATCAAGAATAAGCAAAGAGTGACTTGGGTTAGATTAATGATCGTAATTAGTTGGATCAAAGGTAAAGAATGACAAGGAGTCCCTCGATTTTCGACCTGCCAGGGGTTGATGAACAGGTTGGCTATAGACGCATGATGTTAGCCCTTGGTAGAATGGTGGCCAGATGCGGACAGCTAGCTATCAAATCAGAACGAGCAGTGATCTGCTTACCTAGAGATTAACAATATGGCGTAACAGTTGAATGGCCAGAGCTCAGATCCCTTGCAATTTTGTTCCCGGAGATTTTGGAATGATGTGCCTAGTGCTGCCTCTATGGTATCGGCAGAGTACGAGCTAACGCCTCCACTGACAGATTGAGTACAAGGTCGCGCGAGAATGTGAAGCAGCGAACGTGATTGGGCGGCCACAGCCTGCATGTAAGGAGCAACTATTAGCATAGGTATCTGTAGAGCAATGAGCATGGTGTACCTAAATAACCCAACTGCTGGAGTGTGTCGATGAAGTCACGAGGAAGGCCTTGTCGGCTCCGAGGCCAGCAATGTCTTCGAAACCGAACTTCGGAAGTACGATATCTATAAGTGAAATGCACAAGTCAGCCCTGACATGTTCCAAGTTGCCAACTTGGGAAACCATAGTCAAGAATACGACTTCCAACGCGAGGTTGCTACGCGTTCTAACCGCGTCCACAGGCGTAAAGTGGTGACAGCAAAACTCCGTAAGATTATGACGAAATATTTGCAGAGGCATATACGGTTTTTCAAGCACGCGGTATATTAACAGGCATGCTCCTGGGTATGGATCCCCAGGGCGCCGCTGGCGGGCTGCCTATACCCCGCACCAGAAATCCACCCAGAAGCGAGCAAATATAGATATTTAGGCGTAAGTGCATCGGCGAAAGGTAGTAGCTAGGAATCAGTTGAGAATTGTTGACGCAGCCAGTCTGGGTCCTTTTCGTGTAGGTCTTCGTGTATTGGCCATTCGCAGCCAATCGAACCAGATCCATTGACGCTCAAAAGGTCGAGGAAAGGGTCGGTCCATTCCATAGTGAGATGAACAGAGGGTGAAGATGTGGCCAAAGAGGAATGGTGGCCAGCTTGGGGTATGTAGGTGGGCCCCCAAGGGAACCAAACGAGGAATGCGAGAGTGAGATTGCCTTCCACTCACCATTCACTTCAATTATATTAACACACTTCCACTGAGTACCCAATGGCGATGTATCTGTCCTAAGGTCTCGTGTTTGTCCGATGTGTGAGCTTCGGTCTAGTGGTGAGGGTGCTTCTGTCAGGTCGGCGATGAGTTGGATAGGTGACGAAGGCCGTGGCTAAGTGAAGGAAAAAACCAATGAGATGAAGAAAGAAAAATTGACGACTTGCTGCCGGGGGTGTTGGAGATGTGGAGTCGATCTATTTGGAAGGACGACCTGCACGGCAGAAGTGAATTGGAGGGAGTCGCTCAGCGCACAGATTCACATCTGACGCATTTGACGAACTCCTTGCCCGCTCTGAGCCTCTGTGTGACTGGCAGAGGAGAGTCCTGGGGCAATGGGGTAAGGGGAGTGAGGTAGGAGAGGTGTTAGTGAGGGAAGAAGCACTGCTCTCCACACGATGAGGAGTAGAAGTCTGAGGCTGGCACTTTTGGTTTTCAAGATTTCGTTCGAACAGGCTAAGCGGCAGGGGTGCTGCTTGGGGACTAGCTTATGGCGGGCGGCCTGAACGTTTGAGCCTATGAAGGGCCTGGGACTGTCTAAATTCTGATACCTACGATAACCCTTACGCCGGTCTTGGCCCTTCCTCCACGCCATGGGTCGCGTGTGGTTAAGTGGTAATGCTCCAAGTGTTCCTGGTCCGTTCGCTATCCTTGCCCTTTTGATTTTGCTACGAAACTGACTTCTCGGCACTTACGTATCAGCTTTCTACTATTGTACATATTTGCAGCTATTCGAAACCCCGCCTGTCAGACCCGATTGAAGTTACCTGACTCGGAGACCATGATGTTGAGAGTGACCAGTAATCAGTACGGGGTGTAATCTCTCCGTGGTTTCCCCTTGTGTTCGGCTTGCCAGTGCCACCACAGGGGCGCCCATAGGTCGCTGATCCAACAGAAGCGGCGGCTTATGCGCGACCTATTGCCTTTCCCAGTTCCGAAATGCTACCGACAGATCAACAATCGCGTTTTCACTGGTCAAACAAGAGGCGGCTCTGCTATGGTTTTTCATTGGCCTTGTTCTCGCTCAGCCCAAGGATCTGATCCTGCTAGCACCATGCAACCATAATCATCAATATGCAGCCTTAGGGATCCAATCCATTCAGTTCCATGGTCTCGCTCACTCACCCCTGTCACTGCTACTAGACACAATCTTTTCTGGTAAGAGCGATAATGGAACGGTAACCAACCTGCAGTGTAGATACCGGCATTTCATCTCCGCTGTGAGCCTATGACGGCATGTTGCGTGTGCTTGCTGGCCTGTTGAGCCACAAATAAACGCTGAAAAATCCTACAATCCCGTTACGATTTACGGTTCTACGGCGTGCCACAGTTCCAAATCATCGAGCTCGCTGGACCTTGTCCTTCCATGTGGCTAGCAGCATGGAAGGATGAACCTTGCATCATGCACGAGGAGCACAAGCAGAAGATACCTCGTTAAAGGCGGTCAAGGCGATAATTCAGAAAGTCTTCTGCTTTCTAATGGCTTGAGAACGTCTGTTACGTGAGAGGTTATCGTGACTAAGGTATTTAAGCCACAAGCCCCGGGAGAATAGAGGAGCTGAGGCCTGCTGGTGGGTGCTGCCGTTAACTACCCACCAACTTTTCGTTTAATTCCAGCGAAGAAGCGAGTCAAGCCCCACGGGAAGTTTTAGCTGAGACACATCATCGTTCCAACCTTAGAAGCCGGGGGCTACTCCTAAGCTCCGCAGGCATGGAAAGTCGGCGGAGATGTTCGGTCGACCGAGTGAGGTCTTTATAATCGCGGCGACGTGTAGCCAACGTTTGTCAGGAGCGCAACTCAGAGCTCAGACAAGCTCCAGGCTTGAGTGGATGGGACAGTATCCTTTTTGTTCTATGCAAGGCATGCCCGACATGCACAGAATTATGACGAAAGTAGCTGTGGCTGAAAGTATTGGAGCCAACTTTACCACTTTACGCGTCTAATTTTCGCGATATTGGAGACGCGTTCAAAATGCGGGGACGATCATTGCGAGTTCCCAAACTGAGCCAGCCAAGGAACTACAGGAACCAGCCCAAACCAAGCCCCCAACTCGCGGATCCTGCAGCTACCAGGGCACATCCTTGACCTCATCTCTACTACCGGCCACGCCTCCGCCTACACCGGTTTCCTCGGGTCATTTTTGGCGAAAGATTGGGTGGCCTAAAGATCAAGGGTACCGATTATCCGATGCCTTACGCCCTGCCCAATGATTACCTGTCTCCGCAAGCTGAGGTACAGCTCGTTTCAGCGTTAAGCAACACCTCCGTAGCAGTTGTAGGCGTGGGTTCATGCAAATAAAGTCGTTGGACCATGATTGGTGACGGCGGGGTTGGCAGCTGTAAGATTGAAGAGCACCAGTCTCAGCCTCTCCGCCGACAGCCTGAGCGTGAGACTTGGCTGGCCCTTTCTACGCCCTGCATCGATAAGTCTGGATCCGGTAATTCGTGCGAGTCGCGTGAGATTGGGATCCGCGTTCAATCCAGATCCCATACTCCACGCTACTGTCACTCCGCTATTTGAGCGGCATCAGTGTTCATAAATCTCGCACACCGACGGCTTTGATAACTACCTAAGAGCGCGAATGTATGATATCTGGGCACGCCTCGAAAGGGTTGATGTGCATGTGCCCCATTGATTATATTGGAGACCGCCAACGCGGACCATGTCTTACTCGAAAGGTACTGTTATGCGGTCCACTTCCTCTTTCCATCCGCGACGCAACACCTTACTCCTCGGGAATCTCCCAGCTTGATGGCTGCTAGCGATGGTTCTTATCTGATAGTGTTACAAGACTGCATGCCAGTCTTGTCGTTTGTACAAATTGAAACGTGCTTAGGATTTTGGTGTGCAACTGAAAGGTTCTGGTCTCAAGGTAAGACGTGATACATAGCTACGTGGTGCACTTGTTGCAGGTTGTCGCCTTTTGCTCTAACATCCATGGGTGTTTTCCTTTAGTAGAGAACTCCTTTTAGCTATTCGGAAACATTCACCAATAGTGCATGGATCATTGATTTACCCGTGCTTGTGCCAGTACTGAGTGGTCAGCGTGGGATACAAACATTTCAATCGGTCAGTGCATGATATGTACTGAGCACTTTTCATGCCTAGATGTGCGCTATATGTCAAGGTCCGGCTCAGCACGTTGAAACTGCTGAAGTCAAGAATTGACATGGACCACAATTGGTGCCCATCTGAAATCTGCTAGGCATCATGTCTCCTAGACTGGCGAATATGGTATACAAATAGTGATAGATTAGAATTCAATAGAAGATGCATCAAGGACTTGGTTCGACGGTGCGGTATACACAATACAGTGGACCTAGAGTCCGAAAATGGTACTCATACCTTTTGTCATAAGAAACGCAATGTCAGACTTGTGCAAAAAGTACCGAAGCCAAAGATTACCCGGTGGCGGAAAAATATTTGACCGCATGGTGAAAAACTTCCCTTCGATTAAAGTTGCCCGGTGATAGTAAAAATACACAAAGACTTGAGGAGACCTTCAGTCTTTACACAAACGTTAGTGGATTACAATATGTTCATCACATCAACATGCCACCTTTGACTCAGGCATTGACCTGCCATGGACATCCACCGCTGCCGATTTGTACCCTACACACCCTCCACCATAAATGCGCTTGCATTCTCCCAACCCTCCACACTCGCAACCCCCGGGAAGGGACCAATAGACCTAAGGCTTGCAATCGGCCGTGCGAATGGTGATATAGAAATCTGGAATCCTCTTAAGGGGGTCTGGTATCAGGAGACTGTACTGCGAGGGGGCAATGACAGAAGCATTGAAGGATTGATCTGGATCCAGGAACCCCCCGAAGTCGATGATAGTGGCTACAGATCACCAGGGAAACTGAGACTCTTCAGCATTGGATACTCTACTACTGTTACTGAGTGGAACATTGCTTCGGGAAGGCCTATCCGGCACTCGGCTGGAAATTATGGAGAGATATGGTGTATGGCAGCGCAGCCATTAGCAGCAGGGCCTGGAAAGTCAACTCCTATTGTGATAAACGACAAAGACGAAGATAAAGGGACCCAGGCGCAGAAATTAGCTGTTGGCTGTGCTGATGGAGCGATTGTCCTCTTCGATACATCGGATGATGATCTACGCTTTGCAAGGGTCCTTGCAAGGCCTTCAAAGAAGAAGTCACGAGTACTAAGCATTACCTTTCAAAACCGACATACGATCATCGCTGGACATGCAGACAGCACTATCCGGGTGTATGACATACGGAATGCTCAGCAAATTCGGAATCTGACGCTTGGCGCTGGTCCCAAAAGTGGTCCAAAAGAGACTCTAGTCTGGTCTGTGAAGTGCTTGAACGATGGGACCATAGTTTCTGGTGACTCGACGGGGACATTGAGCTTCTGGGATGGCAAGAACTATACGCTGCTGCAGCGAATCAAAAGTCATGAAGCAGATATACTGGAAGTCGCAGTGAGCGCGGACGGTCAATCTGTGTTCAGTGGCGGCATGGATAGAAGGACTACACTTTATAGACGGGTGGAGGGTGGAGGTTCGGGAGGAAGGATCCGTTGGGCGAAGGTCACACATCAGCGAATGCATCGGCATGATGTAAAAGCAATGGCCATATTTGAGACGAAGGACATCAGTGTGATGGCGTCAGGAGGTGACTATTCATCCAATTGGGACGCGAATAAATTGAGCTAAACAACGAACAGGGCTGGATACGGCACCTATTCTTGTGCCTATCAAAGAGTTCGGACGGGAGAATCATCGCGCTCTCTCATATCTGCCTCAGCATCCTATCTTGAAAAGTGTTCCTCGGAAACGTTTAATGATGAGCTGGTGGGATCGTGAGGTCAGCATCTGGACATTCCCTAGACATGCCTCGACACAAATGGCGAGAGAAGTGTCTCCGGTGACGGGGAGATCAGATGAAGGCAAACTAGTGGCTAGAATACTGATCCAGGTAAGTCCTGCGCTTGAGCTCTCATTAATCACTATCAATAACCAATTTGTCAGGGAGAAGAGGCCATAGCCTCTGCGGATATCTCATCGGACGGCAGAATGCTTGCAGTCTCAACAGTGGCCCAGGTCAAACTATTCCGGTTGAGCCCCAAACTTGGCACCTACAAGACACAGAAGCTTGAAGCTCCATTGGAGCTGATCAAATTTGGAGCGAAGCTCATCCAATTTTCGCCGGACATGAGATGGTTAGCTGCTGTCAGAGCGGATGACAGCATTCAGCTGTACAGGATTAATGATACCGAAACTCCAAAAAAAGCCCCTCAAATTCTCCACAAAGCAGTGAAGTTGAAGCGACTGGTTCGGGATCTTTCAACGAGAAAGACTCAGTTGGAGAGTCTTGGAGACTACAACCGGCGTATTATCCGGCTTGCCTTTTCGGCTGATAGCCGAATACTTGTTGTGGCGGATATATCAGGTTATCTTGACTCTTGGGTCCTCGAAGGCCACGAAGACCTATTTCAAAAAGAGGAAACAGAAGCAAGCGAAGTAAAGGCATCAAACTCAACGTCTGACGAAAGCAGTGATGATGGCAGCGACGAAGAGAAACATCCAGCGGTGGTTTTCGGCCAGCACTGGATCCGCAATCCTTCCGCTTCACTAATCATCAAATTACCTGCCGCGCCTCTCGTATTGACCTTTCGCCCCTCAAAGAGTCAATCTGAGACAACCTTGACGAATGGTAACGTGGGCGTCCATCCCACTCGCCACACACCACACCCGCACTCCCATGATCTTCCGAATGGAGAAGACCGGCTATTTGTGCTTACAGCGGAGAATCAGATGTACGAATTCAATATCCTATCTGGCAAGAATTCAGACTGGTCACGCAGGAATCCGAGCTTCACTCTACCACGGAAATTCAGAGATCTTAGAGATAGAGCTATGGGCGCTATTTGGGATGTGCAAAGACAGAATGAGAGGATATGGCTGTATGGTGTGAATTGGCTATGGATGTTCGATCTATCTAGGGATTTACCTTCTTTAGATGGAGAATCCTCTGAGCCACCCATGGTGAATGGTGGTGGCGGTAACACACAGCTTAAAAGGAAACGGGAAAACACTCATGATGATGTTCTCTCAGCACGACCAAGAAACGACACCGGAGCCGGCAGCAAAATTAGGAACTCAGAGATCGGCCTAGGTTTGAACATCGCAAGAAAAGTCCGCAAGATCAAGGGACCAGAAGCAGCGGATGGGCAATTGCTCAGTTTCGACCGAGAGCAAAGTCCTGCCTCAGACGAGGAAGCAGGCTATTCACTAACCAATAGTTCAACATTAGTCGACTTTCGAAGACGCGGCAGACGACAAGACAAGGAAGGCTCGGATGAGGACGAAGATTCCGATCATGAGAACCTCCCTAACACCAACGCCGTCAACGGCGACACTTCCACCAACGACACTCGAATAACGAAACAATCAACCAGAAATCGACCATCGCACTGGCACACATTCAAATACCGGCCCATTCTCGGTATAGTACCTTTAGGAGACGAGACAGATGACGAAACAGAGGAAAGCGCAGGGGAGGGTGTATCAGGAGGTATTGAGGTAGCGCTAGTGGAGAGGCCGTTGTGGGATTTAGATCTACCGCCTCAGTACTATGGTAATCAGGAGTGGAATACATAGCTCGTAGGCATAAAAATTCAAATGTGAAAGTGATAATAGCAATGACTCGTTGATGCCTCTGCGATTTCATCTGCTCACTATCTTATATCCTTACGAATCCTGTATAGTCCTAGTAATCCCCGAGAGGGAGAGAGGGAGGATACTGTAACGCATACCGCAAGCCCACCAGAAACGATTCCAGCCAGTACAGCTAAAGCAAGCGGCGTCATCACTGACTTTATGCATTGCTTTGATTTCAGCACATCTTCGGCACAACAGCAGTCATGGAGGGGTGGACTGAGTTGCAATTTGACATCCGTGCTACATCAAAGGAGAGTCTGATGACTTCCATGATATCATGATATCATGATATCGTAATGATAATAGAAAAGTGTGAGGAATTAGTAGTAGGTGTGTATCTTTCATCGAAAGCTGTATGTACTAAGCGAAAGATATATAGTACATTGTTCATGCTCAACGCTAATTGCAGCATGATGCAGAAGCCAGTTCAATGCGTACAATGAATATTACAAGCTGCTCACATAATGGAAGATTGCATGACAGGGCCGCTTGATGAAGAAATGGACTCGAAGCATGAAGAGTGTTGGAAATGCTAGAGCTCGCCATGGTCATACTTCTCGATGATAGAAGCTGCGTCGCTGGGTTTACCGAATTGCCCTTGCTTCAGCTGGTTAAAAGCAACGTCGAAACGGGCGCCGAAGTAGACGGCGACGCCAATCTAGGTTTTCTGTTAGCTTTGTTGGAGTTCGTGGGAGATGACTATTTATCGTGCGTACCATGAGAGATGAGATGACGAAAAGCGTACCGAAAACAGCTAGCAGAAGGTAGACTGAGATATATTAGTGACTGGCCTGAAGTGAGATTCTGTGGACAAGCTTACTGGTATCCCATTTCGCCTCTTCTGCTTGGGCGGCGCTCTTGGCCTCGGCCTCATTTGCAGGTGGCGGCGCTGCTAGTTTGGCGGCGCTTTGGGCCGCAGCGATTACCTTGGGGTCCTGAGATGGGAAGATAGATTCAATGAATTGCTCGATCTTAGCACATTGTAAGTATTTGTACGGGTTAAGGTGAGATCTGCGACTGACCTTGCCGCATGCAATGCTAATCTTGAGGAAGTTAGGATCTCGTGGTGTGTTCTTCTTGTGTATCTTTCTCGCATATTGCCTGAAGATCTCGCAGACCTTCTGCAGATTTTGAGTAGATTGCATCATGATTCGACAGGCTTCTCCTTTCGTAATCTTGACATTTTTCTGGAAGATGGCTGGATTTCGGAAAACCAACTCCAAAGTTGCTATGGCCATTGATTGAGGGATGGCAGCAAAGTTGAATACGGACTGCTCCTTAAGGCCAGCCAGGTAGAAGAGACATTGGTCTGCGTGATTCAGGGAGTTGAGAACCATATCGGAGCTACAGTTCAGAGCTGCTTCCTTGTTCTTAGGGTCGAAGAGGTCTTCGAACTTTTCGACGTGCTTAGACCATATTTCCTTTGGCCAGAACCTTCGCTTGTCATCAAAATCTTCCTTGATATCTCGGATTATGTTTGTCTTTTGTAAAAAGAGGCCCATCGACTCCTGGAGGTGTGGGCGCTGGAGCAAAGCTTTATTTGCGAGACCGCTCTCGACAAACAGTCGGGTGAGACCGTTTCCCACTAGCCCTGCAACATAGTGGCAGTAAAGATCATAGTCTTCAACTGTGTCGACGGCGATCCCATTCTGCTCCGCCTTTGCGCAGTAATCAGCCATACCATTGCCCATTTTCTTTGCGATGTCCTTGATAATGTCTCTGTATTCTGGCTTGATCTTCCTGAATTCCTCGGTCACATTCTGGAACTGGACGAGCAGTACTCTGTCTTTCTCATCGGGGCCGTTGCCATTGTAATTCCAGCCCTCCTTCTCCACATTTTTGTAAAAATTCCTTAGCAAAGGGTCTTTCTCCTGAAGAGAGATGGTCATGTCATCTTCTATGGTGTCTAAGCCCCTCAGAATGAGATAAAAGAGGGCGATTGGTACAAGGAGCTCGGGGTGCAATTCTTGAATGACTGAACTGAAGCTGCGACTAGTCTTGTCAAGGAATTCGAAGCAAACGCGTAAGGAGGGAGATTCTTTTTCTGGATCACGGTTGTGTACAGGGTCGTGCCACGTTTGCCTGCGTGAAGTTTAGCTTCCGGTCCGTATATTCAATCTAGCAACCTACCATTGGATTATGTTTCTCAATTCTCCAAAATGTACGGCATAGTAGAGGACATCAGTAGCTTTGACACCCATAGTGAGCGAGAAGTGAGCGAGAATGAATTCCTGATTGGGATCGGATTGACAATGAACGGTGAAGTTTTCAGGGCTATATAATGATCGTGGGACAGATATACACTCTCCTCTGTATCATTGCTGAAGAAACGTAAGCATGAAAGAAAGGTGATGGGAGAGAGGGTGTTCAAGGAGGAGCACCAATGAAGCTTCTCCGCGAAAATACTAGGGCTTGATCGGAAGAAATCTGCACCGACCTCATTCTCGATCGGGGGGTCGGGTGTAGTGTGCGCCGACCCTACCTTACTGTCACGACCTAGTTATTGGAAGAAGTCAAGATATATGAATATATTTATGTAAATAGCCACAAATTTTCGGATTGGAAAGGTGGCCGAGTGGTTATGGCGAATGACTCAAGCTATAAACGCTTCAAACAGGATTTGACCTGGTTGTGCATTCATTTGGAGAGATCCGCGTGGGTTCGAATCCCACCCTTTTCATTTTTGCTTTTACCTTCTTCACCCGCTTTCCCCTTTACTAAAGCAACGCCACAACCTGTCGCTATCGCTTCATAGGTCTGTTTCGCACGTTCCAAAGGGTTCACGTTCCAAATGGTTTCCTTGCTCAACGAAGGAAGCATTCATACTTCTTCTCATTGAGGAGTTTGTACGACAGTCCCCAAATCGCAATAAAAACTTCTCAGACGATAGGACTGCACGAGAAGGCACTCTTTATAGACGATGACGCAGGCGACTTGGTGACCGAAGCGAAAATATGTGACGGTTCCTTTTGACGCTCAAGAGGTTCTAACTTGGAGCCACGCGTGCGGCCACAGCGCCATGCAGTTGTCACTTGCTGCATATTCACAACTCCATACATTTTCATCTTAACTTTAGTACAGGACATTGGCGGCTTATAGCGATAGGCTGGCCAACTTTAAATGGCTTCAGTGTGTCCGAAGGCGCCGCATAACAGAGACAACGGGACACATGGAGTTCGCTCTAGCGTACTTCAATATTAGAGGGCTAAAGTTGATAGGTCATTCACTGATGCAGTGCGATTGATCTGCATCGAGAATCCCTCGTTTGTTTCAACAAGCGTTCGGATCCGGTATTTGAAAGCATTCCCTTACTACTAAACAACCCTGTAAGGAAAATCCGCCAGGTACTATTTTATGCGGCTGCATGCATGATTTCGATGCAATCAGGGACGAGTTTCTTGGCATCAGTGTAAGACGTAGCACTCATGAGCATTTACTTCCATTTTGCCTTGAGAGCTGCTTTCTACGCGACTACGCCGCATGGTCTGCTACTGAATGGCCTGCTCTGATTACGCTAATAGATAACAATACCCTCCCCATATCTTCCATCTAGCTAACGGTCCGACTTGGGCTTGACAGCGCGGTAGTAACACGGTGTTCAAGACTTCCTCGCATTCGTCAGGCGAAGCATATCTAGGACACCCTGCAACCTCTGGCATGCTCACATCACTAGACGCCCTTTCAACAAAGGATTTGCATGCCTTCGAAGCCTGCTGGTCACCACGATGGCTGCTTCTCCTGTTTGCCATATTCTGTTCCCTGATCTTTCGTGACTTCGAGGCTACTACGAGGGGCTTGAATGCCCCTGTCGTGGGTCGGTGGCCGCTAGAGCCATACTTTCTTACAGGCTTACGATTCAAATCTCAGTCGATGCTCCACTTACGCGATGGATATAGCAAGGTATACAATCAAGCTACTCAAAGCGTATCAAGATGCATTTGGACTGAGAAAAGGTGGAAATTAGTTCAAAAACCAAATGTTCAAAGTCATCCGGCTTGATGGGATGGTCTTAATTATTCCTAGGAAATGGGTGGAAGAGCTACGCTCAGTACCGGAGCATCACTTAAGTCTACGCCATCTGCAAGTCTATGTAAGTATGTATGTCGGGCTATCTCCCGGCGTTCGTGACTTTACAATGGCTCAATTCAATCAAGAACCTTTATGGCAAGATTACAACTACAGATATTTTACTCAAGAGTGACCTTCAGGCTAGGATGCTGCGTAATCGGTTGACACCATGTCTTCATGATTTCGTGGCAAGCTCGCTAGAGGAGATCGAGTATGCTACGAAAAAGGAGCTTCTAGTCAACCAAGGTACTGATACCCTTTTCCTCTTGGCACTTAATTAGCTTGAGATGCTGACAGGGACACTGTGGAAGTAGGTGAATGGACGTCGATGACAATTAACCATAATCTCCTCTACATTGTTGCGGGTGTCATAACCCGCGCAATGTCAGGAACTTTGCTCTGCCGCCAACGCCAGTGGCTCTCGACCTGCATCAAATATACCGAGAACATGTTCATGACTGTGCTCATCTTACGCTTGTTCCCACGCATGTTCCATCGGTGGATCTCTGGCTTCCTACCTTCATCATGGATCACACATTTCTACCTCCGACGAGCCAAAAAGCTCCTTGTACCCATCATTCAGGAGCGTATTAAAGATCAGACATCTCCTATTGCAGGATACGAAAGACCGCGTGATCTTCTTCAGTACATGATTGAGGGCGCCGAAGGCGATGATCGTCAACCGGAACGTCTTGCCCATCTTCAATTAATGGTCAACTTGGCGGGTATACACACAACCAGCATGGCAATAACGCACGCAATCCATGATCTGTGTGAACACGAAGAATACTACCAAGTGCTACGCGAGGAAATCAAAGCAGTGCTCCTAAAAGATGGTGGTTGGCAAAGAGACACACATGAAAAACTCCGCAAAATGGACAGCTTCCTCAAAGAATCTCAGCGCTTTGCTCCTCCTACTCTTTGTTTGTCCACTCTCCATCTATTCAAATGGTTTTATGGTTCTCATAGCATCAAGGCTAATGTTTCTAGTATCCTTCAACCGTATCGCGCTTACATCGTTGACCCTCTCTTCCGGTATCGAAATCCCAGCCGGGACGCATTTCAGTGTTGCGTCCAGAGACATACTGTTCGATCCTGATGTGACACCTGAACCTGATACTTTTGACGGACTGAGATACTACAGACTGCGCGAGCATTCCACCGAGGGCTACAAGTACGATTTCGCCACTGTTGATGGGACTAACATGAACTTTGGGGCGGGCCATTACGCTTGTCCAGGACGGTTTTTTGCGTCTATGGAGCTGAAATTATTGCTTGCACATCTATTGCTAAATTTCGATTTTCGATTTCCTCCAGGGACTGGCCGACCAGCGCTCCTCGTGATAGATGAGTTCGTGGCTCCTCTTCCATGGGCAAAAGTCATGGTAAGAAGAAGGCAGTAGTTTATTGGACGAGTAGAGGTAGAGCTTGCTATTATCCCTGTCCTGATTTTCTAGTCCTAGCATTCGAGCAGGGGTTCGAACATACTGAAACCTCGTTGTATTGGGAAATGATTAGGTAATACAAAAATATGATCCGCCCAATGACCGGATATATGGCTTCGGACTTCGCCTTGTTTTCTTCGAGCCGATTCTAAAACGAGGTTCAATTGTTGTTTACATCGTTTTCCATTCCCGCAAGTTTTATCGTTTGGCCTAAATTGTGTTCTCCTAGCCCGTTATCGTACTTATGTCCCTAGGGGATAGTGACCGAGGTCCTAGAAGAGGACTGTACTGATAGCATTATACCGTCAAGGATAATTTCTGCAATGTTCGTCGGAAGAGACCCTACATCTTTGAACTCGTCGACTAGAACATCAATTTGATACGCTGTCGTAGATAGCTAAGGAGGTAGCTAAGTCGTTACCCTTGTCTTTCTGTATGGGTATACCAATTGAGTCCTAATTAAATCTTTTGATGAACTCTCAGTGGCTTCGCCGTCAGTGTTTCTCCGCGCCTTGAGCCGACACGCTTAGATGTGAACGGAACGAGCGTGGCGCCTATGCGCAACCCAATTTTTCTCGATTCTATAGGCTCTGATCTCCCACTTACGCCTATTCCTTTAATGCGCATTATAAATGGTCGAATGTGCTAAAACATTCCACCCTCAGACTACTAATCTTGCTCTCCATACATAAAACCACGTTTCCATAACAGAAGTTTTCAATTCTCAATGAAGCATTCACTCTTAGGATAGTGCTTATGAACTCATGTATTTCGATCAAGCCAGTCAGAAGAGCAACGTATAGCCTTTTCCCCTCGCGATGTGGTCCATATTCTGGCTTTTTATCAGTACCTGCTTATGTAACACAACAACAACTGGTAGCCTTCTCCAATAACGTGTCGACGTCTCAAATCTGATGAGCAAGCAGATAATAAAACCTCAGCCAAGGAAGACTATCTTTCGTACGGCCTCCCTGGTTTCATCTACTGTCCACGAAACATCGTAGAAGTTCGAGAAGCCCTTGACGCACATATTTCTACCAGTCTTGCTGGATTGCAAGTCGCCCAGATTGATACAATGGGAAACCCAGTTTACAAAGCGATCTTCAAGTCTAACGTGTATGGGGCCAATATTCGTAAGATATTGGGGTTGCTCTCATTCATTCCACCCCGGGGGGAAACATGGGTTGAACCAATATTCAGATGCATTTCCACTAAAGAAGAGGCTTTGAATGTTGCACCCTTGCATCCAGAGTTATGGTGGTCATGTACGGCGCCTCAAGGGGGAACGTGGCTGATAGGGCAGTTCATATACATCTGCCCACCATTTTTTTATTTTCCAGAATCCAGTCCGCCAAATCACCAACTGTGCCCCGATGTCCAGAACAATGAATTTGTTCAGAGGCCTGATGGCCATTATTTCAGGTCGGAGAGGGGCAAATTTTTAACTCTAAGGATGCTTTTATATTATGGTTTGGAACAGAATTCCACCATTCACCCAACTTTTTCTGCGTTACAAAACGATATCCTAAGAAGAGCTCCGACAACAACTTATAAAGACTTGCAGTCATATATTCTCTTCTTGCAGCGTAAGTTCATCCTCAAGTCAAGCCGATACCCTTTGCGTCAGGTATCAATGATCTGACCTATGCCAGTCGTGTTCAATGGCTGCCAAAACATTCCTAATGTCAATCTCCCACCTTGGACCAATCCCCCAACTCTCAACGCAAGCTTGATTACAAATCTTATTGGCAGCAGCGATAGCAGCGACAACACGACGAGCAGTCTCACACTACCCCTGGAAAACCCGCATCCACTTAACGCGTCTGATTTATCGTTGCAAGGACCCTCCGATGCTGTCGGGACATCATAATTGTACTATCCACCGCTCCCGGCATTCCCACCAGTTCGATAGGTTATTGTAAAAATACACGCCGCGTACAAAGAAATGCATGAGCCTACCCCCATTGCTCTGCTTAGCAGGTGTTCCACTCTCTCCTCTCGCCCGCCACTACTGCCATTCCCACCACATCTCTTTCCAACCTGCATAGCCCACCCTCTCCACCCACCCTCAAAAGCGAAAGCCCCATTCATCCACCGATCCTACTTTATAAAGACCCACAATCATGTATTCCCAAACGAAAATCCAAAGTCCAAAAATTCTTCATGGAATCATATGAACATGAGCGAAATGCTCCAATCTCTTACTAACCAACAGAGTACGACTTCACACTCGCCCTGCCACAAAATCTCACCACCATGCCCCAACACCAAAGCCTTGTTCCCCCAACCTACGCATCCCCGTCTACCACCACTTTCATGCGACTTAAAGATACACTAGTTGCGCTAGAGATATGCGCTAGAGATATATAGATATTGCCAGGTAGGTACCTATGGACCTAAGTAAGCGATTCGTATAACACACGTCAAATCCTCCGTGGGAAACGTATGTAGAAGAGATCACCCGCTTACTGTATGGACCCCCGGACTGTATAGCCCCATAGGGCTTGACCTAAAGCTGATGAAGCGGGTCCCGAAAAGGGCCTCCAATCCTTTAAATCTGATTACTCGGGGCGACGTAAATAGCCCTCAGAGCGTCACGGCTTTGGGGTGTCCTTGGGGCCCGCTTCGCCAGCTTTAGGTCCAGCCTTATGAGATACAGGTAAGGAGGTCCATACAGTAAGCGGGTGATCTCTTCTGTTTCTTTATTTTTTATATTAATAACTATTTCTAAGGCCTTTAACGTAGGCTATATACAATAGCACGAGTTTTTTTGTAGAGATATTAAAGTAAGGGGATCTTAATAAGTGGTATAAAAAAGGTAAGTATAACGTGTTGATTATCTATGTAGTTGCCAAGCGATCGGAGAAAAGCAACTCAGACGCCGACCAGTCTTAAGGCTGCACCCGGCTGCAGTTCACGCGGAACAAAACAAACAGGATAATACTCGAGTGTTACGGTTGAACGAAGAGAATCTCCAGCATCCGTTATTGCGTCCAAATCCTGCAACTTCAAAAGATAACCCTCACCGTCGTGTTGAGCGTACAAATAACCCAATAACTCCCCGCGATGGTCGTGGATACAGCATATTACGACGCTTTGGGGGTCAAGCCAAATGCATCAGAACTTGAGATCAAGAAAGCATATCGGAAGCTCGCCATAACCACCCATCCAGATAAGAACCCTGGTGACGAGACAGCTCATGCTAGATTCCAGGCTATCGGGGAAGCATATCAGGTCCTCAGCAATGACGAATTACGGAAAAGATATGATAAATTTGGCAAGGAGGAGGCTGTTCCAGGTGGCGGCTTCGAAGATCCAGCGGAGTTCTTCGGTATGATATTTGGAGGAGAGGCTTTCGTAGACCTGATAGGCGAGCTGTCGCTCATGAAAGACCTGACGAAGACCATGGACATCACCGCCAAGCAAATGGAGGAACAAGAAGCTGTTGAGTCTGCTGAAGCTAAGTTGGAGGCAAAGGAAGGCAAAGAGAGTGCGGCAAGTATTCCTTCAGCAGCTACACCACACAAAGCATCTATGTCAGAAGCCTCGACATCCGATCTTAAGCCTCCGCTGAGCGATAGCCAATCTTCAACCTCTGGGGCGTCTACGCCGAGGCCGCGAATGGGTCAGCAAGCCATAATGGCCCAATCTGAGGAAGATGCACGTATGGACGCCGCTGGTCTTACACACGAGGAAAAGGAACTGAGGAGGAAGGAGAAGAAGAAAGGCCTATCGAAAGAACAGCGGGAAGAGCTTATGGCCTACGAAGCCGAGCGGAAAAGGATAAGAGACGAGCGCGTCGATACGCTCGCTACTAAGCTGTTGAACCGTATCAGCATATGGACTGAGACAGACAAAGGTCGAGAAGTTACCAAAGCTTTTCAAGAAAAGACGAGGTTAGAAGTTGAGAACCTAAAGATGGAGTCCTTCGGTCTCGAGATTCTCCATGCGATTGGCCTAACTTACATGCAAAAAGCAACATCCTTTCTCAAGTCCCAAAAATTTCTAGGCATTTCAGGCTTTTTCTCGCGATTAAAGGATAAGGGCACTCTCGCGAAAGACACTTGGAACACAATAAGCACTGCCATCGACGCACAGCTCACAATGGAAGAGATGGCGAAGATGGAGGAGAAGGGCGGGGAGGACTGGACTGATGAGAAGAAGGCCGAATATGAGAAGAGGGTCACAGGCAAAATACTGGCTGCGGCATGGAAGGGGTCAAGATTCGAGATCCAAAGTGTCCTACGAGATGTGTGTGACAAAATCCTGAACGACAAGGGCGTCAAAATGGAGAAACGGGTAGAGAGAGCACACGCGTTGGTCCTGTCTGGCGAGATATATCAAAATGTTCGAAACCTCTCTTTGTTGATCTCAATGCAGGAATCATGCTAAAATTTGCTAGGCCCAACGGGATCCTGACGAGGAAGGTGACTACATGGCCTTCGAACAGCTCATGGCTGACGCTGCTATCAAGAAGGACAAGAAGGAATCAAAGAAGGAGAAGAAAGAAGCGAAAGCGGAAAAGACCACAGTATCGACTTAAGACCGCCCGGGGAAATCTGCATCCAAAGCGAGTACAAGAATCTCATTATGCCCGAAACGCGAGTGTGTTTTGGATCACGGCCGCCATTCCTTCGCAACTATATCCGTTTTAGATAGCCACCGATAGACTCCTGGGAACACCCTTTCATATATGGGGCGGAGTCCTTGGACGAAGTTGTAATCAAGCACCTTTATCCCACTTCTAGACGCCTGAGCCATGCACCGTCCTGAGATGATCAGATCCCGCCTTTGCGCAGTACAAATCATTCCATGTCCCCAACGCCAACACCCGCATCAACCACCCTCCTCAACTCTCCCATCCGCCTCTCATAAACCTCCACCAACTCCTCCAATCTCCTTTCTTCCCCCCTATCCTCCCCATGCAGCACCTCCATCCCCTCAATTCTCAGCATCATCCCCCCTCCCTCCTCCTCTCCCTCCCCCCTCTCCCCCTCCCCGCCTTCCCCATCTTTATCCCACGTAGGCGCCTTCCCCACCTCCGTAATCGTAACCGCCCAATCGGGACTCATACTTTGCGCCGACACGACATTTGAACCCGTAGCATCCATGTCTATGAGGATGAAGCGCTCTTTGATGGGTTTGCCGTGGTTCTCGTCTTCGTGGGCTATGGTTCGTGGAGAGGAGGGGGATGAGGGGGAGAGGACTCGTAAAGCGGCGGCGGTGATGGGGTCGCTGTCGGGGATGTCGTCGGTGAATATGTAGTGTACTGTTGGGTGATGTGTGGTGGTGGAGGTGGAGGTTGTGAGGAGGGTGAAGAAGGGTGTGAAGTGAGGTGGGGGGATGGTGGGTTGGGAGGTTTCGGTGGGTTCGTGGGGTGGGATTTCTTCGTTCGCGGGTGCGTTAAAGAGGACGGGTGATGGAAGGAGGGTTGGTGGCGGCGGGGATTGGCGGTTGGATTGGCGGGACGGTGGAGAGGAAGGGAGGGACGACATGCTGTCAGCAGCGGCGGTAGATGATGGCTACATGTTTTCAGTGGGTTTAACGCGGGGTGTAGGCTTCGGATTTGCTTGGTGGTGTAAGGTACGGCCGCCAAGGCGGTGTCTGAAGCAAAGATTGTCGACAATGTTGAGATATATTGACCGGAACGGCTTAGCGCCGGCTAGGCGTCCATCTTTGGGGAGGAGTACTGGCTGCTGGCACAAGTCCATATTGTACTGCTGCTAATATGACAATAAAACTAGCAAACAATTACATTTTAAGGAAGCTTTAGCACCGTAAGTGGCAAACCCTCTGGTAAGTCTACTTAAGATTCTGCTTCTTCGCTCGCTCTAAGGCTGCATCCCTCTCCTTCTTAATGCGCTCATAAGCACTCGCTACCTCTCTTCTCATCCTCTCGAGTGCCTTCTCCGCCTCTGCGTCTCCATATGTTTGCCTTGTACGGTTGATCCTGTGCCTCTCCGAAACCTCCCACCCTTGGACCCTTTCCTTCTCGGCCTTGACCCAGGCGGCTATCCTTTCTTCATCCTTATAGCTGATTTCTGAATGTGTTGCTTTCTGGTCGCTTGGTATTGTAAAGCTCGCAATAATGGGAGGATTGGAGTGTGTGTAGGGAGGTGGAGGTTGCTCAAGCATGATTCCTTTGAGATTGGAAGATGCTACTCGAGCAACGTTGGGTTTAAAGTCTCTGAGCAGCAAAGCGAATATGCTTGTCTGGAGATTTGTGTTAATCGAGGGTTTCTACGGTTGAATTTTGCAAATTGGAAGACAGCCACGGCCTGAGTTCTTGACATTTGACGGTAGATCAACGTAGTGCGTAGGCAGCAACATCAGAGAGAGCGGCACAGCAGGGCTAGCCGTCAATCAATACAGGGCCCCTCCTTCACGGCTATGGCAAACTTCTGACGAGGTCCGACCTCTATCATTGCAACAGAATGCTATGCTGGGAGTATCTTGCGTAATCAGCAGGAGGTTTGGCTCTCAGTAGAGGCAATGCCATTCACAACTTGACCCGTCTCGAAGGATTATTAGAGCAATGCTAAGGATGGGGTATCATAAGGAACGAACGCCAGTCGCTATGCTCAGAAGGCAATGAAGGCCAGCATTCTTGTAAAGTCTCTTGGGCTACTCTCCACTCTTCTTCCATTCGAATTCTGTATAGATGTATCAGCTCCCGTTGCAATCCTTAAATGAGCTTGACCGGTCTTACTTTGCCGGCACATCGGACACAGTCCCTTAGATGAATCTTGCTGGATCCACGTGAGGAGGCAATGCTAGATACAATAAGCACATGTCAAAGGAGATCCCTTGATGGCAATGATATACCATGTGGAAGGAGTGGCCGCAAGTGCCAATCACTAAAAATCTCGTTCAGTCCGACAGAGCCAACAAGGATATGGTGACCGAACATACAAAGAGCGCAGTCGTCCCCAGGATACTTGCATGTGGGACATGTTCCATCAAACTGGACGCGACATATTCCACAAACGTCATCTTCAGGCATGTCCCATCGCCAGGACGCTACCGCGTTCCATTCCTTTATGGTAACTTTCATGTTGCGTTCGCAGAATCAGGCTCTATTGCAGCGCCTTTGGCTGAGGGTCCGGCCTAGCGACAGGATGGGGTAAGCAACAAGCTTGTGAGTCCTATAAATTATACCCTGCTATGGTGTGAGGAGAGGTAGGGCGGGCGAGGAAGAGTGCTGTTTACTAAAGTAGTGATAGTGACTTATGGTGGCGGATAAGATAAGAAGCTACCCCTGCAAGCCCCTTAGCTCTACTTTTGATCCACAATGAACTGGCAGTCAAGGAGACAGGCCTGGGAAATCCCGAATGGATCCTGATCAGAAGGTCCCTACAAGAGAGCGATCTCCTACCATCAATTGAAATGTCACTGCAGGACTAAATATGGCGCTACTGGCACGCACACGACCACTTGCAGCGCTCTCCACCAAAACCCTCCTTATCTCTCGCTCTTCTAACTTTCGACGTCTACTTCCAATGGCCCAAGTACGGAGCGTATCGTTCAAATCCTACATAGTCACTCCAAAAGAGTTATCAGACGCGCTAGCCAAAAACGTTCGAACCAAGATCTCTACGGCACCACGGGTCATTCCTATCTGCGCTTCTTGGTTCCTGCCTAATGACCCACAAGGTCGCACTGGTCTTCAAGTATTCAAAGAGCAACGCATACCTTCCGCCCGCTTCTTCGATCTTGACGCCGTCAAGGACCATGACTCCCCTTACCCACACATGCTCCCCACTGCGGAAGGATTCGCAAAAGCGATGCAGAAGATGGGGATCAAGAAGGATGATGCAGTCGTGATTTACGATAGTAAAGAGTTGGGGATATTTAGTGCCCCGAGAGTGGGCTGGACGTTCAGAGTGTTCGGTCACCCTTCCGTATACCTCCTCAACAACTTCAGGTTGTGGGTAGAACAGGGCTATCCTACTGAGAGTGGAGAACCACCAGTAATGGCAGAAGAACCGAGCCGATATCCCGAACCTCAAATCAATCCAGACATGGTCGTTAAATTCGCAGAGGTCAAGCAGATAGCCAAAGATCATGACAAGGAGGGCGCAGAGGGCATACAAATTCTTGACGCAAGACCACGAGGGCGATGGGCTGGTACGGCTCCAGAACCAAGGCCTGGATTATCGAGCGGCCACATACCGGGTAGTTATAGCGTTTCGCACTCAGAGCTTCTTGATCCTAAGACAGGCGCTTTGCTGTCTTCGGAAGAGCTGAGGAAGGTTTTCGAAAGTAAGGGGCTGGATCCGAACAAGCCTATCATCAGTAGTTGTGGAACAGGCGTTACAGCGGCCGTCATTGAGACCGCTCTTGGGGAAGCAGATTTCGGGAGGGCTGATGATAGGAGACTCTATGATGGAAGCTGGACGTGAGTGTCTCCTATTAGCATTGGCTGTGTGGCAACACTAATTATGGGTAGCGAGTGGGCTCAGCGAGTCACTGAAAAAGATAATCTCATCCATAAGGAGTCTTGATATGGGTCTGCAGAAAAAGAATTTGACGATGGCATGACGGAACGCATCTGTCCGGTGGCTCGAAAGAGCCATGTCTGTATACTTATGACACTGATACCCATGAATGCCAGTGGCTTTCAAATCTACGAATGAGCCATGTTACCCCCTGCTGTTTCTGATGCACTAATGTACTAGCCGCATGAGATAGATCGCCAGCACCTCAATACAGAAGGACCAGTTACACCTGATGCTTAGTGAAGATAAAAATCAGTGGAGAAATCGTGTGGTATGTACAGACGATTGAGAATTTGAGCAAGCGCTTTGCATCTCGAGCAGCAAATGTAATAGACGGCAGGATTATCTTTGTGTCAGTAGAGGTCATTCGTGATTAGGAAAGAGTGAACACAGGTCATGTTGCGTGAAACTTCGATTTCACGGTTGTGAATGAAGGAAGATGAGTCGGTATTAGGTAGCTTGTAGGTAAGGAAGCTACCTAGGCATGATACATGTAGGAGGCATGGTGCATGTAGGAAGCATGATGCATGACAGGAGGCATGATACATGTAGGTCGGCATCTCTATTAGTGAAGGACTCCCCGGGCTCGGTTGAAGTAAGGAAATCTATTCAAAGTTTAGCTTACCCGCACGCCAACTCTTCATTCATGTGCGACTCCGCCTTACACATTCTATTCTTTTCACATGCCAATCCCGACCTTCCGACATTCACTTGCGCACTTACCTGAAGAAGCTCCCTCATGTTCGAAGGGAATCGCCATATAAGCCTCTTGAGAAATCGAGAGGCTACTCGATACAGACAACATGTATGATTGCGCACAGTCTCAAGGAATACAAACTTCAGGTACGGTATTACCATCACCACTCGGACAAGATTTGGTGCAACAACCTCTCAAGAGTCTCGCACTGACTCTTCATCTGCTCAGGTCCTCTGGCTGGGCCTACCTCAACTATGATACCGTCTCGATGAGCCCGGCAATACATCTGAAATTTTGCTCCTTTTATCGAAATGGAGACCCCAATCTGCGTCATAGACGCCAAAACACTCGTCGACCGTATTCAAGACGTTAAGCGCTGGATATACAACGGTCATTTACACCTTATTGTGCCTTCGAGCAGTAAGACCTAACTTTACCCCTTACCTTTACCACCCAATTAACATTAGCGGTTCAGCATCCGAAACCGTCGAACAGATCTATCAGAAATCGATAGAGGTCAAGCCGACACCACAAGAACCTCCTCGGCCAAGGTCAATAGGCAAGCCGACAAGAAAGGAATATCCTGCCTTTGACATAAATCCTCGTGTTGCCAGGGCCTTTCTTACTAGGCTGAAGGCTTGGAAGGAGGATGATGCTGTCCTTGAGCAGCGGGAATTTATACGCGAGAAGGAGAATCATGACGCTGTTGAGTTTCAAGACCCGAGCGAGCAGTACACGCCGTGGAAAGACATGGAAATTGAGGAGGAAATGCCAGAGCCTATTATGGACCGGCCAACAACTTGGGCAGAGGCCCTACGGAGGAAGCAAAATCTGGCCAATGGAATATCCGATTCTTCGGAATCACCGAAAGGTCAGTAATGGCACGTCTCTTGTGTCTCTCGATACTAATAATCTACATTCAGCTCCTGTGAAGCCGAAGTTGGTAGCACGTGCGCCAGGAAGTGATTCATCTCCATGGAAGATTAAAAAAGACGCCCCAAAGGTTTCTGCTAAAGACGTCCCAGGAGCATTGCGGCCATTAATGAGTTGCGCTCTCTGGCGTTTGCATGAAAGCATCCACCGTAACGACGCAAACCAGCTGTTCCTCTTCACCGATCAGCCCGAGATATGCTCTGTAGCTCAGAAGCTCAATATAGTTGTTCGATCTACTGCAGAGCTTAAGGCCCTCGTGGCCAGCAAGGCCGACAAGTCCGATGCTGCCACCTTCGGGGATCTGGAAAGGGAGTTTGGGCTACAAAGACAGGATGAGAAAACCGAAATCATTGAGCTCAGTGGAGAGGAAAGAGTTGTCGAGGAAGGAGATGATTGTACAATAAAGCCAATTGAAACTGCCAATATACCATTGCCTACGGCGGACGCTGAAAGAGTCAACGATAGCCAACCGATCGACGGGGAAAATCGAATAGCTCTGGAGCATCACAATCAAGAGACACCACACCAAGATTCTGGGAAAGAAAATTCCTCTCCAGCGAAGGAGAGTACTAATGGCAGCCCGCCGGCGGAGAACATGGCTGGCGCATCCACGGTCACTCTGGTCGAAAGTAAAGTTCCCAAGGTTTCTGCATGGAGCAAGCCATTGGCCGATCTCGTGACCAAGAAAAACCACGATAGTACCGAAAAGAGCTCTGAAGGTGCTCGTAAAGTCAACGCGGCCAACCTGAGTGAGATCGATCGCCCAAGTTCCAGGAGCGCATTAGAGCGTGGAGGTCAGAAAGTCACAGAAACTCCACTAGAGTCGTTCCCCCCAGCAATTACATCTTCACAGGAGGAAACAGCAAGATCAATCCAATTAGAAACAGCCCCACAGATTGCTAATCATGCTATTCATCTACCTAACGCATCACAAACACCATCGAGTCAGGCTACACAAGAACTTGAGGATAGTGACGAGGAAGAGATTGTGTTCAAACCGCAGCCAAAGCGCTACTCGGCCCAGAAGAAGCCCGTACAGCAGAATTCAAGACCATCGACCCCCAAGTCTCAGCCACTACAGAACCCTGAGGAGCGAAGTCCGCAAGTATCGTCGCTTACTTCTCAACCGAAACCGAAGCCTGCCAGCCATGGTCGGAATCCCATGGTTATTGGTCATGGCCATCCCCAACCTAAAAGCTTACCCACAGTGATTGATCCTGATGCTTTCGGGCGAAACTTCGTTGTTAACACCAATCCGAGCCCTCGTACTTTAAACAATACCCAAGCCCATCACTATCCGCGCCCTCGCTCTTCACATGGTCCATCGCCCCAAGTTCCGCGCAGCGCCCGTCGACACGAGCCGCGATTAAGCCCACCGCGTAGTCATCAGGAACCTGCTCCACGCGACTCTCCAGCTTCCGAACCGAAAGCTGAGCCAGTACCCCATACGAGCCCGCGTCGCACATCGAGAGTCATTGAACCGGAAAAAGCAGCTCCAAGAGACGCTCCAATGAAAGCACCAGGACCAGATGTGAATTCATCAATGCCAGCGCCTAAATCATTTGAGACCAATGGATTTGCTCCTCGGCCTCCCAGCGCAAACATTCGCTTGGCAAATACGCGACCTATTCCGAGTATGAATAGATCTAGGGACTACCGGTCTGCAGACTTTGGACCTCGCTCTCAAAAGTCGCAGTCCGAGGCGAAGCCTGAGGCGTCAGTACCTGGTCCAAAGACCATTGAAACCACAGAGTTCGTCCCTCGCTCAGCAATGACAACACCGCTGTACAAGCCCCGAGCACCCGAGCCCGAATATATCGAGCCAAGAGCCTCCATGCCGGAAGTGGAGTATGTCCTAAAGTCGGGCACAACTAGAGCATCAGCGCGTGGCAGAGGCAGGCTGTGGACGCCTTCTTAGTCCGTTATTGCGAGCAAGGGCATACCTCATTCGCGTAATTCTGACTGATGACGGATCTTTCAATCTGGTCCCACTGTGGTGGTTCCCACATCAGCTGTGAATCCAAAATGCTGAGTCGTACTTCATAGATGAGGCCGGATTATGTGCGGTAGCTATTTCGTACGGACGGGTATTGAAAATAGATTTGCGCAGAAAACAATTTGGAACATCCAGGACCAAGCACCACAGGATGCACCAACCGGAGATATACTTGGCGGAGTCAAAACATTGCAAAGGAGATGGAGAGAAATCAGTAGTGGTGGTAACGGGGTCGTCTAGATTGTCAAAAATCGGTCTCGTTATGTACATGCGTGGTGGTTTGATGGATAATATTGATATGCGAATCAGATTGAAAAGTGCGAATAGTCAGTCTAGAATGAATCAAAAGTGTTGCCTTTCCTTATATCAATTGCATAAAGTCTACATGAATGGCAATGTTAGGACCTCTCCTTTCAAACGAGCTCTCTCAGTTAACATTATCATGCCTTCAAATGACACGACTGCCTGCTGGCTTTAACGCACGAAATGACGAGGGCTTCCATCGTTATCACTTTCAAATGGACCGTGCCGTGAATTCCCCATTCCTCGAGTTCGTTTTATATATTATGAACCTACCTTATGATTGGGAATGATATATACGAAAGGAAAAAAAAAGATCTGGGGAGTCAATGGCGCTTGAGGATATACATAGAAGGAGATTTGGCTATTCAATCCAGCTGCTTTGTCATGTGTAGATTAGAGCTTCTATCTATCCTTCCATATACCAAACATAACATCTTGGATATCATGTATTCCAAGATAATGTAATGAGAAAGGAGCCTCGTCGAGATGAGCGCCTCAGACCCTGAACGCCCAGAACCAATAGTGGCCTCGTACTCGTTCCGAGCCGCCCCGCGTGGTGGTGGCTGAAAAGATTAAAGGGAGCCTCTCCCCCACGAAACAATCTACAATTATACCACTCACCACCCTCATCTCAGTATGAATATGTGACAACGCTTTCTCAGACCCTCCCAGCAACCCTGCTATAATGATCATCTCTCTAGATGAAGGCTCCTGTTTTCACAGTGGTTAGAGCTTCTGATTTAGGCAACCACCGGCCAGAACGCCAATCAGAGCCAAGAAATGCGCGAACGTGTGTTTTTGGTGCGGTTTCGGGCTTCCTGTTTTGAGAGGAGATGCTTGTGATCATCGGTAGAGTGCTTGTGAATAGATGAGAGGTTGTTTGTGATAAGGTGCGTGTGATGAGGGATGGGAGATGGTCAAACATGTGGTGGGTTTCTTCGTGGTCTTTGGTTGCTTTATGCTTCGACTTTGGTTGCTTTGGGGTGCTGCTGGTGCGTGGAAGGAGCACCTGGTATATAGGTATCCGCGCGAAATACAGTGCTTTTTCTTAACTTCCTTGCTTTTCTTTTTGGATAAGTGAACCTCGTATACGCAGGCGTATGAATCAGTAATAATTAATATTGGTTCTTCAGTACATTACTTTTTTGAGCATACTTTTCAGTCTTCAGCTATCACTATGCGTTCCCTAACCACTGTTCTATCGTTGCTCTGCTCCCTCTACACCCTCTCCACCTCAGCACAAACAGCGTGCAACGGCCATCCGGAGCTCTGCACTCGCCAATACTCCAACATCACCTCCATCGGAACCCACGACTCCGCCTTCGTCGGCCTCCTCCCCCAGGACAACCAAGACGTCTCCGTACCCGACCAACTCGACGCCGGCATCCGCTTCCTCCAAGCCCAAACCCACAAAGACTTCCTTGGCACCCTCTCGCTCTGCCACACCTCCTGCCTCGAAAAAGATGCCGGCCCCTTATCCTCCTATCTCTCCACCGTGAAAACCTGGCTCGACGCCAACCCCAACGAAGTCGTCACGATCCTCCTCGTAAACGGCGATAACGTCAATATAAGCATGTTCGATGACGCATATACATTCAGCGGCCTGAAAACCTACGCTTACACGCCCCCTACTTCCTCCCTAGCCCTCTCCGCCTGGCCCACCCTCCAAGAAATGATCTCTGCGGGAACCCGCCTCGTAGCTTTCCTCGACACCGGCGCCGCCCCATCAGTCCCATATATTCTCGATGAATTTACGTACTTCTTCGAAACACCCTATGACACGACGGACCCTACTTTTCCCGAATGCACCATCAATCGCCCCCCCGGTCTGACCACTGCTGACGGGCGCATGTACATTGTGAATCATTTTCTGGACCTGGATCTCGATGGTATTGATATACCGGATGATGTGGCGGATAATACTACAAATGCGGCGACCGGGGTGGGGAGTATTGGGGCGCAGGCGGACGTTTGTATTGGGTTGTATGGTCGGGCGCCGTGGGGGGTGTTGGTGGATTATTTTGATCAGGGGGATGTGTTTACTGCGCAGAATGCGCTTAATGGTTTGTCATAAGCTCCTATGGATTTCAGTGCTGCTTATTATGCAAGGCGTTGGATTTGTAGAGAAAGGGAATGAGTTTCTTGCGGCATGTAATTATCGACGTTAAGATTTTCTCGAGGCTGCGTGGCTAACCAGGGTTATACACATATTCTGTATCGGTCTGAGCCATGCTGGAACTGGGCGTATGAGAGATTAGAGTGTATTGATTATGGATGGCCCCTCCGCGAGAAAGCCAATGGCTCTGCCTTCTTGCTGACGAGTAAGTTGATGCAAACATTTTCACCTTCTCACATATCGAGCTTATTCCCTTGGAGCAGCCAGCCCTGCAGGAGCATTATGCCTTATACCATTCTCATTCCACACCTGCCACGCTTCGTATCATCCCCTCGCCTGCTCCTACTTGCATGCTAGAGTTCAGAGCTGTGCAAAGGTCTTAGGGAGCAGTAGCATGGTTTACAAAGCAGTACGCCGCAGCCTTCCTGACCTCTGGTACGATATGTGCACCGAGCCTATGATTTGTCGTGCTTTCTGTCGCAGTGCTGAGAAAGTCAGACTCACCTTTCGCGGCCACCGCATGGCGAGCCTACTGACGCTTTTGCGGGGTTGAACCTTGATGCCTCCTCTGGACTCAAGAATCTCCTGTAGCTATAGAACTTGGTGGGAAGTTGCATGACACTAAAAGCGTTTAGGCTGGTCTATCGAAAACCTGAAAGATTCTTGACCCGAATTATCTCTTCAGAGCCATGATGACCATAGCGTTTATGACATTTTCAATTAGCAACAGCGCCGTGTTCATCCCAAAGATAGACTTGCAGGAGATCCATAGTTTCCTCTCCCCTTCCAGTTCCTTGACATCTTCGCAGAAGACATTCAACACTGGACAGCAGCACCTGGAACTTCCATTCTACAACACCATTCAAAAGGTTGGTGTGCTAAATCGACGTTATGAAATTATAGATGATTGGTTTCTGGGGACAGTAACCCACTAATTTAGCCATCCTATGTTTTTTGCTATACGTTTCTACGTTTGAGAGAGGAGTATCCGGATTTTTCTGGTACAACATAGGCGAAAAAGGAAGGCTTGATTGACTTTATAATTTCTCTACCTAGGAAATCGTCCGTTCATGACCCAAATAGTTTATATATTCATGGTGTTATGGGCCGGACAGAGCTGTAGAGTACGAATACCAGAGCCTAGGCAGCATGAGGTTCAGACCAATGCGGGGGATGGGACCCCCGCAGAAATCTCCTCCCGCTGGGCCATTGGCCTGTTAGGTGTATGACTTAATCAATCAATCAATACGAATACCAGAGGTTTTAAGCCAGGTTCCCGCGAGAAAGTCATTGCTATTAGTTGCGCGGCACAACCCGCTAGCGTCTCCCCCTTTTTCATCAATACTAACACTACTATCGGCTTACTATTGATTTAGTATTAGATAATGGGACGCCTGGGACGCCTGAGACGCCTGAAAACGAATTTGTACACCAGGTACGGGCCCGCGTCCCACTATTTAATACTATATTGATAGTAGGAATGAACCAGTCGGTCTCAAAGGGACCTGTCGATGAAAAGACACGACAATGGAAACCAGCCTCAACACTTCCTTGCTACTGATTTTAGCTATCGTATCAGCTACTACTTGGTATGCACTGGACTACTTCTACGTTCCAAAGCAGCTTCCGAACGAACCTCCTCTTGTTGGTCATCATATACCATATATTGGACATATCATTGGACTTCTTCGACATGGGACTCGTTACTATCAGATCATCAGGTATATTATTTCGGCCACCCAAAGTTCCTTGCTGAATATGTATGCTTTACTAGTGCTAATTGCAATCTCCCTATATACACGCTGAAAATGTTGAACATGAAAGCTTACGTCGTCACTTCTCCTGCCCTAGTCAGCGCTGTCAATCGAAACTCAAAAAATATAGCATTTAACCCTTTCATCGCCAAGCTGGGGAAACGTACGACCGGCCATGATGAAGCGACCAGTCAGATTGTGCAGCATAATCTGAACGGCGAGAATGGTCCTGGCTATGTTATTCAGCTTCATGACGATACCGTTGCTTCTCTCGCGCCAGGAAAGAGTCTCGAAAATATGACTCAGGCTATGTTGAAACAAGTGTCGCCGTATCTGGATGCACTTGCAAATGATGCGGAAGTCAATCTATTTGAGTGGACCCGTAATATGGTCACCATGTGCAGTACTAGAGCTGTATATGGACCCAATAATCCTTTCAACCGTGACAGAACACTCATAACCTCTTTCTGGTGAGCTCTTGTAGTCGAAAGGTGCTCTACGAGTGGGCCTGTGGCATAATTTTAACATCAAGTTTAGGGAGTACGACCACGATCTCAACCTCCTCATTGCGGATATCGCACCTAGCATCCTAGCACCGAAGGGCTATCGTGCTCGTAACAAACTCGCACGTGCTTTCCAAGAATACTTCGAAAACTATGACCCAATACGGTCTCAAAGCTCTGCTATGACGCAGGCACGCTACACCAATGCAACGCGGCAGGGTATAACACCTTTGAACCAGGCCCGTCTCGAAGTGGGAACGCTCATAGGCATACTTGCAAACACAATCCCGAGCATTTTCTACTTGCTGGTCCACATTTACCATGATCCAGCTTTGATCTCTGACATTCGTAAAGAGCTGGCAAGTCAGGGTCTTCTGAGCACGCCCGAGGAGATAGCCCAAAACCCCAAGCTCCTTTCAATGCCAGAATCCTGTCCGCTACTCCACTCCACCTGGCAAGAACTACTTCGTGTCCATGCATTAGGCATCAGTGCGCGCTTAGTCCTTGAAGATGTCATGCTAGATGACAGATTCCTCCTCCAGAAAGGGATGATAGTTCAGATGCCAATGGCAGTCATGCATAGCGACAGTACCGCCTGGGGTGAAGATGTCACCGAGTTCCAGCCAAGACGCTTCCTAAAGCAAAAGAATTCCAGCAACACATATAAGAAAAACCTTACAGCCTATCGACCCTTTGGTGGAGGGGCATCGCTGTGTCCAGGGCGGCATTTTGTAACGCTAGAGACGATGGCTTTGGCGGCTTGTATGGTGTCAAGGTTTGATCTGAGTCCGGTGAAAGGACAGTGGACCATTCCGCGGCAGCAGCAGGAGAGTTTTGCTACGAATGTGTTTCCACCTGCAAAAGATATAAGAGTTAAAGTCACGTTGAGGGAAAACCCGTGAGTAGTTATAGAATAGCAAGAGGACCAATGAAGGTTGCTTTTCTGCACATACCCGACAGACCGTTTCAGACTCGTCCAGTCCCACTATCCGGAAGGGTATGATTGCAAAGCTGCCTCGAAAATTCAAAGAACCTTTCTAGCTGTCGAAAGCCTTCACAAAGAATGACTTCAAGCCATGTAGACATTGAAGAGAAGAGTGACGAGGTGTAAGAGAATGGAGTATAAGTCATGCATATAACGGGAATATTTAAGCCGGGTTCAACACTTATTAAGCTCCTCTAAAGTAGTAAAGTTCTGTATCACCCACTTATTAAGTGCGAAATTATATAATAAAGGGTTAGAAACCTCTAGAACTACAATTTTTAGAGGTGTTATTAGGATCGACTTGTCAGGTGTTAGCTCTATATGCATGACTTATGCTCCATTCTCTTACATATCTCTCATGTAACTACTCACATTAGCTGGTATTAATATGAATTTTTAGTAATTTAAAATAGAGATGCTCTATAGTATACGCTGTTGATCAGCGAGACCGATACGGCAAGACCACCAAATAGAGTAATTAGTCAATAAGAGAATAATAACAGGCATGATCGAGAAAAGTGCCTTGGTACGATCGGCTCACGGTGATACGAAAGAGTACTTGAAAGACTATTGAATTGGTCATCTCATCTTGTTCGAATGTGCAAAGGAAAACTTTTTGCATTGCATTTACAGCATTGAATCCTATGCTTTTGTTGTCGAGAGTATTCTGGGAAGAATTCTATCCAAGGCTATTAGTGTTCTGAAGAGAGCCATGTATGTACACGATCGAATGATGCCAATTATCAACCAGAATTGCTTTGTTTTGATTGTCGTTGAGCAAGAAGATTAAGAGTGATCCAAAATTATCACGCTTACTCAAACGACAATAATAGCATCTCCGGGATGGAGTAAATACCACTTCTACCAGCGTGGTCGAGTAGTGTATACAGGGCCCCTTACTCTATGCGTCGGCTCCAAATATTTCCTTTACCAGAGCCTTTTTATTTACTGTTTGTGGATTAGTATCGAGAATATCCGAAGCATCAAAAGCGACTTACTCTTGCCCATGGCGTTCTTGGGTATCTCCTCTACGATTTTCAACTCCTGCGGGACTTTGTAAGCCACTAGCTTGTCCTTCAACGCTCTTCGCATATCGTGAACGCTCCAAGTCTTGCCCCCTTTACCAGTTTGTGCCTGAGCAGGGTTCAGTACAACGACTGCCGCAACTTTCTGGCCCCATTGCTCAGATTTTATTCCGACGACTGCAGCTTCCGAAACTTGGGGCCTTGTATTGCATCAGATCGGTTAGATTGCAAAGACATTAGAAGTAGGAACCCACAGTGACAAAAGCTCCCTTTCAATTTCCAATGCGCTAACCTTCTCTCCACCGGTCTTGATTATGTCAGTGCTTTTCCGTCCCCGAATAAAATACATAGGACCTTTAGCCCATTCCTGCCCGCTTTGACCGGCGCCCTCGACGATACGGCGTGTGGCAACATCTCCAGTCTTGAACCATTTACCTCCTCCGTCATCGGCTTCCACAAACTCTTCCGCTGTCGCCTTCTCATTGCGCCAGTACTCTTCAAAGATTGTGGGACCACGAAGCTGGATTTCGCCTTCTCTCTCCTTACCATCTTTGTCCACTTCTTGACCAAGCGGTATTACTTCATTGCTCTCGCTATCGACGAGACGCACCTGGACAGACGGCAGGGGCCATCCAACGCTACCATCGACTCGATCTTTGAAATCTAAGCCACAGCTTAACGCCATACCTACCTCGGTCATGCCGTACCGCTCCAATAGGACATTACCACCACTGAGCTCCGTCCATGCCTTTTTGGTAGGCGTAGGCAGAGCTGCTGAGCCCGAAATATTCAATCGTAAATTTTCTGGTGCTAAAGCCTTTTTTACCGCCTCTTTCGTGGGATCGGGAAGGTTGTCATATGAGCTGAGGAATCGATGGTAGACCGTAGGAACCACCGTTAGGAACGTAATAGGTTCCTTGCTCTTCCCATCAGCCAGGAATGGTGCGGCCAGGCGCTCCCAGACTGCGTCGACATTGAACGGGAATAGAAATTCAATAGTTGAGCCAGCGAAAAGAGGCGTGAGGAGGGCGTTAACGGTACCATGAATGTGATGCAATGGAAGGACGTGGAGTAAATGGTCCCGAGTTGTATATTCCCAGGCTTTCTGGAGTGATTGGGCCTGTGCGGTGAGGACCCTTTCCGGGAGGAGAACGCCTTTCTGCGATGCTCGTCAGTACTAATTCGCATTGGCCTCTGTGGTCACATACCGGACGACTCGTGGTTCCTGACGTGTACAGCATCATCCCTCCCTTCTTCATGGGCAAATGCACTAATTGGACCTCGTCATGTCCGCTACCATGTCTTCTCTTCTCTACGATGCTCAGCAATGGCTTCTTCGGTATATGCTCCAACCCTTCTTTTAAAGTCTCCTCAGCTTTGTCCTGGAACTTGCGCGACGACAGGAGCGCTACTGCCTCACTGTTTTCAAGTATATAGCGCAGCTCAATGGCAGGGAAACTTGAGGACATAGGGACAGCGATGCTATCACAGGCAAAAATTGATAATAGTGTCACTACATGTCGTCAGGAAAAATTTCCATACATTGTTATGCATTTAGAGTTCGCACCCACATAGTCATAGCCATTTTCTACAAGAAAGGCCACTCGTTGGCCTCCAATGGACTCTGGAGACGCAGTCTTCAATTGCTCGTACAGCTTGACCTTGGCATCCTCAACATCCTTGAGAAGCTCACCGTAGGTGAACCGCCGAGCGGACCTGGAATGTATGATTGCAGTACTATGAGGGTCGTGACTAGCAATTGCCCGGAAGATGGGCAGGTCAGGGAATGTGGAAGCCATTCGTAGCTGTAGTTCTTTGGCACCAAGCCTCCAGCGAGGTACTGCTATGGGTATTCGTCTAGCAATTGATGGTTGCAGTAGCCTCAAGCCCTGGACAAGCATATCTATCGGAGTACCAAATCGGACTCGGGCTTGAGCTAGGAAGCAGACGAGCGAGTCCCTGCAGAGTCAGCATGATTGGGCGGAGGAAAGGGATTGGTGGGAAAAGTGCTTGAGATTGTGACGTAGAGAGTACTCTAGGTAGTAGAGCTAGGCCTGCTCACGGCTCCTCTCTGCGGCTGAAGCGCCCTAAAGCGACTCCGAGGATGTGCCCTAAGCCACGCCTAGCACTTGTGGCATAAGGCTCGGAGGTGGCGCCGCAGAAGACGCTTCAGGTCCGCAGCTCCGGGGGCAATTCTTTGCACACACGTCTGCTCCATACCAAGATCGTCGTTTCGCATATCCACATACTGCTCTAGTAATCTGAGCTGGCAGCAAGAGATGCTGCGTCGTGGTGCAATCAAGCTAGCACGACAGATATCTACAATGTCTACTACGCCGGTAGAAGATGCTATGCGAGTCAAGGCATGGCCAAATTATCCACTTTCGCTACATTCAGAAGCTAACAGACTGCTAGATCACCAAAGCTCTGAACCCTTCTACCCTCGAAATCTACAACGACTCCCACATGCATGCTCACCACAAAGCCATGCAAGGCAGTGTTTCCAGGGAGACACATTTTCGCTTGGTTATCACATCTGAGGCGTTCCAATCGAAAATACAGCCTGCAAGGCACCGAATGGTCTACGCGTTGCTGAAGGACGAACTAGAAAGAGCTGGTGGCATACATGCCTTGCAATTACGCACGAGAACACCTGAGGAAGAAGAGCGACAGCTAGCGAGGGAGAAAGTCGAACAGGGTCAACCGAGTGCGGAAGTCGAGAAGTCATAAAATCCAATTTGCCCCGACTCACTGCCATCACCACATGGTTTAGCTCTCGAGCTCCATATCTCATACCCCAATTACGTGCTCTGGAATAGGTTGACTAAGTTCCGTGCTGCCAATAACGCAAACTAGCACCAGCAATTATGTTGTCCTCTAGGTAGCTCAAGAGGCCAGTACGAGGGCTTACCACCTTATCCTTTGGTGGAATGTCAGGACTCGTCGTCCCGCTCTAGCTATTCTATCTCATTGGTGGCCGAGACAAGTATTCCGGCGAGATAAAGGATAAAGGCTCCAACGCTGGGGTATGTTCCATCCGGAAATACCTTCAATGACAGGGACGGGGACTACGTACGCCTCATACGTCTTTTGAGGACCTCACACGCAACTCCTTCGCTTGAGCCTTATCTGCGGAACCTGGCTTTGAGAAGCACCTCCGCCTGCTACCTGTTGATACGTGATGGGCACAATTTGGATATATTTAGAGTTTTCGATGATAGCTCTGGAATGGCGCAGCTAGCGTCAGCATGACAGTTATTCAGAGTGAACATACTCTGGAACAGCTTATGAAGACTTGGGACATTTCATCTATGCCGGTTGAACGGGATTTTCTGTACAGGGGACTTGTATTGAGGTAGAACAATACTTTAACATGAGTTTCTGTTGATTGCGTTTGTATCTATCGAGGTACTGGCCACAGACAAGATCCGACGCCATAAACACATGCTAGAAAACTTGACTAAAATCCCCGTGTAAACCCGTAACACCATGATTGTCGCGTAGCCTAAGATCCGGTGTTATGTCACCATCTCCCTCAAACTCGCAGCAGCTCGGCCACAATTCTTGCAACATTAATACTAACAGCGGGCCCTTTACAGCTCCAAATAAACATCACAACAGGCAACATGCCTAGAGAACGCCGAGCAAAAGCTTCTAGCAGTTACAAGCACCACCGCCCTGCGTCCCAGGCGCCTCGGGTCTTAAATCAACACCTTGTCTCGGATTCGCTCTCATGTTCCTCGCGCCAGCTTGTTCAAGGGGCAGCTTTCTCGCAATAGCTGTGAAAAGTTCGCGGACGTTCTCCGATGTCTTCGCTGATGTCTCAAAAAACAGTAGACCAGCTTCTCTTGCGTATGCTTCCGCGTCCGCCGTTGCAATAGCACGCTTGTCAGGGTGGTCGGCTACCAGATCTGCTTTGTTCCCTGCCAAAGCGATGATAATGTTTTCGTTGGCTTGTCTTTGAAGCTCCTTGACCCATGCCTTGGCCTTGTCTAGAGACGACTGTGAAGAGTTGTTAGTGTTGCCATGATAGTGAGCAAATTGTTTCGTACAGCTTGTGTGATGTCGTAGACAACAACGGCGCAATTGGCATTTCTGTAGTACATTGGGGCTAGTGACTTATACCGTTCCTGCCCTGCCGTATCCCATATTTCAAATTTGACTGTGGTGCTGTCGTCGAGGGAAATGGTTTGTGTGAGGAAGGCAGCGCCGATGGTGGATTCCCTATAGTCATCGAAATGATCCTGGTATCCATTAGGTACCCATCCGTATGGCAGCATTGCATCAACGGTCAGGGAGCAGACTCGGCCGACTAACCTTGACAAATCTTAGAACAAGGGAGCTCTGTGGAAGTGTTAGTACCCTAGATGTAGAAAAAAAGGTACAGCAGTATCACCTTTCCAACCGCTGACTCTCCTATTGAAAAAGTCAGTACTCTGACAACGAAGCTGCGATCTCAGATATGAGCCCAACGTACCAAGTAACACCAACTTGAACTGGGCGAAGCGGGCTCCAGGCCGGGTGCCGGTCGATACCCGCGATGTCATGGTATCTTGGAAGAAGCTCAAAGGTCGATGCAAGTTACGTGAGAAGAGCAAGCTGTATTGTAGAGCTTTGAAGATAGTGAAAAACGGAGTCTTTTCATATGCAAGGACGTTGATGCCTTTCAGAACTAGCGCCGCGTCAAATGACGATGTCCATAGGGCTGAACGCACCCGAGCTGCGACAAGCTGTCCAATTCCCCTACTGAACACTCCAGCAATCGTCGCTCAACATGATACGATAGCAAGCTTTTACCTATTGCAATCTTAATCTCGATTCACTCCCGCTCTCATTCCTAGGAACCCTAAATCTAACAGCCGACCATGCGCAGCCTCTTCCCCTTCAGGGATATCAATGTCCATGCTTCCGCCTCTCATTATGCCTTCACCTCACCTTCCTCGCCTACGGCGCAGACATTGGTAGTTGAGCGTCCCTCTGGGGATCTTCGACTAAATGATGGAGCTCTGTTAGGCGCCAAAAGAGTCTCGAGTATTGCAGGCATACTCGGCATGATCAAGCTTAGATTAGGTGATTGTTTTGCTAGAGGAGTTACTTACTGGGCTAATGTACCCAGATAAATACATAATAGTAATAACGAAAGCACAACCAATGGGCCGTCTCAAGGGCCATATGGTCTACAAAGTCATCTCTACAGAGTTCCTGCCCCTCCGAGAACGTTCCCTTCATGACACAGATGAAGACACCTACCTAAGCCTACTCAAAATGCTCTTGAAGACCGGACATATGTATTTCTCATATTCCTTTGATATCACAAATAGCTTCCAACGGCAGGCACAATCAGATCCAAACCTACCATTGTGGAAGCGCGCAGATGACCGCTTCTTTTGGAACAAATTCGTACAGTCAGACTTGATTGATTTCGCTGGCGGTGTAGGGAGTGGATCCGGTCTCCGAGGTGGAGAACAGGCCGGCGCGGATCCTTTCATCCTGCCAGTCATGTTTGGAATGTTAAGGATCACTCAAACTCGCATCAAGGCTACTCCAGTGACATTCACGTTGATCACAAGGCGCTCAAGACATCGAGCAGGGACGAGGTACCTTACTCGTGGTATTGATGATCAGGGGCATGTAGCGAACTTCAACGAGACGGAGCAGATCGTGATACTGAATGATGAGGCCAGAGTCCTAGGAGGTTTTGCTGGTGGACGAGGAATGCAAAATGGCGGAGCTGAGAGCAACGAGAGCTACGAGACTCAGGTCATGTCATACGTCCAGACCAGAGGTAGTGTACCAGTGTATTGGGCAGAAATCAACACGCTACACTACACCCCCAATCTTCAGATCCGAGGCGTCGAAACAGCTGTAGATGCAGCCCGGCAGCATTTCAATGAACAGTTAGAGCTATATGGTGACAATTACCTTGTCAATCTAGTCAATCAGAAGGGTCGAGAAGATCGGGTGAAGAGAGCCTACGAGCAAATGGTGCGAATCTTAGTGTCTTCACCAGATGAAGCGAATCAAGCCGATTACGTTACAGATGAGAAAATACACGTGGTGGAGGCAAGCCAGAAGAATCAGAAATATGACCGGCTACATTACATCTACTTCGATTTCCATAATGAGACCAAGGGTCTTCAATGGCACCGTGCTCAACTGTTGCTGGATCAGCTAAAGCAAGGCCTAGTTCAAGGTCAATATTTTCGTGGGGTAGAGATGCCTGCCGATGCACAAGGCCGTTTGGAAGTACGAAATCGGCAGACAGCGGTGGTGAGAACGAATTGTATGGATTGCCTCGATCGAACCAACGTCGTGCAGACCATGGTAGCTCGGTGGATTTTAACACGTCAACTAGTTGACGTGGGTGCTTTGAAGCCAGGAGAGTCTGCCGATGATGACAAGACCTTTGAAAGTCTTTTTCGGAATATTTGGGCTGATAATGCTGATGTCGTGTCAAAGTCATACTCGGGAACTGGGGCCTTGAAGACTGATTTTACACGTACAGGCGAGAGAACCAGAGCGGGGATGGCCCAAGACTTAAACAATTCGATTACGCGCTACGTTAAGAATAATTTTGGAGACGGCCCACGACAGGATGCTTATGATCTGTTCCTAGGCGCATATCTCCCCTCCACGTCCATCACGGACACCAACCTGATATTCAAAGACCGAAGACCTGTCTTGATCCAAGCCATACCATACCTTCTTGCCGCCAGTCTCTTTTTTGTTATGGTGACCTCATTAACAAGGACCAAGCCAGAAACGACGATTTGGCCCTTGCGTGTATTTGCCTTCTTTTGGTTGATCATTGGAAGCTGGTGCGCCCATTTCATTTGGACGCATGGCATGCTATATGTAAGCCGAAAATTCTCCCATATGTGCAAATGCTGACACAGTGCGGCTCTAGGTCAACTGGCCAAAACTGAACACACCTCGCTGGGCCCAGGAAGGCTACCATGAGACGATGGGCAGTGTTCTTAAAGATAAGGTGATAGGAAATTTCGTTCTGGGACATGAGCGCGGCTCAAGTGTTGGCCGTGTCGGTCACATGGAAGAAGGCAAGAAGAGGATACAATAATTCGAACGATTCCGATTCACGACATCTTCAGTCGTCATTGTTGCATGACACACAGGAATTTCCGTACCATGAGCTTGCGTAACTACGCAAAGAAACACACCACTACATATAGAGCAGAAGCAACAAAACAGCCTTGTTTAGCGGCTGGAGTATATCTGATCGGGATTGAAGCGTATGGCAAGACGTTACGCAGCGAGGGTCAGCCATACCTTATTAACAAGCTCTTACTAGAAATAGATTCTGCTGTTACAAGCCATAGGATTATAATTGAGTCAACTGTACAATACTCAGCAATGGAGCGCTTGAATTGCTATTAATCGATCAGCTTGTTCGAGCGTAATCCTGTATGCAAGGTCTAGTAGCAACCACAACTAATAGAGTAATATAATACATAGGTGTCTTCATACGTTATCTCACCGGTAGTTCGGGGTTTACCTGTAGCGTTGGCGGAGTGAGCGCAGCTTCAGTTCTTCGTTCGCTCATCAGTCATTCCGTAAGGCAGTACAGCACTCTAATTGAACATAAGTGACGGTACCTCCCCGGATGCTCTTAGCAATCCTACGGCATGGCGTATCTTCATCAGATGCACATAAGAATATCTGCTGTACTAATGGCGAAGCGGGTTGAAGCATTCTCATCGTCGTAGCTATCGATCTGACCTGTCGGATGTCGTCCACTTCAAAGCAGTCGAGATCGCAGTCACCCAATGAGCCTTTCCAGCCCGCTCAACGCCCACGGAACGATGTAGCAGTGGATGACGGAGACTTAGATTTAGCCAGCGAGAGCGCCTCCAGTGCAACTAGTCCAGTCGATGCTCTGAGTTCGGAAGTTCTAGAGGGAAATCATACCGGCGCTGATGATACGGCCAGCGAAGGAGCCCAAGAAGCCTCAGGCAACGGCCAGGAGCAAGCTTTACCTACCTCAACGCCTCCGCCCTCGCGCCCAAACAAATACCGCGGCCCGGCCTCTACATGGCGTAATTGGACCGCTCCGGAGAGAGAACTGGTTGCTAGTCTCGACCAGTTGACCGCGAAGGATCTCAGTGTGCATCTCTACAATATCTTCAAGTTGAAACAGAAGAGGAGTGCAAAGCAAAGATCTCAACTGCCAAAACTAGACGAGGATGATGCTGATATGTACGACGCCGACTTGTGGGTACCGCCTAGGGTATGGACCGCTTGGCCATTGGCCCCTGAAGCAGTACCGAGAGACCAAAGGGAAAGAAAGTGGGTTGAGCCAATTGTTCTTCCTCCACCGTATATCGTCAGGCGGGAAATGCCGGGTGACATCTTGAGAGAACTTCTGGAGGCTGAGGTTCTGCGGAAAGCGAGGCTTAAATTTGCCGAACGACCATGGGCAGATATTGATGACGATGATGAGAACGAGCTTACGAATATGAAGCCAGTAGTCATGACAGATGATCAACGGGCAAGCAAGATTCTTAGGCCTACGATACATGCCATCTTAGCAAGGCTGGACTCTCTATTAATGGGGCTACATAGTGCTAGAAATGCATCTTTGGCATTCGATGACTCTGGAAACGAATCCCAAAGCCAGACGAGAGTGCGGTCAATCTCCCAACCCAGGAGTAGGAAGCGAAAGAGGGTGGCATCTGGAACTGACGCAGTTACTGCAAGTGCTTCAGAGCGAGCAATGACGGTGTCTGAAACCGACACCAGCTTTGCTAGTAAAACCGTATCCAGGTTGAGGGGTAGGGCCAACCGGTCCACGTCGTTCTCACAAACTTCCAACAATGGTCCTATTCTTCGACGCAAGTCAAGGCTTGCGCTACGTGATTGGAGTGACATTCTTGGCGTTGCTTCCATGACAGGATGGGAGCCCGCTGTCATCGAGAAGGCCGCTACTCGATGTGCTAGTTTTTTCGAAGAGTGTATTACATTCAGAACATTGAAGGAAGGGGATGAAGGCCATATTGAACTTTGCTATACGCCTGTTACTTCTACGCCTCTGCTCGTTACTAAAAAGGAGGGGACAGATCAGAAGGCGAGGAAAGGTACGCTTGGTGGTGTGCACCTCGATGGCTTCTTGGAGCCTATCGAGGGAAAGAAGTCATGGAAGTATCAGAGTAACGGAAGTGGGCAAGGGCCTGGGCGACCACGATCGAAGCACTGAGAATCAGAAGGAAGGCTGCGAAGGGGGTTAAACTTAAATTATTGATGGATCTACAGCACTGTATTTTCAAGACTGGGAGAGTCTCTGATATACAAATACAGTCATAGTGAGCTTAGTTCTCAAGCATCACTGCGCCACCAAGCCCTCATCGAACACTGAACACCTTGGGTATTCAGACCCTTAATCCTCAAAAAGTGTCTAAAGCTTTTGAAGCAGCAAATCTAGTCCATGATCTGACGCGTCAGGAATGTTATGAATTTAGATTGAACTTGAACTGAGTCAGAGCGAGAGTTAATTTATAGATCAGATGATCGGACGTATTCCATCACATGATTATCCTAGTAGACCATGGTCTATTGCTGTACATAGACCAGTTGTACAACCCGAGGTGCCAAGACCGCAACGAAGATGCATCCGGGCTGATATCTACCCTATCTTAGTGGCAGCCTCATCCGCTGAAGCCTTATTCCGCCGCTCCTCCTTCTGCGCACCATCGTCATTGTTCCTTTTCTCAGACCTTCTGGGAACAATCTACATCAAATTGCGATTTCCTTACTTGCTCCAAAATCATTCTAGATAGCTACTAAAGCATCCTTATCCTTACAAACAGCTGGAAAGGCTATACATCATGTCCCCTCAAATGGACTTTGCCGAGCTGCCGGAGGGGATCTTTTCCCTTTTGGATACAGACCTTTATAAGCTCACTATGCAATGTGCTGTCCTTAAGTATCTCCCCAATATCCGTGAGCGCTCAACAATATCCTGAGCAGGATTGTACTGACAGAAACCAGAGGTTACGTATGCATTCACAAATCGGACGCCGGATATGCGGTTGAGCAGGGTAGGCTACCAGTGGATTGAAAAGCAGATTAGCAGTATATGGATACTCCCTAACATGACAGGAACTATACTGACTCGATTGACAGAGCTTGGAAATCTCCAGGTGTCCTTAGAGGAGCTTCTGTACCTCCAGAATACCTGCACTTATTTCAACGACAACTACCTACGTTTCCTTAGCTCTTTCCGTCTAAATCCTTCAGAAGAAGTCAAAATATCGTGGATACCGCTCAATGATACTGAGGGCGCTGATGACGTCGGCGATCTACACTTGACTGTCGGAGGGCTGTGGTTACAAACCATTCTCTATGAGATTCCACTACTGGCACTCACGAGCGAAGCCTACTTCAAATTCTGTGACAGAGACTGGATATACGATGGGCAAGAAGAGAAGGCATATAGTAAGGGAATGAGACTCTTAGAGGAGGGGTGTCTGTTCTCAGAATTTGGTACACGACGGAGGAGAGATTACCATACTCATGATTTAGTAATGCAAGGCCTGACGAGATCAGCCGCCGATGCGAAAAAGCGTGGTTGGCCCGGTAAGCTCACCGGGACAAGTAATGTCCATTTCGCCATGAAGTATGGTATCCCGCCAGTCGGTACTGTGGCACACGAATGGTTCATGGGTATCGCCTCAATTACGGATGACTATGAACACGCGAATGAGACCGCACTCAGATACTGGGTTGGCTGCTTTGGAGAAGGCATCCTCGGGATAGCATTGACGGACACATTCGGCACGCCGACCTTCTTGAAGGCTTTCGAGAAGTCCTTACCAACGACAGAAGAAGCAGAAATCAACACTGCGTCCACACAGCTACCTTCAGCACCCCGTCCAGCGCTTTTAGATTCTGATGGTGTAGTCGACATAAGATCTTCACTTAATACCCGACTGCCCGATGGAATAGTGAAGAACGCTAGACCCCACTCGTACGCCCAGACATTCACGGGCGTTCGCCAGGACTCAGGGGACCCTTTAGAATTCGTCGAATTAATGCGAGACTTCTATAAGAGCCAAAACATCAAGGATAAGAAGACAATAGTGTTTTCAGATTCGCTCAATATCGAGCGTTGCCTTGAGTATAAGAAAGCTGCGGAGGAGGCAGGCTTTTTTCCAACGTTTGGTATAGGCACATTCTTGACCAGTAAGTCTAGTAGTTGCCGCTCTTCCATCTCTACTAACGATGATAGACGATTTCACCCACGTCTCCAATGGCAAGAAGTCTGTCCCCTTGAACATCGTCATCAAGCTCTCTTCTGCATCTGGTCGGCCAGCGGTCAAGATCAGTGACAATGTGGGAAAGAACACCGGTGATTCGGAAACCGTCAGTAAGGTGAAAGAGACTCTGGGCTATGTAGAAAAGCAATGGGCAGCGGGTGATGAGAAGACTCGGTGGGGTACTGAAGCCTCAGAGACATCTACGGCTTCGGTGCAGACGTGACCAGAGCCAGGATACCCACATAACGATTGAGCTTCTCATTGAGCGCATAGAGACGCAGGTAATGATTTAGAATGTCGACACGGCCTAACAACAGAATAGAATAGATGTCTAATGAGTCGCCTCGAATTGCATTTGTTGGGTACAATCTTAACTGACCGGTGATTCGAACGCCCCCCACGGATCTGCTGTGCAACGCCTATTCATATCTGCGTGTCGTTCTGGCGGCATTCTGGTAGCGCTACTCAGCTGCATCTGTTGGGCGCATTTGCGCAAGCCCGACCAGCTGCGATGCGACGGGATGGCACACATGCGAAGTAAAAGAACACCATAAAAAGGACATACATGATCATTGCTTGCGTACTACATTATCCATAATGCAGATACAGACCGCAACTGCTCTCATCCTCGTCTCATTACTTCAGCTCTACGCAGTCCTGCTCGCAATCGCACTACCTGCAACGGCGCCTTCACAAATCCTCAATAATCTATTGACGCCCAATGTTGCCGTTCCGTACAACGTAACCTACAGTACAAATTCATCAAGCAATGCCCTCCCGCCAGATCCCTCGTATGAGACCGCAATGACCTCAACGGTCAAATTTTACGACTACGGCGTGCCTATTTCCTACCTGGATACGGCCGTGTGTCTTGCAGAACTCCGCCGCATTTGTATGTCGCATTTTCCGGCCTTTAGTGAACTCGTCCGAACACCCCAAAAAGTTACTGTTGGCAATGTGGAGCTTCGAATATATCCAAGTGCTCAGTTGACTTGGCGTACTCTACTGGTCACAGAGCATTTGCTTGAGATTTGGCTTGAGCACTACGAATCCAGGACATTCAAATTTGCACAATGGGAAAACGATCTCGCTCTTGTTACGACTGGACATGTGTCACTAGTCGGGGGTGAATGAGGTTTCGATGGGAGCTGAGCAAGGTTTGATTGGACGGCAGTAAAGGCAATAGGCGATGTTTCATGCCACTCTCTTGCGATTGTCAGTACGAGAGTGTAGGTTTGTGTATAAGATCTTTCTCGGCCCCGGTAGCGATGAATGTATCCAAAAATAAATCATCATGCGAGTCATCGGCGCAAAATATTCTGCTCTCTTACCATCAATACAATTCTGGGCAATCGCCCTCACAGTAACACTACCTACGCAAATACCCCCTGCGCCAATTCTTAACAATCTACTCACGCTCAATTTCACCATCTTGCACAATGCAACGTCAGCAGCGAACTATCTCCCCCCAGACCCCTATATAGAACCCTTCTTGGGAGGGGAGATGAAGTTCTCCGATTACGGGTCGAGGCTATCGGGCACAGATGTCGTCAACTGTATATACCAGATACGGGATGTCTTGAAGCAACAAGAATCCAATCAGGAAGGTCTTGTCGGAACAAAAGTGAGGAATTACGATAGCGGCAATGTGCGGCTGTCTTTGCATCCAAAGCATTGGACGATTTGGGGGGACTTAAAACCGCTATACTTTTACCTGCGAGAGTTCTACCTAAAGTGGGATACTGTGGCGATGCAATTCGGTATTAATAAACCCAAGAAATTCCAGGTCGCAGTTGGCTTTATTGCAGCCATAAGCGCAGAGGAATAAGGTCGTGTTTGGATGGGGGGTGGTTGGGAAATTTAAGCGATATCAGATGCCATCGATAATAATATTGTCCATAATAACGTTACCGACTGGTTCGAACCAGGGCCCGTGCCAAATGTTAGCAAGATTCCCTCTCTTTGTATTTCTCAGTATTATTACCTTGGGAACAACACCGCAAGAAGGCTGGATCAAAGACTGGATGTCACTGCCTAGCTGGAAAGGGGCAGAGGAGAGGCTAAAGCTGATCTAATGTACGTGATGTAGGCTTGGAAACTCGTTTACGCAACTGATTAATTCCAAAGGCTTAATGGCTAGGCAGGTAGAAACAAGCCCTATGAGAGCGTCATTGCACAGAATAACAATCATAATGCATCAAGACGGCGAACTTCGCTCAATCATATCACAGGCAAGGCAAAATGGCCAGTAAAGGCTTACTGAAGACATATTCTTGTAGGCTGTGGATTTGAGAATCTCTCGCGGCAATGGTGGTATGGCCGGCAGCATTCTAGTAGATCGGCCTAAGAATAGAGAGGCGTTGGGCTGAGCAGGCAGACGCAATTGACGCCGTAAACAGGAGCCGTACATGAAAGGTGTGTAGAACAGGCTGTGCATGGATTTTTATACGTCTCCAATGTCCAGACCAGCATATTCTCCCTTCCATAAGAATCTTCAAGGTCCTAGAAGCAGCAGAGGGAAAGCTGAAGACAGTACCTTGTGCCAAGCTTCGGATCGGAAACTTCCATGAGCTCGGCGTTAGAGGTACGCCAAGCCGCTTTCGGAAAAGACTATAATTTCCTCAGCGTCCGCCTGCATCCTCTCACTCAGCAACTCAAACATTACACTTTAATAACATCATCAGGCATCCATTTGCTATACCTTTCTTCTCCAGCTTTTCATTACTCTCTTCAATTGACGACTCTTTGACCCTATTCGCCAATCACGCTGCCACTGTTTGACCAAATATTCACCGGCATTAGGGGCTCTCCGCAGATCACATTTCTGAAATGGCTGTAAGCAAAACTCCTACACTTGAGCATTGCTGTGCTCGATCAAGGCTCGAGCAAAGTTCTCTCTAGCCCACCGCTACATGAAATTGTCCATTTGTTCCTTTAGGAGGCGGAGCTGACCGCGATTCTTATCACAGCAATACGGCTACAGCGGCGGTGGAGGTGGTGGATATGGCCAAACCAACCCTTACGAGCAACAAGGCGGCCGGTATGATCAAAGTGCAGGCAATCCATATGCCCAACAAGCAAGCGATCCTTACGCACCACAACCGGCTGCACCGCAGGCTTCCTACGGAGGCCGACAACAACAACAACAAGGGGGCTATGACAACCAGTACAGTCAAGGGCAGTCGTCAGCAAATGGTGGATATGGTACGTTAGACTGCTTTTTATTTCGGAGGTCGGTCAATAACGTCCTTTAGTTGGGGGTAACGACGTGGAGATGACGCCTATGAACGGCCAAGCCGCGCCAAACCGAGACCCTAATGCTATACTGAACGAGTGTCGTGATGTTGACAAGGGCATTGACTCTATTCAACGAAACCTTGATCGTCTCCGCTTCCTCCAACAACGCGCCATTGATGATCCAGATGCAAGCCAGGGTACACAAACAAACAGGGAACTGGACTCTCTGAGCACCGATACTATGACCCTCTACCGAAGCTTTGCTGCTCGGATCAAAACTATCAAGCAACAGAAAGAGTCAGGAGAGCCAAGGAATGCCCCACAAGTAGGCCTTGTTGATCGCAAGCTGAAGGCGGCTATCAATGAATACCAACAAGTCGACCGGGATTTCCGGCATAAACTATCTGAGCAGATGGCACGACAGTACCGCATTGTTAGACCTGATGCCAGCGATCAAGAAGTCCAAGAGGCTATTCAAGATACTTCAAATAATCAGGTCTTCAGCCAAGCTGTACGTCGCCGCGGACCCACTCTATGAATATTACTGATCATTCCTTAGCTCCTGTCACAAAACCGAAGAGGCCAATCGCAGTCTGCTTTACGTGCCGTTCAAGGCAGACACGAGGCCATCCAGAAGATCGAGCGACAGATGATTGAGCTCGCCCAATTGTTCCAAGATATGGAGGCTGCAGTTGTCCAGCAAGAGGCTCCGATAGAGCACATCGACGCCAAAGCCGAGGACACCGTTGTGCATCTCGACAAGGGGAATGAGCAACTCAATCAAGCGGTTGACAAGGCAAGATCTGCTAGGAGAAAGAAGTGGATATGCTTAGGTATTTTTGGTAAGTCAAGCTTGAAGCCTCTGATAATCGAGGGGCAGTGGGCGCTGACATTTGCCAGTCCTTATCATCCTTATCATCGCGGCTGTTATTGCTATTGCAGTGGCGGTCACCAAGAAGTGACCTGGATACGGAGGACTGCACTTGTGTTTTGCGATCCCGTTACTTGGCAACAGGCCACTCTCTTTACTGTCTACTACCCGGCCTTCGTGCCTTGTTATTGGTCTTTCTTTAGCATTTTTAGCTGCTTTTTGCAGTCGACTGTCATCTTCTCCTTTGTCATATCTACTTCCAAAAAGTGTGGGAGTCTCTTTGTATTGCCCTACAGTATATATGTAGGATAAACGTTGTAATAGCATTGTAAATGGGGAGTTTCATGGACTTATGGTACCCTGCTTTCAATTCGCTTCAGACAAGTTAGCGGAGTTGATCGTGGCCCCTGTGTAATATGTAACATGTCGAATGCTTCCTACGGAGACTGGACCCTTAGAAGGGTCCCTGAGGCTAGTAGCGGAGCTAGCCGATTGGCGCGCTGTCAGGGACCGGTATCGCGCGTACTGTAGATTGTGGAGATCCACTGGCTGTATTGGGAAGCTCATCCTACCGCTTTCAATCGCTCGTGCAACCTCTCATGGAGAGAAAGCACACCCTTATTCTTACACCTGTACATATTCTACAAAACGGTTAATATGTCATTGCTTCGATGGTGCGTTCGACTAAGTGATAGTAACTCAATTGAGTGTCAAGGGAGTTACTGACTCTGTGTTTGCTACAGGTACCAGATGAAGCTGGCGCGGCGCCCTTTGCTGACCCAGAGCATTACCACCGCTGTCAGTCTAATGAGCGCTTCTTGGGGCGGCTTGTCAAAGCTCTGACACTTCATGTGCCAGGTCTTGTTTGCTACTGGAGATGTCATGGCTCAGCAAGGCGTGGAGCAAGTGGGGCTTGACAAACACAACCTCGCAAGGACGGGCAGAATGGCGCTCTACGGTGGATGTACGTGAACCGTTACTGGGCCCCTCCTATAGCTGCCCAACCAGACGTGGTCATGCAATTGGCTAACAGATATGCACCGGCTAGGCGTCTTTGGCCCCGCCGCAACTACATGGTTCAACTTCCTCGCCCGCAGCATAAACTTCCCTAAAAGCCCCAACCTTACTATCGCTGCCCGTGTCCTCACAGACCAGAGCGTCTTCGCATCCACAAACCTGTTTTGTTTCCTGAGTAGCATGGCGATAATGGAGGGGAGTGACCCCAAAGAGAAGTTGAACAGCACATATTTTGAGGCACTAAAGAAGAATTGGATGGTATGGCCAGCGGTGCAGGCGATAAATTTCAAGTTTGTGCCATTGGAGCATAGGGTTCTGGTCGTCAATATTGTGTCTTTGGGTGAGAGCCATAAGTCCTGGCCTTGCAACGGCGGAGCTAACGAGATCTTCCAGGATGGAATTGCTACCTGAGCTACGTAAACAGCCAAGGTGGTAAAGATGATGAGGGTAAGAAGGATAAGAAATACAGCAAGGTCCGGATACCTGATGCTTAGACGATATCGTAAGCTACCTAAGCAAGGTTGGGCGTGGGGATCTATGGCGCATTAGCATTGATATTGATACCTTCTGCATAGCTGGCCTTCAGCAGCGAAGCAAATGCTTTAACTCGAGAACAAATACATTCAAGATTCCTCGGAAGATTGCTCTAAGTGGCAGCGTGCTACGGATAATTTAACTGCTACAAGCTATAGAGACGTCGGGTATGTGCTTTGCCCTGTGAGCCAACATGTCAGATCAATAGCCAATGGCGAGACCCAAGGCAGTGAGACGGTTCCATACTTTAGCTAACACCTAATAAGTTAATTATAATAATATCTCTAGAAATTATAATTCTAGAGGTTTCTAACCCTTTATTATATTATTTTTATACTTAATAAGTAAGCGATAAAGAAATCTACTACTTTAGAGGAGCTTAATAAGTATTGAACCCAGCTTAAATATTCCTATTATATGCATGACTTATGCTCCATTCTCTTACGATATGCCCTACCTGATGCAAGCGCTAGTTCCAAACACGGTTAGACATGGCGGCTTTGAGGTAGTGTCGGGCCGAGATTTCCAAAACCTCCGTTCAGATCTCGGAGCCTTCCATTTTTGATTGTCTGAACAAATAGCTTCCACAACACCATCAGTGCTTCATACCTTCTCCCTGCCTCTCTGATATATCACGCAAATCTGAAAAAGCTCTAGCGACAAGAAAGGGATCGAAGCCTGAGGCGAGCAGCTTGTAGTTTTACCTCAAACCTCATTTGCATAGCCTGCAAACCATCACCTCATCTTCCTTCGTCCTTGGTCTTATTTCGACCTTCTCTTCATGGCCGCAGTCGACACCGTCCCAAACACACTCAGCCCTAGCTCACAAGTACCCCTCGACACCATTCCTATCTCTCCAGCCAAAGAGAACGCCGATCCTAGCATGTCGTCAGGAGCTGATTCTCAGGCCACCAATGGCGGCGAGGCCGTTACCGTCTTTCATGATCACGATAATTTCAATGTCAAGCATCCTCTGATGAACGAGTGGACATTGTGGTTCACTAAGCCACCTAGTGGGAAGGTAGGCCACGCTTTCTGGGGGCGCGTGTAAGGTCTACCTAGCTAACGATCATATGCAGGGTGATAATTGGAATGACCTGCTCAAGGAAGTCGTCACCTTTGATTCGGTGGAGGAGTTCTGGGGTGTCTACGTGGGTCTCGCAGACTTGTTCAATGGACATCAGCGCTGACCATTGCCTTCGTCGCAGAACAACATCACCCCAACTTCGGAGCTGGCGCTCAAATCTGATTATCATCTTTTCAAGAAAGGCGTGAGACCCGAGTGGGAAGATCCTCAGAATAAGCATGGTGGTACGTTAGCGCATCAAGCTCACTTCTTGTTACTCTGCTAACGATTTCCAGGCAAATGGAGCTATCAATTCAAAGGTTTTTCAATTACGTTCCTCCATCAATATACGAGAAGAGGCTGACAATTGCTTCTCAGACAAACGAAGCGCCCCTATCGATGAGCTATGGCTCCATGTCATGCTGGCCGCTATCGGTGAAACACTTGAGAACGACAATGACGGCGAAGTCATGGGTGTTGTTGTGAACGTACGGAAAGGCTTCTACCGTATAGGTTTGTGGACCAAAACCACTGGGAAGGTGATCCCTGGCGCAGGAGATGGCGATGTTGCTGGTGGTAAAGGGAGAAGCGCAGACAAGAGTAGAGATATATTGATGGGGTTAGGGCGAAAGTTCAAAGAAGTATTGAAATTGAAGGATGCAGAGGTCGTGGAGTTCAGTGGACATACTGAGAGCGCACATAGCGGAAGTACTAGGGCCAAGGCGAAGTTCACAGTATAGACATGTTCCAGATAGCAAAGGCGCAGGAAGGTTCGGGATCACATGACTCGATAATGTTTGCTCGAAGGCTTATCATGATGGAGCTTGACACTGGCTGGCAGGCGATGACAATAGCAATATGAGCATCAGAGCTTATCCTATGATAGACGAAATAACGTGCAAACCTAGCCTTCGGGCGTTCAGTTCTTTGAGTACAAGAGTGATAACAGGCCTCTTCTGTCTCTTCTAGTAGGAACACACTTTTGTTGCAGCTACTGTATGATCGTGAGACACCCGGCTTCCCTGCACTATCTTGTGAACACAGACTTGCCTCTTTCCTGCCGCCAATTCTGTCCTCTTTGCACACTGGGAGACGACTGCATGTACTGTCGGCGGCGAGTTATGAGGATATAGACCATGGCCTCAGGTTTGGCCGCTTCTGACAGACCGTTTACCGTCAAGTGCGGGAAGACCTTGGGGATACAGCTCGTATTCTCCGTGAACTCATGTGCGCCGTCATAAGTGGTCGATGTCGATGTCGGCCAGCGTTGAATACAGCAAAAGCCATGCTTCGCAATAGTATTATTGCCCTGCCTCAATTCGAGTCAATATTTGGTCGACTTCTGCCTGCACTCACAATGCTTTCACAAGGCTTTGTCGTCCGTAACGGACCATCTCTTCTCGAGTGCCTTGATAAAACCCGGACGGAGTGGTCAAGTCAAGGCAGATTTGCGTGATCGGACAGCCTAGGCCTGGACATCACTGTCCCGTCGCTGCGTAGTCCGGTATGGTTCGGACAGACAGGACCCCAGGGCATTCCTAAATTCCAGAAGCGGCACAACTCTCTTTTACAATAAGATCCGATCACCAGCTTATAACCTCCTCACGTGGATTCCTAAGAAGGTTTTCATCAAACGCCAGAGCCAAACACGAGTTAACTAGCTTCGTTTTCGGGTAGGTCATATTCATTGCAATTGCATTTGAAAAATTCCTGTCACTCTGGCACCTACCCTTTCTCTAGTACTCGCGATTGCGAACGCTTTGCTATTAGGATTTGTGTTCACCAAGATCGTCGCCGGGTGGGAGGGCTGAGTCGTTTTTCATGCAGCTCGGAACTTTAAGCACGTATCACCAGATTTATGACTCCACTATGTTTTGATAGGTTGAATCCAATAGAGCGACCGATACTTGCTTCTGGGGTATTTACTTTTTCCGGCCAAGTGGCCGGGCGGTCCTCAACAGCTTTGAATTTGGCTACCCTACACCTGAGGCTTCTATCGTGGGTTCTGAGCCATATAGTAGCACGGAAACGGTTCTACGAACTCGTCATGGAGAATCGTATTCAATGACTGGGATGTCGCTCGTTGTGTACAGCTCTCAATCTTTTCTATTGGTCATTCCAGCGGTGACATGCCAGTGGTGCAATACCATTTGACCGGCATGTTGCATTGTAAGAGAATGGGGCATAAGTCATGCATATAGAGCTAACACTTAATAAGTTATTACTAAGAATATCCTTAGACAATATCCCTCTGGAGGTTTTCAATCCTTCTATAGCTTTTTTATATTTAATAAGTGTATATTAAAAGACATCTGCTGCTTTAAATAAACTTGATAAGTGTTAAAACTAACTTTAACCACCCTTTTCTATGCATGACTTATGCTCTATTCTCTTACCATCTAACCCTACCACGCACGCGGGGGATAAATATATTGGCAACCCTACAGCTTAAAGCTGACCTTTATAACCCCTTAAGTTCTCTTTTACAACAGAAATAAACCTATTAATCAACTTAAACATGTTAAATATCAATAAATCTAAAATTATTTTAAGTGAATATTACAAAATAAATTACTTAATAGGAGTCTACTCCATGCTAAAAGGACTGGCTTTTTGTAAAAGGTGCCAATGTTTTTATCCCCAGCGAGCTAGGCTCTGAAACGTATTCCTCGTATCTACCCTTTTAAATCCCCTACTTGGACAACCGACCAGAAAATTTGCATATACAAAATCTCCTATATAAACACCCACTAACCCCAAGCCCCAATTGGATGTGCTCCTTAGACTCACAACTTGCCCCATGAAAAAGCCACCAACCCAAATACCCACCTTGGCAAGAACGCTTGTTACGCTGGCGATCGTGGATTTATTGCTTGGAGAAGTATTTCCTGCCTGAACGAATATGATAGTGGATTGAAGTATAAACAAGGCGGCGGAGAAGTAAAAAATATTGAATATCTCTGGGGCGTGTAGTGAACATCATCTGCTGAGCCTAATTGAAGGAATGGGGTTGTTGCTATATACTTATTGTATATACAAGGACCGCGATCACGAAAGAGACTGTACGGAAGGCACACAATTAGTAATGAATGGCTTGTGGAGACCCTTCATAGGAGTTGGAACTAGACACAGCAAATAAGGACAAAAACTACGATATGTGCTAGAGTCCTGGATATGAACAATACCTGGGAGTATAAAGCAACAAGTCATAGACATCGCGTATGTGGACATCGCGAGGACTCAAAATGGAGGAATTCCTTGTTGTATTCTGGAATACAAGTGGGCTGGACGGTATAATATCATTTGTTAGAAAGGTTTTTATACCAGCAGGCGCGGCAAATAGAAGCTGCTAAGGAAGAGCATCATGGTAGCTCTCAGATAGTTGTGTTGGTAGATACTGAGCAGTGGTCAAGAGGTGGTGTTATGGAAGCAGTACTACCAGTGGAGAATGACATAAGTCTTCGAAAAGGGAGCTGTTGGAGCCTCTTGGGCAAACAGCGCGCTAGATGAAGCTTGAATTGCGCCAAAAGTATGGCGTGGCTAGGGAACCCGATGAGCCCCAACGCCATCAGCCACCGTTGAAGATCGGCCTAAGTTTTGGACTGTTTCAGGCTTCCATAACGTCCAGTTCAGGTGCTGTCTCACTAACGGATCTGTGCCTTGCTTGGCCTTACCCACGTGCCAGAATCGATTGAAGGATGGCCATCCTGCCAATTACCATGTGATTGTAAGATAAGGATCCTGGATGATTGGAAAGGAAGACTGAGGTCTGTCTCGCAGTTGAGAATGACAACAATTTATTGCCATCGAAATGTTGCGGTTGGTTGACACATAGTAGCTGGTCTCTCTTATCCTTCCTCCACCCACCCTTCTTCATCTTCCCACTCGTCATCTTCAAAATCTTCATCCATGAGCCTTTTCATCGTCCGCGCGTCAAGTTCCAGAAGCTCTTTTGGGACGTTTTCTTCTTCAGTGACCGTTTCAGATACAACGCAGCATCCAATGGCAGTGAACTTATCTTCCTCCGCCTCGTCGGTCGCTTTATCTCCTCCCACAATATGCTCGGCTATACTCTTATAGTAATAGCATCGACCAACATCCTCGCTCTTGATGCGCTGTCCGTAACGCTCCGCTCCTTCTTTGATAGCATTGCATCTCCATTGCCTCAGAGCACCCTTCTTTATCCAACCTCGTGCATCAGTTGGTGGACCTGATGTGGGTGCATCAATTTCGAAGAGCTGGATGGCAATACGTAATGCTAGAGTTGCCACTTCAAGCGCATCATAGAAACTATCATCTTCGATCCAGTTCAGGGCGCGATGTTGCAGGATCTTAAATTCGAAGGCCATTGGATCCGCAGGATGTTCAAAGACTTCGCGTTCGTGTTTTGCAAAGTGATGGAAATAATCACTTGCACGATTGTAGTATGCATTCGCTACATCGAAATGGCCCATGTCCCTAGCGGAATCCCCACTAGAAATCAGTTCCTCAATGGTATACTTGATAAGTTTTGGGTCGAAGCACGGCCGTGTCATTTGCGTAGCGTACAGGCTTTCCACTGTAGGCTTGACCCCGTGGATCACAACCTTCTGGAGAAAACGTAATTTGGCCAAAGGAAGCAATAGGGACCTTTCTCTCTCCGCTCTGGCTCGAGGGGTTTCCGGAGTCAATGGCTGCCGGATCGTAACACGAGCTTCAATTCCCTTGAGCCGGTACTGACCAGTTGAATCTGTGAATGTGGAAAGGCCAACACAGAAGTCTCGTAGCTCTTCTACCAATATCACATATGATGGTCCTTTGGCTGGTTGCCCATGCTTTGCCAAGCAAATGCGCATTCTCTCCCCGGGCACATTAACCGTTCCACTAGCTTTTCCAGGCCACAGTTTAACGTTGTAGACCATGATCGCAGCGTCCTCTTCCTTGCAATCATCTTTTGTTTGTTCCAATTGTTCCGCAGCGCGTTCAATAACCACGAAGTCATTACTAAGCCCCATAACCTCGCTGGCCTCGTCATGGATTTGCTTATTGACCCGCAGGAGTGTAGGATCGATATTCCAGTCGTACCTGGAAGTCGCGGAGCGACAGCCATCTTCAGGATCTTTGGGTGTTCTAGTATGCTTGACGCTGATAACGTTCTTATATACTTTGTCACGCAGCTCACGTGGAAGGTGAAAGAAGTAGCAATTTTCCATCTTTCCTTTCTTGGTTGCTGAACAACCTATTGTCTGCAGGAACGAAGTAGCATGCTAAGGCAAGATCTAACCCAATACCACGTTGATGTTTGGATGGGAAGGACGAAGCTTCGGTGCTAATATATTGGTAGTGAGACAGATTGCGAGCTACGAAGCAATGCGAATTGTGAACAGTGAAGGCGTAAAATAACGCGCTAGCGGCGCGTTTGGCCCCCACTCTGTCCCAGGCACCTTATCATATCTTGCCAGTACGCTAAGAGCCTATCATTGTTAGTTCTCAAGAGCCTACTTAAAACTACAATTTTGTTCTCTCCACCGCACCCTTGCTCAGTATCTTTGCGTAATACAGTCCTCGGCTCTCATTCTGGTTACGCACAGCTTCTGCCTCTCCGACTTCGCTGAAGCTTTGATGTCTTATTGTCTTGGCTTACGGTGGGAATAAACGCCTACACCTCCCAAGACTCTCAGGTTGGGTAGTACACGAACTGATATATTTGATCAAAGTTTCCCGCTGATAACATTTGTAGTCTATGAGGCGTGAAAATAATTTATCTAATACTTACGCATATATATGGTCTTCCGAGGGAATTGCATGATGGTATTGTTGTGAAGTTTCTAGGAGGGTTGGAAGGTGGGGTCCTGTCGAGGTATACAGAATGACTTTGTTGCTGCGATAGGTGGTTCCATAAGTCATATGTCGTCATCTCCAGGGACAGCGCAGCTCAGAATAGCCTCTTAGGCAGTGGCGTATACCCGTCCACCGTTCCATACTCCATCGAACTTGGATAAGGCTCTCTCTGCGGAGCCACAGCTCCCTGATACGCGGCATTTGCCGGCACATACGAAGGTGGTGGCGCACTCGAATTACCACCTCCCTGACCATAACCCAAAGGCTCCAAACTCACCACCGTATCATACTCCGGCGTCCGTTGCCTCACCATTATATAGCTCACCGCCTGCACAAGTTCCTGCACAATATCAACCGGATTCATAGCAGCGACGAACGCCTTGATCCCCAATGGTCCGCCATAGTATTGTACGTTCTTACCAGCGAACTGATTATCGGCGTGGTATGGTTTGGCGCTGTAAGCATACAATTGGAATAAAGCGAACAACACCATCTCGCCACAGATAAGGATGGAGGGGACGCCGTAGTTGATGTCATTGTAGGAGAAGCGCGCGGATGGCTTTACAGCGCCGGTGGAGCGGAGTATGGTGAAGATGATCTGGTTGGGCGGTGTTAAAGGGAGTTGAGGTTCATTAGGGGCGTTACTTACAGATTGGACAAATGTGAGAAAAACAATGGCCTTTATGGCACCAAGTTTGAGCAATGGTTTGTGCGGTTTGAGCTCGGTCTTGGTACGCTTATAAAATCCGAGCAGCCGTAAAACGGCCACAGTAACCGATATTGAGACGACGACTGTCAACTATATTTGGTTTTATTATCAGCGGCGATTGCCATTGTCCCTCTTGGACTGCGAAGCTTACCCAGATGTGAGCGAAATGCAGGCCACTTCCATTAGCGCAGTAGACGCCTGCGGCTTGAGTGATGTCCGTTGCAACTGCGACGAGGAACGAAAAAACGATATATTGGTAGACCATTACCCAAGTTTTGTGATACCAAGGAAGACTGCCGCCACTAGAACTATGTTCTAACCGGTCAAAATACGCATCGCGACGCTCTGGCATCGGTTCCAAGAACGTGACCAGGAGCTGAAAGTAGCTGGCGAGCGCAATGCTTTCGTAAAAGGCCGCCCATGGTTCCAAGTAGATTGCTGCGGAGAGGAATGCGCCTGAGAGGAAATAGACCAAGGCAAAGGCCGGGACTATAGCGGTGATACGGAAGATTCTGTTCGTGCAATTGTTAGCTTCGTGTTACTGATAGGTGCTTGAAAGACCGTACTTGATTTGTTCAGCTGGATTGCTGAAGTGCGTTGCATGCAGTAACATGGAGAAGCCGGAGATGATGAACGTAAGGATTGTAAAGGCGCTGCAGAGAATGGTAGTCAAGTTATGGAAAGTGAAAGAGCCAATGATATGTTCAGCACCTATAAATTCCACTTTTTAGACACGCGATTGTAATTTTGATCGCTTTGGAGAGTTCCGTACCATATTGGGGCCCTGTCGTGATTGAAGGGCACGTATGATTGGAGTGGCTATTGCCAAACAGTCCCATTGTGTAGAAGAGAGTGGCGACGTCGAAGGTAAAAAGTTCGTAAAATGCCTCAGCGGCAGGTCATAGAAGACACAGTCAAGTATAATGAAGGAGAGCTGAAAGGTTAACGAGGGTAGATGTATAGTATAGATACAACTGGAAAATGAAGTAATTCATACTGAACGCAAGATCGATATATATCAAAAGCTATTCGCGAACAGCCCTACATTGGGCTAAGCTGAAGGTCAATCAGCACTTTAAAAGCTGACGACTTAGAAACCGAGACCGAAAGCGACAAAAGAAATCGATTGGTGCATATGGTCGAAATGCGGTGAGGCTGAGTAGTGCTTTGTCGTTTTGAGTAATTAAGACGACGTGATACCTAGAATCCTGTAACCCAGATTTCCCGCGGCGGCACAGTGGGGAAATAAGGTAGGAGAATATCGCGATATTCTCGCGTAAATCACCCAATTAGGCCGTGAAACATGACGTGTGAGTAGTGGCTTGTTCAGAAAAGCTACTAAGCGAACTAGGTCGGGCTGAGCGTTGGCGATGCATCATATTCTTACATTCAAAGGACAAAGTACCCTGACAATTTCCTGTTGCATCTCCAGCGGCGCACCACGTTCAATTTATCATTTCCAACCCCAAGGAATATCGCATCGTCTCCGCCTTCTCCTTAAACTTCCCTATCCCGTGTGTAAATACGGTGCATAAGCAGCCATTGACTCTGCGAGTCTCTATTGCGAAGTGCTCGGCCGGTCGGCTGGCTTTGTGTCTCTAAGCATGAACATGCTGTGTAGAATGCGATAATGAGATGCTGGCCGTCGTTTGCTTAAGTCCGGGCGCGTGTTCCTTACTGCCTTCTTGTGCCGCTGTGCTTTTCTAGCACTTGCGCAAGCTAATCCAGCTTTTTGAGCGTGCTGACAACCTCCTTATGATGGATTCAGTAGACCAACTACTTCACTTAGGGGATTTCATTCTGTAATTGGGCTTGATTGTCGTCCAGACCGCTGTGGATTCTTCATACGCCTTTCACGGGATGAAGGACTATTCCTGGAAGACAGAGCCGCTCAAGAGGATCATTGCTCTACGATACGTCAGCATCCGAGCGTGAGGAAGAGCAGAAAAGTACAAGACTCACATATCCCATCCATCGCTTATACAATTCATCAGGAAAATTTGTCTTGCGGTCCATGGTATGCCAGTAGGTCATCCGACGCCAAATGTCGGGATACTTGTAGGGAGAATTCAAAAGCGTCTTACCCTCATTTGCGTTGAAGTTCCGCTCGATTTCTTCCGGCGATTTTGCGTAATCCATGTATACTGGCATCGGAAACACCACCAACTTTAGGCCATGGTGCACCGCAGTCGACTCTGGATACATTTCAGGAAACATGTGAACGCCTAATTTCACTTGGCCATGATGCATAGCCCTGAGTAGGCGCTTGGAAAAACGGGTGATCGGCACAGTCGCTGTGGCCCTGGCTGGGGTCTTTCGCCCGTCAGGATACCGATCCTTGGCATTCCTGAAAATGAAGCCACTGCCTTCGACATCAAAAACTGTTGATAGGCAAATGAAATCGGCTTCTTCGCCAACTCCCCACACGAAATCGTCCTCTTCGGGGGTTGCTGTTGGTGGCTTTGGACCAATAGGCTCTATTCCGGTGGTCTTCACGGGTCCCCAGACTCCTCCATCTTTAGTAATGTTTGCGATTGTTTGGGAGAAATTAGACCATGTACCATGAACAGAGGGTACATAATATCTTGAGGCGCGCTCCCATTGTAATCTTCGAGGCTCGTTGGCTGCCCAAGTGCGTATGGTTTCAAAGTGGTGATAATGATGAGCGGTATATCGTGCATCGAGTTCTGCCTGCCAGAAAAACTCAATGTCGGGGCGAAGGAGCGAGAGGAGCTCCAATGGCATGTGCATATGGCTCGTCTGGGATGTTTTTGGGCTACACAGCGATTAGCATGTGAATGAAGCTGGTGGGACTCATCAACGTACTCATGAGCCCCGATTTTGGGATACCATTTCTCCAAGAGTTTCCTGTTGAAAAGTATTGTGACATCGCTGAGCTCATCCGGTACAGCTTTCAACAATGTCTGTCTGTACGCTTCCTCATCCTCGAATATAGGTATCGTGACATTTTTCACCTCCACAAGGATAATGACCTCATATTCAGCCCCCGAATGAAGAGCCAATTCCATGATTAGAGACCGTATATATTGCATTGTGTCAATGGTCCATTCGTTCCCATCCCAAGTACGGAGGACAAGGGCAGTCTTCTTTTTGTAGCTTTGCCGATTTTGCTGCCAAAACCGATATGATTGAGCATCATTCGACTCATTAGACCCGAAGACAAGTGTGTTATTAAGGCCCTCTTGGTCAGCCGTAGTAGGCAACCAGAACTTGCTGCGTATTGAGTGTTCGAGTGGTTCATAACGGTCTTCATTCTTTGCAAGACAATCGCGCTGAAGCTGGCCCCAGCGAACATCTTTCCATTCCACTTTTGGAGATTCAACGTGAGGTTCTTCAGCATCAGGGAACTCGTCTTCGTAGCCATAGGGATCGTACCGAGCATGGCGGTCGAAGCAAAAGTCAGACTCCAAGCCGGTCTCGCGGTATGAGCCGATGATAGGTCTCGGCGCTGGATCTTCAGTCAGCGAAAGACCAATCGAGGTTTTTCTGGGTATCCGACCTTTTTCTTTCTTGCGACGGGCCTTCACCATATCATCTGGGTTGTCATTGACATTGACGCCTCGGGGACCCATGCAAGGCGCATGGCTTCCCTTCCATTTCTTCCTCCAGTGACGAGTGTTGTATTCAGGATACGGATTGTAGATGTCAGAGGCCAGACCCTTTGCCGAGCCTTTGAACGCCGGGACTAAGGGGGCGTCGGGAGTGCTGCTCAAAAAGTTAGCGAGAGCTATGTTCTATGTTATGCCTTCACTCACGGCGGGGCAGGCTGAAGTTCGGTGGCTTCATGATCGGTGCACTTGACAGCTTCGGTTTCGTAGAGTTTGCTGGGAATGAAGCCGGAGCTGGTCTGAGAAGTAGGCAGCTGGTAAGCACGCAGCTGGTCATGCTGTCGCCAAATCCACACGGAGACAACGGCAATGGCGGCTAGTAGTATCCATTTCGTGATCGAGTATGGTCCCGTAAGGGGCGACATGGCAACGGTTATGGAGGGAACAGCAACTATGTAAGGGGAGTGTTCGCAAAATCGCAAGCATGATCGAGTAAGAACTGAACAGTAATTGCAGCTGTGCCGTTATATCCAACTTCTGTGCCAATTGTTACCACCGGATGACGATCTGATAACTCAAGGTGTATGGAGCATACCGGAGTATGCAGGTGGCCTTAGTGTGCTGTTATGGTGTTGGGTCCAGTAGGGGGGGAGAACATTTTTCCTACGCTGCATCGGCCAAGGCTTCCGCGCATTTTAGTTTTAGGGACTTCTAGGCTTCTAGGCCGCCAACACTAAGGTAGCCCAGCCCTCCCCAAACACCCAATACGGTGTACTCATCATGGTCCAAATAAAGCGTTTCATATTCCTTCTCCGTTACAATTTGCCACGCGTTCTACCACTAACGTGTGGCGTTTAATCATGGGGTGTGAATGTACGGTGTACGAAGTATAGTGTTTGACTAGATGTACAGCTCAAATAATGCGGCTATAGCAACATCAGATGCGAGCGCTTACTTCGTATGTACTTTGGAAGTTCCCAGCAATCCAGCCTTCTTCGTACACAATGTCCTTAGGTATCGGGCTGGCTAGAGAATTGTCATGCTCTTTGCTTGGAACTTGATTAACTGACTGTTCTCGTCCCTGTTCTCGTCATACACCTGGAAGACATGTACTTTGCGTATGAGCCATCAGCCCAGAAACAGTTGCGAACAGATTCTCCACTGTCTACATACCGATCCTCCACTGTCTGCATCCCCTCGCTTCTCGCTCCCCGCATTCTCGTCCCCCCACGCCATGGAGACATACGACAGGACTAGCCTAGAAATAACTGGGTCGCCCTGCGATAAACACGATCATCACATAGTGCATAGGATGGGCGGTGAACATCATCGTATGGATATTTGAAATCTCGAGTTCACTCGCTACCTTAACAACGGGTCGTGTACGCCATCCGCATACTGGTTAAGCCAATGTTGCCGTTCTGGGACTGTAACTAAGCAGCCACTGTCCGTCTTACGTGAGTCATGTCGCTCTATCGATTTCTCGCAGCGTGTGGAAGACTACCTTTGCGATCCTTCTAGAACCAGCCCTGATCGCAATCTTGCCACCACTATCAGGCTCCCCCCCACTATGATTAGCGCCCCAGCTCCTTCCACTACTTTTCAGTTGCGCACCTTTCCATGTTACTCATAGATAACGATCTATCCTATCTACGTACTGTTTTCTGGTCCAGGCTTTGCAGGTCCCGGAATCCTGTGAGATATGACCTAAATGCTACTGCATAGATTGCAAATAGTTCACGTTCGGGAGCAACTCCTTCTCCGGCCGATCAGCTTTGCGGTGGAGTGATCCTCCATTATGGAACAATAGTCGACCCACAGCCATAGCTAGGACCTACGCTGGCAGTCCGAAGCCACTGTCATCACCGAACAAGTCAGCACTGTTGGAACATGGATAGCTTGATGGGTTGAAACCGTCACCGTTACCGTCCCGTATAATATACAATCAATTCTAGGCATAACAGAAGATAGACCAGTTGAATGTGTCTATTCTAATGATAAGCTTGAATTGAACGAAGCCAGATAAAGAAGAGGCTGCTTATCATTGAGTCACTTTATATGGCCGTGCAATTCTTGCCGAACGAAGCGATGATCAGGCAGCTAGCTAGAATTTGTAGGCATAAGGCTGTTGGGCCCAATCGAAAACTGATGATCTCCATAGCTAATACTAGCCTTGTACAGCTGTCAGACATCGCGCCTGGATTGAACCTATGGCAGCACGTCAGCATTACTTGAAATGGCTGCGGGTCCAGGGATCCATCAGGAAGAGTACATAAAGGGACACGAGCCCGCATGTCTTGGCGTGGAAAACCGATTCCCCACCTCTCATTATTTGATACCAATTGGATAGTATCACAGCGAAGCCCGTGCACATTAACGCCACATGTACAAGTCCCTAACGAACCTGTAGTTCGATATGCTATCTTGAGAATGCAAACCTGATGCGGTCTAGATAAAGCGACGGCTATTCATACATAAGATGTGGGTCATCCTAAAAAGCAATGTTTGTTACTACCTGATGGGTTATCACACAGTGGCACCAATGGCAGGCGAACACAACAAGACTTCCATTTCTGCACAATACCGACGTAAGAAGACCGTATTGAGGTTGATAAGAAGCGAGCCAACGGTTGTACGAACATCCAGTGAACCACAAGGGAGAAATCCTTCGAGGCTGATAAGGAGCAGAAAATTGATTGGGTGGATATTTATGGAGGCGTGCATCCCAAGTAATGCCACGTTAACGCGTCATGCCTGAACGATAATGTTTGGCTGCTGGCAAGCTACCTTAGACATTCGCCATAATTCCTGGCTGTATTCTTTCCAACTTTTGCGAAAGCTCATCCCACACCCTTTTTTGCGCCTCGGCTCCTTCTTTACTCGTAACGAATGCCGAAGGTCTTATCCGAAATCAGCGTGTCAACTACTTGGACGTCCTGAAAATGGACTTACTCGGTAATGCAACAATTGCTCAGATACTGCCCGTGTGTCTCAGAACCCGCCTCTGCTGCATGAACCAATGTCCGACTTCCATGTTCGGTCGGCCTCGCAAGCAAAGCTTTCATGATGTAGAATACCCAACCCTCTATTTCACGCGCTAATGACGAATGGCAGAGACCGGGATTGAGAAAATTGATGATGACTTGTGGTTTGCCACTTTCTTTCGTACGAGCTGCGAGCTCCCGCGTATAGAGGACTTCGAGCAGCTTCGACACGTTGTACCTGCAAGCGTGAGCTAATTTTTAAAAATACCCGGGGACCTCCACATACCTATCGGCCATGTTCGCCGTCTCCTTGTCATTCAAGGTTTTGAAGATGTTCGCGCTAGATCTCTCTGGAAAGCTTGAGCGGGCATGAACCTCAGAAGAGACTATGACCAAATGAGGGGTAATATTGAATTTTGTGCCTGTCTCCCTGAGCTTTGGTAGGATCATAAGCCCCAGCAAGTAAGTGCTAACAACGTTTGTTGTTATAGTAGCCTCGTTATCCTCAGCGACCCTGTACTCCGGCGTTGCAATACCAGCATTCTCCACCACTGCGTCAAGCCTCTTCAACGACTCGGCCCTATTCACAAATTGTTTGGTGGATTGGTAACTGGTAAGGTCAAGCTGCCATACCTCCACCACACCCTTCCTCTTTGTGGTTTCTTCGATGGACTTCTTTGCGGCTTCTCCCTTCTCTAAGTTCCTGACACCGAGTACGACTTTTTCTGCATTCAGACGAGTGAAGTGGCGAGCTGCCTCCAGTCCTAGCCCAACATTCGCACCAGTAACGATTATTGTCTGGCCCGAGTGGTCTGCGGTTGGGTAGGGTAGGGTGACGAAGAGCTGGTTATAGAGGAATGTTCTCATGTCCATTGCTGCGGGTCTGTTGCGAAGTGTTGTCAATAGCTAAGTAAAGAAGTCGATTGGAGCTGTGTAAAGCGGTCTTGAGGTTCAGGTTCAGATTGAAGATGTATACGAGGAGAGCACCATGTTGATCAGCAACATTGTTTATATTCATCTTGCACTCGTCATACTTCAGCCGGAGATTGAGGTAGCTTAACCCCTTAACTCCGCCCAAAGTAAGAATCCTTCCGCAGTGATTTCTACCAGTCATTGAGGAGATACGAATTTTGATCTATGCGACGGACTTCGGGATATCAATGTGACCGTTGACTAGGGTGAATCCTACGCAGGCTACCTACCTTAGATGACAGTAAGCATCGGAGATATCCCGAGCGATGGTAATAAGGAACCTATTCATAGATGCATTTGGAATCTAATCGATTTGGACTAGGACTGCTTTCATAAGGTAGCCATCAATTCTTCCTGAAGTTGCCTCTGCGCCTGTCCAGACGCAATAAATGATCCATCCATATCAACAGCTGCTTCGAGAATTTGAACAGCGGTCGGTCATCTTCCTCCTCAGTCGCCAATTGCTTTTCTCGAGTATCATCTTGTGTGTTGTTCCGATAAGGAGACATTGTGGTAATGGTGGATTGATCTGCCGTAAGAGCCAGCGCCGAAGGTTGGACGCTGCTCAGTCTGTGGTTCTCCACATCGTGTAGTGCTGTTTGGTGACTCTCTGTGCTTGAGGATGCCGCAGTAGCACTGAGTTCTTCAGCACCCCACCCCTTATCCTCATAGTCGTCCTCGGACCTGGTAACTCCGTGCTCTTGCTCGACTTCGTATATCACATAAAGTGTTGTACTCCGACTCATGCCTGAGCTCGATGTGGCAGCCGTGAAGATGCAATTGTCTTCGTCACCTTCCGAGTCTACTGGCAGCCTTATCCTATTGATTTCTCTCGTCACATCGTCTGGGGTGGTTTTGCTATCTTCCGCATGGGGAACAACCGTTGCAGTTGCCTCGTCGTCATGGACGTCCGCGTTAGCCTGATGTGGTGTTGGAGAATCATTTCTAAGGGCCGGTGTGATGATCCTTGCATTTCTGGCTCCTGCAGCGTCTGCGACGTTATCGGCTACTTGGATTGGTTCGAAATACTGTTCGTCCACTGCAGTAAGTTGCACGTCAAATGGCCCATCCTCAATGTTGACCTCGCCATCCGTTTCTTCCCTGGGCTCAGAAATCACCTCCGGTTTTGGGCGCTTAGGTAGAAGCCGCCGAAGAAACATGGGTTTCGTGTAGGTTGCACAGCAGGCTGGCCTTGGTCACATGCGTCGGGATTTGGCCTTTAAGAACAATTTTTCTGTTCCTCTTTACTTTGCACCCAAGGACTTGCAGAGTACGCTGGATTTTGGATGTTATGAATAACTCGGTTCTTCTAGCCTGCGACTATCATGCGCCATGTGCTGGACTACGTGCGATGTGTTGACCGCTATGAGGGGCAACGCCTTGTGTCACTGCAATGAGGGGTTCCTTATATCACTCATCTGGATTTCGTCATTCCCTTGTAACACCTCCATGATCAGATCGCCTTAGAATTTGACTCCAGCTGTTCTCGGTTCAGATTGATCATTTCATATTGCTTTGAGCCAATCATACCGAATCAATGCTTCTTGCTCATTCAAGGAAAGTACAACAAGATAGCCCTCAACCTCGTATGGCTAAACTTCCAGGTTCATCATGTAAGACTCGCAAGAGTTCTCTGTCAAAAACCGATGATGCCTGACGCATTCGCCACATGAACCGACGAAAATGCATGAGATATTTCCTGCTAATATTAAGAAGTCCTCCTTTAGTTATACTGCTTTTTGCTACACTCAGCTGATGTAATATAAAGCAATCACGCAATGATGAGGTTCTTCGACTCTTTAATTTGATTTGCTAAGCTCACCTGGAAACTCTCAACTTACACAATTAGGACATGCTTGAATTAATGGTGTATGTGAATGGGTCAGGTGTGAGACAGGAGCTTTGCTCGATATGGAATGGTCTCTAGTTTCTGGAATGTGGTTTCCCTTTGTTTGGAGTTTGCAGAGAACGAAGAAAACCATTTGTCTCTGATACTACGCTCAAGCATCGGCATCATGGCAAAAAGCCACCATCATGCTGATACATCTACCGAGATCGCAGGTATTTCCTATCCAAGTTGATTGTGAGGTTGTTAGCTGAGTATCACAGGATCTAGTAGTACCATGACTCTTACTGTTCCTGCCTTACCCTTGAACATCATTAGACTCAGGACACCACCAATTAGCGAGAGGAGCAATGACGGAAGCTCAGTTATGGGGCCCAAAGTGTATCCTGAATCAGAACCTGCAGTTCCGGCGGCTGGGACAGCTGATGCCACGGAGTCGCTGGATCAGGCAACGCTGGTCGCTCCCGACAAAGCATTTGATGCAAAAGGTGCAGTCAAAATCGTTACGCCATCAGCCCCTCTGACTACGCAGAACTTGGCAAAGTATCAAGACACCATAGGCTCTGCGATGGAGCAGGAACTCCTTCAGGCCATTAACCGCTATCCAACACCCGCAAAGTCCCCCGCGGAGCAGCTAGAAGCACCTAAAAGGCCGACAAAGCAAGCGCCAGCAGCGGGACATGTCTTACCAGCCATCCCCATGTCGTTTGATGGCCTAACGATGAAGCGTGCAAGGAAACTTCCGCCAGAAACGATGAGATCACCCGACGTTACTCAGGGTGTAAGAGAGCGCAAGCTGGGTATGGGGGGTGGTTATCTGTTGCCAGGAGAGATGAAGAAGTCCAACACTGCAAGAAACCTGGAACCTTTGGAGCAAGCTCCTGGCTCCCATACAACTCATCGTAGGAACGAGGAGCAGCTTATGCTTGCCGAGACGCCGTACTTGCAAGCGGCACTGAGTAGACAGATCGATATGGACCTTGCCTCGGGTACGTAAAGTTGAACATACATTCCGAAGCTTCGGTTTAGTGACTATATCGCAGATGATGAACACGATGGAGAGCAAGGCACGTTAAGTGAAACGATACCAGCAACAATCCAGTTTGCTCTGCCAACACCGACCCCTGAGGAGCTATCAAAAGCACAAGGTGGGTCAACTGTGTAGACGAGGAATTATCAAGGCTAACTTTCTCAGTATACTACCAAAACCTGAATCTCAAAGCCATCGACGACTCTTTCTTGCCAACTAGAGTAGCCTCGAAGAAGCGTCAGGCTAGTGATCGATCAGATGTGCGGCAGAGCGTGGGAAAGAGACGCCGACGTGAGGGAAATGATGATGAAGGATATCGTGTCAATGGCAGTGGTCGGGCTACGGAGGAAGATTCGATCATAGTGCCAAAACCTTCACCCGACAACGCCACGGTCAGCTTCATTCCAGAAATGTCAGGAGCTTTGCAGGACGTAGAGGTATCCCAAGGCGAAGTGTGGCAGAGCATGTGAGAACATCAATAGAACCGAGCCCTAATTCAATTCGTACATCTGAATTTGCCCGAATTTGCCCGAATTTCCTGTCATTGTCTCTATATCCTTGTCAATTTCATTCAGTTCAATAGGAGACAATTCAATGAAAGGTTCGAGGGTGATCTCAGAACAGAAATTCTCGCATTCCTGGCCTACATGCTATCGCTACATGAAGCACATTAGCAGAAAACGCCATAAGCGTCCCGCTTCTTAATATCTCTTTCCCTCCCTCAACACGTCGCCAAACTCCTCCAGCGGGCTTCGGTTCAGCTTCGTCTCTTTCCATAGATTGGGGGTCAGGAAGCCGTAAGTATTGCCAACAGCGACGAATGTAGCCTTCAGCGTGTTTTCTAGAGTTTTTGTAGAGCCGGCGGAAGAGGTATAGACATCTTGGACACCAGCGAGCTGGAGTAGACGCTTGACAGCTGGGGATGCGACGAGGCCGGTACCACGGGGAGCGGGGATGAGCTAATGATAGTGTCAGCAATGCAATTTATATGTATAGCTCACTCCACGATAACAAGCACATACTCGAACAGTAACAGAGCCACATTTCCCACTCTCCTTGGTGGGCAGCGAATGTGGGTCACCAAGAGACGTACCCCAGTACCCTCTTCGAATTGGGAGGACGCTGAGCTTGGCGATAATGATGGCTGCACGGATTGCTGTAGCGACTTCTTTAGACGTCTTGATGCCGAGACCGACGTGTCCTTCTGAGTCGCCAATGACAACGATTGCCTTGAAACGGGTACGTTGACCGGCGCGAGTTTGCTTCTGGACGGGCTTGATCTGTAGTTGACGGGACCAAAGTCAGTCACCAAGTACCCTAGGTCTATGGCTACAAGAATTGGAGCTCTAGCATCCAAACCTACCTTCATAACCTCATCCTTAAGCTTGGGCAAGAAGAAGTCCACAATCTGGTATTCCTTGATTGGCAAAGAATGCAAGTAGATCTCCTCCATGCTTTTTATCTTTCCAGCTTTTACCAGACGGCCTAGCTTGGTCACAGGCTGCCATTCCTTCTCCTCGCTCTTGTTTCCGCCTCGACGTGGCCCACGACGTCCTCCGCGCCCTCGTCCACGGTCTCCACCTCGATCACCGCGTGAGCCAAATCCACCGCGGGCTCCGCCTGCTGCTGCTCCACCTCGGGGTGCGTCAGCCATAGTTGCAGTCTTTGATTAACGGACTCAGATGCGAGAAGTCGCCGAAGGGAATGATAGCTAATGGACAGTGTTGCGGGCAGAAGTTCGCGATGCTTGGTGGGATTGATCTGCGCTAAGATTGCTAAGCGAAGGTTCAAAAGCCTTGGCAGTGATCGCCGCTCCGTTACTACAAAGTTCACAGGGGTAGATCAGATGCTACACTGTTTATGTCTTTGATAACCAGGCAACCGCTTTCCGAATGGCTTCTCTGTTTTACAACTACCTTCCTCCATAGTTAGCAGAGGCAGAGATGCTCATCGGTATTATATGGCTCCCAAGCTGTCCATGCAGGTCTACCCAAGGCATGGTCTTGGGTTTCTCAGTACGTCGAAGACGTCCCCTCCCCGACAGTATGCTTGCTTGCTAACGGACTGCAGCTTTAGGGGCTTCTTTGCATGATGTCTTATCACGGTTCAAAGCCCAGCCGCACATTTATCCTACCATAGACATCTTATATTCGTCCTTCGAACCTCTCGCAACCCCGGTGGTGTTGAATCTACCAGCAAACGGCTTTCGTCTACGATTTGACGGGCCAGACCAAAGACTAAGGCTTATAGAAGTCCTTGACTTCTCGAAAACATTGTTGAAATACAATGATAAAGACCTGGTCAAGCTTCCCGAAGCGACTGCAGGCTCTGCAGCAGAAAATGTAGCCCTGGGCCCAACTGGTCCAGCCTTCCGTCATATTTACAATAAGATGGGCCCATCTTTTCCTGGAGAATATATGCCGCCAGCGCCGGACTCTCAGTCAGATCAGGGAATGTACATATGGTCCTATCCAGGCGTAGCATTCAATTTCCCATTGCAGCATGCCTCCTGGTCTCCTGATGTTGATTTCGTTTCATTCCTCTCCTCCTCTGCAGCTGCCTCCGCTATTTCTATGGCAATTTTCAGCGGTCAGTCGTGGCAGGAGGCTCGTCACGACCTAATGTCTAGGCCATGTCCACACCCAAGATCTCTTGCTCTTTCTAGTCGAGGCAAAGAACATCGGCCTGACGAAATTGATCTAATACGGGTATACGGAAATGGCAAGATAGAGCTGGAGAGAAGGGCTAGTCCAAGTTTCCAGATCCGCCTTGGCACGACCACCCCACAAGATCTTGTTGCAGAGCTTGGTCCACCAGATGCAATACATCGTAAATACGATCACCGCTTGTCCATCCATAAGAACCAACATAGGGCTCGCAAGGCCGAGAGATCCCTTTCTCGATCTTCGCCTGCAAATCATGATGCCCTTGCCGACACGGACGAGTCCTCGACTCACACCATCACAGATGAATCAGAGATCGAAGACCAGATAGATGCTAGTCATAATGCGAACGCCATACTGTCCGCAGAATGCTTTTATAATTACTTCCACCATGGGTTCGATGTGTTCATCTCATACCCTACGGATCGCTCTCCGACAATACCTACGTTAGTAAGCGAGGAAGATGAACCGCCGCTGGAATCAAATACGAATAAGCTTGTAGCTACGAAAATGCTGATACATGGAAATGTACCAGGGTCTTACCAGTTCAACCGGTACCGGCGTAGTCGCTGGGAGATCATTTCTCAGGATGCTGAGGTCGACCCCTTAGACTCCGAGACACCTTTCACAACAGTTTATGACTCCCTCTCAAGCATCTGGCCTGACAGTCGGGAGGATGCTGGTGGAGGACATGGTGGCAGCAGGGATTTGACCATGCGAGCTATGTTGCTCAACAGAGATTGGGGAGATAGTCCAGCAAGTAGCTATGAACTACTTGGTCGATGGGAAGAGGGCAGAAATACCCAGAGTAAGGATTCACGCGAGCCTGATGGTACCAGTGGCCAAGCGTTTAGCAACACAAAGCTTTATGGCTTTCCTGGCTTGCTGTTTGAGGTTCTCAAGAATAATGCTGTAAGCTGTCTGACGGTGTACTAATTGGAATGCGCGTGTAAGAGGAGGAGTAGACGATTGTGAGATTCTTTGGAGCTGAATTATTTTGGAGGTTTTTGGTAACTTTTTGAACCCGCATACTTTACGGATTATATAGTGTCAGTGTGCACCTCAACGAGGTTGACACCTATTGTTCGAACCGTAGTCAATGTAGAGATCATTACAATACGGCTCGATTCAATAGCTGACTGAACCTCAAATTCATTGCAAAGAACGCTTCACACCATGGGTACTTGCTGACTAAGCCGAAAGATAGAACAAAATCCGCGCCTCCAATTTCGAAATCCGTGAGGTATGACAAGTCTTAGTCCCATATGGAAGAAGACTCTTCAGTTACCTAAAGCGTCATTCCAACCCCGAGCAGTCGTTGCAGACCGTCCGAAGTACATAAAGAGATGCACTGATGACCTATACAAATGGCAGCGAAACGTCCTGCCAAGAGACAGGCCAGGATTCACGCTGGCTGATGGCCCTCCATATGCCAATGGAAGTCTACATATCGGCCATGCATTGAACAAGATATTGAAAGATATTATATGTCGCTACAATGTATCGGAGGGTACAAGGGTTGATTGGATCCCTGGTTGGGATTGCCATGGCCTACCAATTGAGTTGAAAGCCCTCCAAGAGCTGGAACAAGGGCCCCATTCATCGAGAATCAACAGTGCAGCGAACCCCGTGAGCGTTCGGAATGCTGCTAAGAAGCTAGCCGCGAAGACAGTGGAGGAGCAGAAGCAAGCGTTCCGGCAATGGGGAATCATGGCTGATTGGGACAATGCGTGGAAAACCATGGACAAGGGGTTTGAGATCAAGCAACTAGAGGTATTCAAGGAGATGGTGAAGAAGGGGCTTATATATCGGCGATTCAAGCCTGTCTATTGGTCGCCATCTTCACGAACGGCTTTAGCAGAGGCGGAGCTCGAGTATCGTGACGACCATGTGTCTACGGCTGCATATGTCAAGTATCCAATGTGCAACGCACCAGAGAAACTCAGAAAGAAACTGTTGCTCGATAAGAAGCCCGTAAGCGCCGTTATCTGGACCACAACACCATGGACCTTGCCAGCCAACAGGGCCATCGGCTTTCATAAGGACATCGAGTACATAGTCACCGAATCCGCAGTCCATGGACGGCTCCTTTTTGCGGCTTCCAGACTTCCTGAAGTAGAGCATCAGCTCAAGGAGGCATTGAGTACTATCATCACAATCGATGGCGAAGAATTGCTTGGGACAACATACGACAGTCCTGTATTCGACACGAGCTCTTCTCCGAGACCTTTCTTACACGCAAGCTTCGTTTCTGAAACATCAGGCTCAGGCCTGGTCCACCTAGCTCCAGGCCATGGCATGGACGATTACGAGCTCTGTCTCAAGCAAAACATTCCAGCGTTCGCTCCTCTCGACGACAAAGGCTGTTTTACAAATCTTGCATGGCCTGAGGAAGCTGATCATCTTATCGGGATAGATGTCCTGGGTGCCGGGAATAGGATGATCCTAGACCAATTGTCACATCGAGGCTACATATTGGCGCAACACCAATACGAGCACAGATATCCTTACGATTGGCGTTCTAAGCAGCCTGTTCTAGTTAGAGCTACTGAGCAGTGGTTCGCAAATGTTGGCGATATTCAAGGCAATGCGTTGCAGGCTCTTGATACTGTAACATTCATTCCACCAAGTGGTAAGACTAGGCTAGAAGCCTTTGTGAAGAACCGCACTGAATGGTGCATCTCGAGGCAGAGGGCATGGGGCTTGCCAATACCAGCTCTATACCACAAAGAGACGAATGAAGCCGTCTTGACAGAGGATAGTGTCGCCCACATTATCTCCGTTGTTCAAAAACGGGGAGTAGATGCTTGGTGGACCGATGATGAGCTCGATCCTGAATGGACACCGCCGTTTCTCAGGAATTCGAATGACCAAGCTGTGTATGTTAGGGGCAAAGATACCATGGATGTTTGGTTCGACAGTGGTACAAGCTGGACACAGACTGAACGGCATATGAAGGATGACCGCCACATTGCTTCTTCTTACATAGAAGGTACAGATCAGCATCGGGGATGGTTCCAGTCAAGCTTGCTCACTTTTGTGGCGTACCAGAGCGGTACTATGGACCAACAAGTGTTGCCAAAGGCTCCATTCAGGACTTTGATCACCCACGGGTTCACTTTAGATCAAGAGGGGCGGAAGATGAGTAAATCCATTGGTAACGTCGTTTCGCCTGATGAGATCATGAATGGGTCACTTTTGCCACCAACGAAAAAGAAGGTCAAAGGCAAATGGACTGAATTTCGTGATACAATGGGGCCAGATGGTCTTCGTCTATGGGTTGCGAGTTGCGATTACACAACCGACATCAAAGTCAGCCAGACAGCGCTCCAAGCAATCAATGGTAGCCTGTCCAAGTACCGTGTGACATTCAAGCTCATGTTAGGCATACTAGCTAACTTCCATTCTCGTGCGTCTCTTAATGTTGGGGACGATGCCAAAAGGGTGCACAAGATCGCACTTCGGCAGCTTGAGAAGGTCAGCACCAGTGTCCATGACCATTACAGAAGATACGAATTCAGTAAAGGCATGAGCGAAATAAATTCGTATATCAACACTGATCTATCGTCGTTCTACTTTGAGTGCATCAAAGATGCTGCCTACTGTGGCACCTCTAGCGAACGGTCCCAAGTCCAACATACTATATACCAGATATTCGTCTACCTCCAACAAATGCTGGCTCCTATCACGCCATTACTTGTTGAAGAATTGTGGGAGTATACACCTAAAGAAGTCAAAGAATGGAACCCTATACCCCCGGGCCAGCGGTCATGGAAAGACCTTAACCTTTTATCGTTAGAGGAGTCCACGAAAAAACGGCTAGACATTGATGTAACCGAGCTTATGAAAGCGCGCGCTGCCATCAAGAGCGCCCAAGAACTGTCTCGTAACGACAAGAACATGGGAGATTCACTCCAGTCATATGTACTTTTTGACATTGAAGCTGCCCCAAGCGGAGTCGCGAATCCTGCACTTGATCTCCTTATTAGCTATGAGAACGAGCTAGAAGATATTCTCGGTGTGTCGAAGGTCTCGGTGCGTGAGATTTCAAAACTCTCGTCAGACCTAAGTAAAGCTCAATGGTCCTACCCGGTAGACTTTGAAATATTTGGGCAAAGCGTAAAAGCCAGAGTGTATGAGCCGCAATTAACGAAATGCGTCCGATGTTGGAAATACAAAGCGCCCGTAACGATGAAGAAGGAGGAAGCCTTGTGTGAGAGGTGCGAAAGCGTTGTGGGAGAACTCAGGGTATCGAAGCCGGAGCTTTTTGAGAGCCACGATACTCAACAGTCTGGTGCAAGCCTTGCCGCATGATCAGTAGTAAGGCCTGTTTCTTGTTAGCATGTGTCGTTCTACCCAACCCATTGGTTGACAAGTAAAATACGACTTGAACCATAAAGCTCACTTCTGTGTTCACTTTATACTCCTGCGTTGATCATCGTTAAGTGAAAACTGCCTAGCAGCATGCTGCAGTACTGAAGACCAGTAAGCGGCTTTCAACACACATCAAGAATCTGATATGTCTTTAAAGATGTTTTAACGGGACTCCGGGGTGCATTTGAGTGAGAAGAGATGCGTTGTTGCATTGGTTTTAGCCCGACAAGTCTTGGCAAAACAGCCGCTACGCGACTTTTCTCTGAACTCTTGCCTCTTCAACATCCGCATTGGTGAAGAATACCAGACGGATCCTCCCCCTTACCCTATACCATCATCTCTGTTATTGCTATCCCACTAATGGATCCTAAGTTCCTGGATCTTCGTGTCCAAGGTGTGAGCGACCTGCAGGCCTGCTACGACCATGCCTTGGCTGGGCTTATCAAAGCCGGCACAGACTTGGATCAGGTAGGCACGGAGCTTAACCGCGCGCAGATTACTTTTTATAACGCCATTGATGACTATTTCAATCAACTTCAGTTACAGATAGACAACAAGAACAAGGCTATCCATCTCCTGTTGGAGCAGAAGATCGAAACATACGATGTTATGTCTCCAATGCAGAACGAGCTTGTGAGGCTTGAGGATGAGAACACTACGCTTAGGACAAGGAATGAATACCTGATGGGGATATTGAATGCGAATTCCTCGGGTACGGGAGACCTGTTGCCGCCGGGGATGTTGCAGGAAAACTTCTCAGGTATTTCAAGCACTGACCTCTTTTGCCCCCGTCACATAGTTCACAACTCTCGAAACTTGCAGACGATACTCACGGCTTTCTAGACAACATAATATTTGAGGCCCAGGACCGAAGATCTAGTCCACTACCTAATAGTACACGTCAGCCAGCTCTAATCCACCATGCATCGCCGAACCGTCGGTTTGCCTCATCTTCGAACGGAGATCATGGCAGGGATACGTCAGAAACTGTGCCTTATCGAGCAAAGCAAAAGGAACGAGAATGGCAAAGTCATGATGACGAGGCGTTCGAGACTTGTAAGTTCTAATACATGTTCCCGCGAGACTCGTACTCATATGAGCATGAATAGGGAAGAAGTCTACAAAGCATACTTGCCCTGAAGAGACCGCTGCATATCTCCCTCTACAGGACACTCGCGAGCGTCAAGCAGTCGTACGGGAGTGTCGCGACTATGATTCTGAAAATGCCGAGGGGTTTATGCAGGATGTTATTAGGCAAGCACAGGAGCGCTGTAGGTCGTGATTTCCTTCGTTGTTCGTAACGGGAACGAATACTCACGCGGACCATGAAAAGTGGACCATCATCCGGCTTCGACCCTTGGAGACGAGATCAATAATAATCTCAAGGAAAAGACGGCTCGCGAACGCCTGGCTGAAGCTGAGGAAGCTCGTCCATTGGTTTGGGAGGCCTGTAAGTGTCTGCCTTGGTTCTTGCGAGACCAGTGCTTACCTGGGCACTGCATAGGGAAGAAATCTTCAATTGATACCGGCCCTGACGCTACTAGAGCCATATCTAATAACACAAGCAGTTCAGATGTCTTAGCTCGCCGTCCGCGATCGAATGAAATGGAGTCATCAAATCAAGGATCTACGGTGCAGGATCCTTCTCAATACCACTTTCAATCACAGGTGTCTCAACAACAAAACCTCCAAAAAGCGGGTAATCAGCACCCGCGAGCTGGAGATGTCAATGCTGGTCCTTGTATGTCCAAATGACGGTTCTTCATAGACTCATACTGATGAGACTCGGACAGGGGCAAATTATAAGCAGGGAAGCACTACTGAGGCCAAGGAATCATTTCGTCGCCAACAGGCTACTCACGGCTGTAAGTCATGATCCCGTTCCTTCAAGGGCTTGGCTTACATCGACTCTATATAGGGACAGTAACAACAGACGATAGGAGGTCCAAAGGATCCATCGCCGACGACCCTGCTGAAGCTATTCAGCCCGTGGGGCGCGTACCAAAACTCAAGGGTGACCTTGAATCATCCCCACGCAAAGATCATTTGGTCAGTGTGCTGGACCCAAGAAGTCCATCCTTCGTGCCGTCACCTGATAAGCGTGGAGCCGCTATGAAAGGGAGGCAGACGCCGCCCCATAAACGTCTTTCTAAGCCTGACAACCTTAACGCCGACTTGAACACCGCTTCCACGATTGTTAACCCTGCTGCCGTCAATTCTTACCTGAGGAATGAGAATAGTACTCCACCGCACAAGCGGTTCCCAGTTGCATTTGGAGCGCACAAGAAACCAGCCTTGGTAGAAGCAGATACCGATCTGATCGCTTTGGAAGATGATATTGACCCGGTTACGGCCATCCATCAATACACGTTCAAAGCAACAACGCGTAAGGACCACGCTCTGGCACCCCTCGATACTAATAAACCCAAGCCTCTTCCTACAATTCCAAAAGACTCCAATGGTGTCACCAACAGGGCCCCTACTTCAAGCAGCCTGGATGAATTGAAAGAGTTACAGACAGAAGCTCGATCATTTTCTCCCTCCTACAATGCCCCTCTGGACCCGAAAATCTTCACAAGCGCCCCCTCACAAGTGCGGCTTGAGCGTGTGTATAAGCAAGCACATGACTCTTCAGAGCCACCCGCAAATCCATCAAGTCCATCAACGCCTCCACCAGCTGTTAACAGCGCTCTTGGCGCTGTCCAGGGGTTGTCATTAATAGAGAAGCCTGAAAGGATACCTGTGCAGCAGAAATCCACACTAGTATTAGCGTCTTCTCCAGTAAAGAGTGAAACCAATAAACTAGCGCACAACACAGCAGACGCTACAACTGAGACCAAGGTAATCAAGACTTCAGCTAACAGCAACTTCGACAATCCATTCGAAGACGACCCTTCCGCCATGGCTGAGCACAAGATCGCTACACGAGCTCAGAGTAAAGGAATCACTCCCATCGTGAGCAAAGCGCCCACACCACCGCCGCCGCAACATTTCAATCTCCCCAAGGAGAATAAAGATCCGTCTGCCGCTTTCATGGCTGCTGCTCAGTCCAATTTCTCAACCTTCGCAACCAAATACGGCAAAGACCCCGAGTCTGACACCCGCAAGGAACTAGCTGCAAAGGGCAGGGCTTTGAAGGAGAAGCTTGCAAATGAGGCCAGCACCAGTGATGTCGGCGCCAGCCTTCGTGAGCCAGAGGAGCAGTATAGGTACCCTGCTAAAGTCGGTCTTCGTAATAACGCAGCACTTGTGAACATGCTGACTCAAAAACAGGACTCCCCCCGTCCCCCGATTCTAGGCACCCATGACCTTGGCGGGGGCCTTGACTTTCAGAGTTACGACCTCGTGATTCAACCCGACAGTAGAGGGGAGTGGTTTGAGATTGACCTGGATTGGAAGGCAGTGGTAAAGGATGGAGAGATTCGCTACATCTTATGAGCAGATCGAGGTTTTGACAAATTATAGTTGCATGCATATATGTTTTTCTTTTGTTCTTGAAGCTGTCCAATCTCGCACTTTCAGCATTCACGAAGACCGAAAGCCAAACGTGGTGGACAAAGCGTGATAGTCAGCGCATAACGCTGAGGCGATAAATACTGCTGGTATTCTTTCCAGATATCCGAAGTGAGCAGGCGAATGAGCGTACCTGCTTAGGTATCATCTCAAGGCGATCGATAATCGATTCTCTTCATCCCCATGTCATGATTGATCTCAATTTGCATGCAATATTGAAGAGGAGGGTAGAGAGCAAGTCAAAAGCACGGCGATTGTCAATTTGGGCTAGAGAGGGAATGCAAAACTTTTTCAGTTTTCTGCCAATCGACCATAATAAGCAAACAGTAGACCAGTACAGAACATGTCCAAGGGAAGGTTCTCAATCCAATGAGACCACTGCATAGAACCTCACTCTTGCAAACCCTCTATCCAACACCACCACCCACCCTCAAAAACGCTTGCCTATCTATCCAACCATCCCCCTCACACCTCTCTCACCCTCCTCCCCTTCTCATCCACACTCACCTTTCCCTCCCCCCTTCTACCCAACTCCTCTCTCAAAACCCTCGTCTCCACCCTCGCCAAATCCCACCCCCTCTCCTCCCTCTCCCTAACAACCCTCTCAAACCACACCCTCTGTGCCTCAAACTGCTGCATCATTTCCCCCCTCAGCACCGCAATAGAATTCTGAACCGTTGTGTCTACAATAGCTGCGCAGTGGCAGGGATGGTGGTGATGGTGGTGTGCTGTTGTTTCGGAGCTTGCACTGGTGGACGAGGGAGGGAGAGGGATGTGGCTTGGGTTTATTATTCGTGGGGGTTTAGATGGGGAGGGCGATCTTTGATAGCCTTTGATGACGATGCCGGTGACGGACTCTTTTACGGTTTCGGGGGAGGAGTCGGGAGAGGGATCTGGGACGCCTTTGTGGAGTTCTGGGATGCGGGGGGATTTTTTCAGCGAGGGCCATTGAACAATTTGATCGTCTGAGCTAGCGGATATTGGTGTTTGGGTTTCGGTCGTATCATTGGACTTGGGCACGGTGATGTGTCCTTTCTTCTGGGGCCATTCGCCTGTTGGATGTATTAAGTGCAGCTCGGGGATCTGTTGCTTTGCTGGCTTGGCTGCTGAATGAGCAGTAGGCTTTGACTTGTGGTTATCGGAAGCGGAAGCGGAAGATGGAGTTGAATTCGTCTCACGCGACTCAGAAGTAACGGATAAGCTGATGTGGCCCTTCGGTTCAGATTTCACCGGTGCTTTGGGGCTTCGATGAGCCTGTGGGGTTGGCTGCAACGTAGGGATGGGGCGACGTGCTAACCCCGCTGACCAAGTCACGACAGTATCATCTGAAGCCTCTGATGTCATGTAAGAAGACGCGGTATGGTAGCTCTTGCGACTATCTGACGAGAGTGGGGAGAGCGCCGCTGCAACTTGTGGCGTGTCTGGTGCCTTGCGTTTGGGTGAAGTCGATGCTGCGTGGGGCGGCGGCTCTGGCGCTGTATCACTCCAGACGACATCAAGGTCTGAACTAGCAGGAGTAGTCGAAGAGGCAGGAGTATTTGATGAGGGAGACTTGACCTCCGATCGTTCAGCTTTCGTGCTTGGAGCTTGGCGCGGGCCGTACACGACTCCCGTAACCCTAGGGTTTGGACTCATTGTACGAGCTTTTGATACTACGCCAAGATATGTAGGAGTCTGACGAGCTGTTTCAGCATGACGCTTGGAGAGTCGACCTCCTGGCTTAGGACTTGGTCTAGGCGGTATAGGTGGTGGACTCCGCTCAAGCGATGTGTCATGAGAAGCTGTGCTGGCACTATTTGCGGATGATTCGGAGACTCTTCTCGTATGCAACGGTATGTGGGATGCTTTCGTTGAGACATGATTAGGCGCAGGAGGAGTTTTACTCCTTTTCATGGGCTCTTCTGACTTCCAAACAGAAGATGAGACCCCGTTAGGCTTCTGAGTATCTCCAAAGGGCGGCTCTTTGCGATGACCATTTGAACGGCCAGATTCTGGAGGCTTGTGTGGTTTGGAAAAGTCGAACAACGGATCAACCGTCCCTTCTGGGGTCTGGGATGGAGCAGGTCTTGCTTCATCCTTCTGCCGACGAGCTTGGCTAATTGCAGGCTTCCCTAAGCTCTTGTCTGTTGTAATCGTAACTGGCAATCGAGGAACAGACGGTCTAGCCTTCCTTCGTGGGCGTTCTGCCCCATCGTGTCCTCCATCTATGGGCATCCATTCAACATCAAGGACACGGGAACCATCCGCATCCAAGGCTCGATCTCCCAATGGCTTACCATCGAGGTCGAACAGAAGAACCCTCCCATCCTGGCGGCCTATGGCAATATAGTAAGACCCAGCTGATTCCGTGCGACTTCTCGAGGACCCTTCGAGAGCTGTGCCGTCCATCTGAGCTCCGAGCGGCTGTTTGGAGTAGCATATTATGGAAAGGCTAGTCGCTGGTCTCCTCACGTGCCAGGATTTGAGCAAGACTGCTTTATCTTTGTCAAGTTGCGTAAAGTCGACAACACAGCATTTACCATCAGCACCTACGGTGACTGCGGTCGCACTGCGGCCCGGAACGAATGTAACGGCTGTGATGCCAGTGGCCCTGCTTCCAACGTTGACAAACCCGGTCCCCGGATCATAGCCATCGAACTTCGTACCATCTTCACCACTTGGGGCTCCACCCGATGTTCCAGTAGCATGTAGACCCTTGATGAAGGCTATTTCGCCGCCACTGCCTGAGACTGCGTTACTTCTTCGACGATCACTTCTACCGTGGGCGTGGAAGAAGTGCAAGGCATCGAAGACCGCAGCCGTGCCATCTGCAAACGCCAGGAGGAAGAAGTCTTCGTTTTCTGGATGAAAAGCGGCTGATACTACCGAAGATGAAGAGCAATAAGGACGAAGCAGGACTGGCGCCGTGTGGAGCGTTAGGTTTGTAAGGTATATGGTTGGTGGAGCCTGCGATGTGGAGAGGAGGAATCGTGAGTTGCATGAAATGGCGAATACTGAGGGAGGTGAAGGGTGGTCATGTGAAGGGTCCAAAAGCTTCGAGTTTTGTAGAGAGTATGACTGAACCGAATTTTGAAGATTTGTGGTGAAGAATAGCCTCTTTGACTCTTTGTCAACCTTCAGGAGCCTTACTCGCCCCTGACTAAGCATTCAGTATCGTCGTACGATGTGCCGTAGACGCGACACTGACCTCTGAACCCTTCAACCTATAGCTTTTCTGCAATCCGCCGTTGAACTCATGTAGTATCACCACTTCGCTGTCGGCGACCGCAAGCATCTCACCACCACTGGCGACTCGCTGGGCTGCCACAATGCCCTTTGATCCCGAGCGAAAGATCTCCGTGAGTCCGTAGACGTCCCATATGTACACTCCCTTCGTAGTAGTGATGACCAGGCGGTGCTGAGGTGGAAAGGCGAAGACGCCCTGCTCGCTGGGACCAGGCTCTTCAACGTCGATGGACGAATCGTGACGTCGGCGGTGACCAGACGCTGACTTTGCTCCTTGGGTATGCTTCGTCATCGCTGCGTCGGCCTGAGTGGCATTGGCATAGCTTGACGTTCTCTTCAATTCATCGTGGGGTTCCCTGGATGTCGATAGGTAACATTTTTGCCAGAGAAGGCACGACCGATGCTACTCTCGAAGCTAGGAGGTTGTAATCTGGGAAGGCGCTGCAACTTAAGCTACGATGCTTTCATAGTTAGTAGCAGGACATAGGTGACTCGTCGATTGAGGGTTCTTGTCTGTTATCCAAGGCTTCTCGGTCATTACTATATCATCCAATAGCCTAGCCCATGCTTCCGCCACTAGCATTGTGGTTACCAACGAGTCCTGCCATCTCTAGCAGCGCTCTGTCTGACTCCACATCTTTGCCCATCCTTATGTTCTTTCTTGCAGCTGCTTCCCGCTCCTCAAAAGCCCAAGCGGCCTTCTGCTTTTCGGCTTCCTCATCACCACCACAGCCCCAGACTTCCAAGCTCTCGATCTCGAAACGATCTTGCCAGTCTGTTCGGCGTATTTGACTTGCGTGAAATGAACCGCCTCCTGTGCTGTCATGGTTGAAGACGCCGAACTCCAAAGATGAATCCAGCAGAAGGGAAACAGGCCCTAACTCTGCTTTCGATGAGAGGCCTGAGACAGGTCTTGTGCGAGGTGGAGGACAGCCGAAACTAATACCGCTCTTGGTAAAGTTTGCATAGTCCTTACTGATCGTACTGGCCCTGAAGACCTCATGGATTGGCTCCAGTTGGAATAGCAAACTCTCGGCTCCACCTATCGCCTCCTTGTAAGTATGCTTCCAAGGAACATCCAAGTATGCTCCAAAGACAACTCTTCCGGATGTGCTATTGCCTGAAGAACCGTCTAGGAATCGTTTTGGCGGTAGACTGTCCGCAAAAGCTCTTTCACTTGTACCGCTAGGCTCTGAGGGCAGGCGAGATCCAGCAACAAGAAGGATGCTGGGTGCGTGCCAATTCAAGATTTTCTGCTCCATTGAGCCCATGCTGAAACCAGCATCAGAACCTTGATACAAGAGTCTTAGACGGCGGAAGAGATTTTTGCCTTTGATGAAGAATGCTAGCTGACTGAGGACGTTGAGGTCCAGTATCTCGCCCTCTTGCGGTATAAGTGGCTCCAACGGCGCGTCGGGTACCTCCGTTGTAGTCGGAGAAGCCAGTGATGGGGGCGAGTGTGGCTCGGAGACGGAAGATTTTCGGCGGCGTTTGTGAAGGTCAATGTTCTTACTGAAGAGAAAATGTTCAAAGAGTGGGTTGAGTCCATCGAACATGAAAGGCAAGGAGACCGGGATGATCATATTGAAAGGCTGATAGAAGATACCAGCATTTTCCTCGGGAGTGAATGACCACAGTATGCTGTCGGCTACCCTGCGGAGGCCATCAAGCCTCGTCTCTGTCAAACGCTGAGCGTGCCTTGAAAGGCTTTCCTGCGCATCCAAGGGAGCAATGACAAGCAGTAGCATAAGTAATCGCCTGAAGTTATCGATCGGTATCTGAGCATGATGGATCTTTGTATCGGCCCTTTGATCGTGTTTAAAAACCTCTATAGCGTCAAGCGAGTCTAGGGCAGCCAAAGCTAACTCGTCATCATCTTCCTCCTCTTCAGTGTCGTTTGACGGCTTATCGATCAAGAAACCCCCAGTATAACGTGACTCAATCGGAGACGCAACTGCTGATTCTGATGATTCTGACTTCCTTTCTCTTAGAGCATCCAAGCTTTCCTTTGACGGCTTCTCATAGACCGAACTCATCCTCCGGTCGAAGACCGCAAGACTTCTAAACAGCAGCTTGTTCCGATCAGCCTTGCCATTCTTTAGCACTTTGCCGTATCGCTCGGTCATGATCACCACGACTTTGAGCATAGCTTCGATTGTCAATATGCTCGGTGCAAGGCTAGGGAAGGGAAAGGCGCCAAGATAGGTTGCCATTTGATATAGTACGGGTCCTGGGCCAAGGGCATCGGGGATGACCAGGAACCGGCACAAGGTCTCCTCTTTCCAGTAATGTATACCACCTTGTTCGTCGGCCAGCGAGCGAAAGACATCCTTGAAGTGCGTGATCTCGAGTGGGGTGAAGCACTTCCTGGCGAAGCGTTGCGCGAGCTCATGGCTTAGTTGTTCTGTTCAACTGTAAGTTCTGTATTCTTCCAAGCTGGAAGCGCATACCCGTAGAGACATTTCGAGCATTATGCTCTTGCGACTGATCTTGACCCATTGCCAGCTCACCATTACATCAACGCTGCTCTTCGGCGTCTGACGCAGAGGCTGAGCTCAACATGCCAAGTTTCGCTATCTTATCTTAGCGTTGCAGGCATGTCTTTCCTATTCACTCCGGCCAACTGAAACGATAATCTGTTGACAAATCCTGGGAGAAAACGTTATGGAAATGCTTCGATACTAAGTTTGCCCTTTTTCTGGATACACGTCAGGGGGTTACATCTAGGATCTATTGTCCACAAGATGTCCTTTTAGGAACATTGCAGGTGGAGATTCTGCGTTGTATTTGTCATCCACGATCAAGTCAATCTGCACGAACAATTCTCTCGGAAAGAATACTCGTCGCTAGCAATATCAAGCTCTAGGGTATATTATAGTACTGCGAAATGCTAACTAAGCAACAATCCGCCCAGGACCCAATCACTCGAGTCCCCAAAAAGGGTTCAAGCCATCGCCAGTATGTACAGCAATAATCGTCGCTCTCATCATATCGTAGCAAATGGTACACTCCACGCAAGCTCTGCTTCTCGTGCTTATCCCAAAGGAGATGCTTGGCATGACTTCTCCACGGATACTCGCTAGCAATCAGGGAACCCTCCCTATCCTTCCTAAACGCTCCCAGATACTGGCATGTTGTTGTGGCGGACCCAACTGTGGAGATCTAGGAGCTCTCCACAGGAGTCGTAGTGTCTTTGCTGCATCATAGTGAGCCTCTGTCTCTTCGTGAAACAAAATATGATAATATACAATATCTGTGGTTTTTGCTGCTGTCAATGGTGTCCCTCTTCAAGTCGTGGGATTTACTATCCTCCGAATTCGTACTAATTGGCGTGAAGGGAAGACTGTGAGAACTGCCATCGGCACCAAATTGGGAGGTAGTGGCAGGTTTTAGTAAAGGAATTGTTGGTTTCCTGGTCCTCCGAAGGGATGAAAAGACAGCGAGTATCAGAGTCTTGGCTTGCGCGTGCTTGACTTCCCGCTTGGCTCGTTCTCTCAGCTGTTTCCTGTCGATCTTGCCAGTGGATGTTCGTGGGATCTTGTTGGTGAATACTATACCGCCGTCCAAGTTCTTATATTTAGCCAAATATTCCGCCATGTGTGTCTTAATGTCCCCTTCGCCAAGATTGCTTTCCGGTGATTTGACAATGTATGCTCGAGGTGCTTCAGCGTTGCTGTTGGGAAGTACGCTTCCAATAACAGCAGCCTCAAGGATTTCGGTATGAATCAAAAGGACTGATTCGAGTTCAGCTGGCGAGACTTGCCATCCACGGACCTTAATCATTTCCTAGATGCATACTATTCAGTAATGAAACGAGAATAGAATCGGTCTCCTTGACTGATATACCTTTTTGCGGTCGACGATAAAGAACTTGCCCTGCTCTTTATATCCAACATCTCCAGTTTTGAGCCAGCCATCAGGGTCCAAAGCATTGTAGGTTGCTTCCTCGTTACCGAGATAACCTTGCATGACGAGTGGTCCTCTGATACTGATTTCTCCCTTTTCACTATCCTTCTCAACGATGTTGCCATCCTCGCCGACAAGCCTGCGGATCGTCAGCCTTGGATAAGCGCGAGAAGTCCATACGATAGATATACTTGGCTTCTACACCCGGTAGTAATCTTCCTACACTCCCCGTATGATCCTTTTCAGGCCACGTAAAAGTCGTAATCCATCCAGCCTCTGTCATGCCCCAAACTTGAACTACTCGGGCTGATGGTACTAGGAGTCGGTACATTTGGTCCTGCGTCCTTTGGTCTAGCGGAGCGCCAGCAGACCAGACCAGTCGAAGAGATTGCAACATACCGCTAGCTGGGGGCGAAGTCTTAAGAATGGTACTCATAATAGCAGGAACCATGGGTGTCTCGGTAATCTGATATCGGTCAATAAAGCCAAGATATCTTTGTAGCTCGAAGCGTCGCATTATGTAAGTTGGTATGCCTTCTCGGAGAGGCGCGATGTGTGCGATTGGAAAAGCAAAAGCATGGAATTCGGGTAGACTGATTAGTCTTGAGACCTAATGCAACATTTGGTCAATCCTAGGTTCGTCTTATTGGAGTAGAAGATACAAACATGGTAGGGTTTCGTTGAAGAATCCTCTAGAATTAGATTTTCTACAACGCAGCTATAGTGGGAGATCATCGCGGCTTTCGGGAGCCCAGTTGTCCCACTCGTTGACAATAGCGCCGCTGTTGTGTCCTTGGCTTCGTCCTCGTTTGTAAAAGTGACCCAGTCGGCCTCACCGTGTCGTAGGAGCTCCTGTACTGGGCTGCATTGAAAAGGAGCGTCTTGTTTTGGAGCGTCGAACAGATAAATGTTTGATGCAGAGACGCCAGACACTTCCGCTGCAGGCGCAATTTTCGGCAGAAGCTCGGACTCTGTGATGATGAATCGAGCTCTGGTATTTTGAATGTGATGGCTGAGCTCTGTTGGCGTGTATGCCGGGTTGGAGCCGGTGAAACGCCCACCGGCACCGACAATGCCAAGGAAGAGTATTGTGTACATTATCTGTGGTTGTCAGTCTTACAGGTTCGATGAAGTAGGGATTACATGTTGAACTATTTGAAGGAGAGCGGTTCTTGAAGGCTGTGGGGTCTTACATCGTTGAAAGCGTGCAAACAGACACAATCTCCACGTTGCAGACCCACAGCCTTGAATCCTGCAACTAGTTTCCTGACGAGGCTACGAGCCCCAGACGCAGTGATGGACCGCCCAGGGTTATCTGGGTCTATATAGATCTCCCTGTTTTGGTCGTAATTGTCGTTTCCAAAAGTCCAGGAAACTAGGTCCATACGGGAGAAGTCATCGTGAAGGTCGAAACTACCGAGAGAGGACATCCTGTCTTGCTGGGTGTGAAACAAGTGAGTGAAAGGAGAGAAAAGAAGAGAGTAGAAGCAGAGGAATTTGATTTATGCTAGGTACCCTCAGGTACATCAGCTAGGTAGAGGAGAGTGATGTCAAATTGCATAGACGGCAAATCTATTCTTTCGACAAGCACAGAGGAAGGTAGAGACATTTATTTGATCATTGGAGGATAGGATGATAGTATAATTGTCATCATATGATGTTCCACTTTTCCGTATCACGGCATCGCGGCCGAAGGCAAGCGCCGACGATATCTATCGGAAAACCGAGCAGTCACGGAATCGTTGGGAAATTGAAAGGCAAGAACGCAGGAGGTGAGGAAACAAAGAAACAAGGCAAAAGGAGATGCGGAAGGAGATACGCAAGGAGATAGGGTGAGATGAATCATTGGAAGTCGGCCTACTTCGGCAAAAAATCGACATTCCCAGCTTAGCCCCACACAGATCTTTGCAGATGGAAGAAGGACTGGGATCGATGTCAAGTGGTGGAAGATAGTCTGTATGTATGGCGCCCACGTGAGATTTGATCAAGGTCTGGTTAATGGATCCCAATTGCGCGGGTTACAGGGTCAGCGATTAGTCAAGACTTGCAGGGCGGGTCATGCTCAGGAGAGACAAGGCCTTGGATTGTTCAACTAATGCGAAGGCTCGAGACGCCAGATATGCAAAGATGGCTTTGAGAAGCGAGACTGTGACTACCTAGGCATAGGCGGCATAGCACGTAACATACTCACGGCTCCACTTGCTCATTGTCTCAGCGGGATGGTGGGGGCTGAGATTCAGGTGAGATCGATTAGCAGTCGGGATTTTGAGGAGATCTGGGATCAAGTTTTGGATAGTGAATAATTGTACTAGATATTAGTTGACATGTCGGCCGAAAGGTACGCGACGGATCTGATACGACTCCACAATGGAGGTAGTGTGTGGTGTGATGCAGGGGGATCGTTAGTGGGGATGGGCATGGAAGATGCAGCATCTTGCAGGAGGAGTGCAAGGAAGAGGAAGGGGCGAGTGCATGAACCATTATCGCCCTTTACGCGGGTAGTGGAAAAGGATTGGATGTGTTAATTATTTGTGTATAATGGTGGCGCAGTCGTATCGACTTAAGCGGGCCAGCAGATGCCTTAGTCGAGGCCGAAGTGCATTCCAAATTGTAAGAATACTCGACATTGCCTCGATTAGTGGTTAGCTACATAACGGACACTTCATCAAGAAATAGAGAATAGAAAAAAGACCGTAATTGAAACAGTGGCAAAAGATCAATGAAGATCGAATGTGACGTCTGCTTCTCCAAGCGGGAAGGAAAGGATGCAGTGTTGTTGTTGTGGTGTGCTGGACGATATACTGCGTAGGCCGCTACTATTGAGATAGCATGCTAATCCTTGTTTGGACGTGAAAATGCCTCGATTTGGTAAGCGTGCGGGCCACTTGTTCTTGGCGCCAAAGGCTGCTTACCGCCAACTCTCACACCCTCACACCCTCACACCCTCACACCACTTGCCACCATCCAAGCAACGATCACATTTCCAAGCCACTGTCCATGCTTATCACGAGGCTGCTTGCAACCATCTTGCTAAGCCTCCGCTTTCCTGGAAGACTCCCCGCAAATTCGTTCGGCAACGTGGCCTGCATGTACAGTCATTTCTACTCGGTAACCAATCGCATCTCGGTGCATCAAACGGCTTGGATAGTTGGAAGCACATCAAGGTCCCAGAAGGAATCGCCAATGAGCAACTGCAATGTTACACTCACGGCCTCTCCGACTACTTACCTAGGCTGAGGGATTTTAATCTAACGGAGCACAGAGGAAAGTATAGAGGTCGAAGAAGCAAAAAAAAAAAAAAAAAGCCAAGAACCATTACTTTGGCTTCATAATGAGGGAAATCCAAACACACCAGCGCAATCTAGTCACGATCGATTGCTCATCTTTTCACACCATGACCCATAGGATTGTCCAAAAACCCACTAGCCGCCTATCTCTTTCTTCGTCTCTTGCATTGAGCCCTCGGAAATGGCATTAGCCATTAGCGCATCACTGCCCGTCCCCACGTCCCAGTAGTCCGGTAACGACGCATGAACGACATTGACGGCCCGCCACGCACTCGGGAGAGAACGGAACATTGCATTTCTGCCATCACAAAATGAGGACGGGATAAGCTGACCTCGTTACGACTAGCCCAAAAGGGTGATCACTGGTGGTAACATACTAAAGTGTATGTTAAACCACCAGAGGCTTCCTGCAGCGTATTACCGCTGCTCATCAATCTTAACTGGGAGGGTTTGAGTCACGGTATTCCGGTTGGAGAATGGCTGCAGATCATTCCAGGCTAATGGCACAATGGTGACCACACAGCAGGATAAGGCTTTCTTACGAAAACCACCTACCGGCTCCACCATTCCTAACCTGCCGCTGATTTCCCGTCTTCTGACTACATCCGCGTCATGGCAAATGTTCAAGATTATGACAAACTCAAAGCTGAAGCTAAGGAATGCTTACCAAGCCACGTTCCTCTATACATCCTCATCTTCAACGGAGGCACGATGAATTATCCTTACGCGCGGTAGCATACACAGTATTGAGAGCACGCAAAAGCTATCAGGAGCTATCAATCACAGAACCATGCATCTTTCGCAGGCCACGCACTACCTTTTCGAATTTGCTCCTTAGGATATCCGTCCTAAACTACGGATACCTGCCGGTCGTTACCGCACAATCAGCGCCATTGTCTTAACGGGAAATACCGCCGAATCTGAGCCTATAATCCCTTCGTCGGCTATTTTGATGCGAGTCAGATTCAGAGTTGCGTCCTCGACGCCTTTGTTTTCGTTGTAAGCCCGACTACAAGCTGTCTAACGTGACCTTCTTCGGCGACTGGCGCGCAACTCAGGTTCGCAGCCGCGGTGCAATCACTTCTCTAGCTCAGACCCTTCAGCAGACTCACCCTCCCTCTCGTTCTTAGGAAATGCTGGCAAAACCGGACAAAGAAAGATGAATCTGTTGCGCAGGAAAAGATCCAAACGTATTTGTCTAACCGGCCTTACAGGTACACGGATCAGCCCGGCATATTAGCCCAGTTCATATGCACGAATCTTGCTTTTGCAACGAAGAATCGAACTTTGCTCTGGCCCATGCCTTGAGCAGCATAGATCTCGCAGCCTTAACTGAAGCTATGGGCGGTTCCAAGCACTGCATCAAGACAACAACTATACCAGCACGCTGGCGTACCCCAAACGGCCCGAGCGCTCCTCTTGGACCAAGAAATTGAGTAACACTGTCCCCCAGGCCATCAGAGACAAAGATCTCGCACCATGAGCCCTTAGGCCAGTTCGGGGACATCTGAAACCCTGCCGGAGACGGTGCACCTTGAGATTGACCTGATCAGCGCACTATGAGATCCCATATTGCAAGATCTCTCATATGCCATCAACCGCCGAGGGTCTCCTGACGCAACAAGCCATAACACTAGTGACCATCTATCAACCTAACGCCATTCATTCCTGATTATATTCAGCCGTCAAATTCTCGCCGCGCCTACCCATTACCCCCACTAACAACGCACGTTTACATGCCGCAGCCCACAATGCCGACATGCAAGGTATCTATAACCGTAAGGCTGAACTGACATAAACGCCTCGATGCAAGCCATCCTTACTTCGAGGGACGAGGGAAATCGTAGCCGTAATCACCTCACCCCTTTGAGGAATTACTCCTTTTGGAGCGAATAGGCTTATTGATTTTTCTCACATCCGATAATCTCTCACTTTCGCTAAGATTCCTCTCTTTGGTCTTTCTAGCGAAAGCATTTCAGACACACCTACGTCCCGTCAAGCCAACACGCCATATGATCTGCCTTGATATTTATTGCGAAAGAACATTGCAGACACACCTACGTCCCGTCAAGCCAACAGGCCGCATGATCTGCCTTGGTATTCTAGCGAAATTTCGGAGTAAATAGGCTTATTGATTTTTTTGTCATAGCCAATGATATCTCGCTTTCGCTAAGATTGCTCTCTTTGGTATTTCTAGCGAAAAAGCATTCAGACACACCTACGTCCCGTCAATCGAACATGCCGCATGATCTGCCATGGTATTTCTAGCGAAAGCATTTCAGACACCCCTCCTTCCCTTCCCGTCAATCTAGAGCACACAGCACGAAACCTATCTAAATGGAAATCCCTATCCCCCCCCCCCCCCTACTACTCTGCAATACCTCCACCACTCTCCTCCAAACACCCAACCACAACCCCATACCCCCTCCCCCCTCTCAACCCCTCAACCACCACACTAATATTCCCCCCTAAAGTCTTCAACCCCCTCCCCTTCGTCGGTCTATCCACCAATCCCTTATGAAACGGCACCCCCAACTCCTCCCTTACATACGTATACATTTTCTTACTCGCATTACCGAGATATGGCGTTGCGGTTCCGTTTGCGAAATAGGTATTGCGGTTCGTAGTGAATGTCAAGTAGAGCGTTTCCGCGGCGGAGGTGGTCCAGGCTTTGATGGCGTGTAAGGCGTTGAAGGAGGATGGGAGGGGGGGAGTAGAGTCGTTGTAGAGGAAGGTTGTTAGTGATGATTGGACGGCTGAGGCTATGGCTTTGAAGCGGGTTGAGGAATCGAGATTCGTGGTTTGCGAGAGATGTTTCTTCGTTTGCGCCAGTAGCGTGGTATGCAGGGTTTCCAACACGGCTCCATCTTGAATTGCCTTGCCAAAATGCCGTGTCGTGACCTCTCGTATTGCAGGCTCCATAGCCTCCACAAACAGCAAATCCATAGCCCTCAAATCCAACGCCTGACACAGCACATACGCATACGTCCCCCCAATATTCCCGAGACAATCAATAGCCATATGCGTATACCGTGCCGCCACCAGCGCCATAGAATTAATCCCCTGATTCCCCATCTCCGCCGTCTGCACATGGCTACTCACCGGATTCGCTAGAAAACCCAATTCAGACATGTAAGCCGCGACATTGATGTCTGCGCCTTTCATGGTGTAAGAGGTAGACGGGTCGTCGGCGGAGAGGTTGGGGGGGAGGCCGTTGTTGGTGGAGGGGTTGATGAGTTCGGTGCATTGGGAGAAGAGCATGCGGCCGAGCATTTGTAAGCAGGAGCGCGTTTTTTCCATGGCGGATGTTATGCTGACGGCTTGAAAATTGCCGCCGTGGTGGATGGTTTGGCCGAGGACGTCGACGAGGGGGTTGTCGGTTGTGGAGTTGCATTCGATGGAGACTTGGTTGTGGGCGAGAGTTAAATCTTCGAGTTGGGGACCGATCCATTGGGAGGAGGTGCGGAGGGCGTAGCGGTCTTGTTTGAGGCCGCCCATTAGTTCTTCGTCTTCATGTTCGGGGCGGGCGAGTTTGGAGTTGGAGAGGAAGGAGAGGATGTTTTGGGCGGCTTCGCGCTGGCCGGGGTGGGGGCGGACGGTGGCGAAGAAGGGGTTGAAGGATCCGATGGTGCCGTTTAGGGCTTCGACGCCCATGGCTGTGAGGACTTGGGAGAGGAGGGCTAGGTGGTGGGCTTCGTGCATGGCGAGGGCTGCGACGGCGGTGGAGACTGCGGTGCCGTTTAAGATTGCAAGAGCTTCTTTGGGACCAAAGGTGATGGACTGGCGGGCAAGTGCTTCGAGGGCGGTATCTGAACTGACGAGGCAACGACCGCCGTTTCCATCGTCGGTCCAGACGTAGCAGTCCGGGTTACCTTCTAGCACACCAGCAATGTAAGAGAGGGGTTGCAGATCCCCAGATGCGGAGATAGAACCTCGTAAGGGTACGAGGGGAATCAAGTCATTCTTAAGCAACGCCACGAGCGCATCGATGATTTCATAACGGACAGCCGAGTGGTTAGCAAGGAGTGACTTGCATCTTACAAGCATCGCTCCTCTTACCCATGTTTCGGGCATGAAATCAATGCCAGGAGAATTTCTCAACTTGTAGTAGATTGATCCGGCTGATTTGACAACGGGAAGAATACCACTGTGTTGATGCTGGATCAAAGCACGCTGCAAGTCTTCTATCTGGTCGGTGCGGGTATCAGCACTGCCACCGAAGCCAGTTGTAACTCCTAGAAAATGATTAGCAATGTTTGATATAGAAGTTTGAGCACGTACCGTAGAGCGAATGGCCGTCATTGAGGCGCTGGGCAAGAAAATCTACGCTTCGATTGATGTGGCTTTTGACTGCGGCGGGATCGGCGATCTCCACACGAGTATCGTATCTAGTAGAATATCAGCGTCACAGAGTTTGTGGTACTCGTGTGCTCTAGGATGAACAGAATTACGGTGTTCCAGTAGCAATCAGTCCCGAGTAGAGAAGAGACACCCAGCAAAAGACTTTTTTGTGCAAGAGACGAGACATTGGATGAAATGACTCTTGCTTACCTTGAGATAGCTGCAACGTTGGCGATAGTCAGGTCGTGAAGGTCAAGGAAGAGTGCCTTCTTGTTCTCCATGTGCTCGGTCAGATTACTCCATTCGTTAAGTACAATGCTACTATGAGCGCCATGCTGAGCCGTCTCAAACGCGTGGGAAGACTTGTGACCGTTGATGTGGCCGTTGCTTAGATTATGAGGCATCTCCATGGAAGACTCCATTTCCGTTGCAGAAACCTCTGGTGCAGAAGATTCTATGGGAGAAGAGGTTGAAGAAGACTCGGTTGGTGTTGGAGGAAAGTATTCGAGACCAGTCCTGAAGATCTTCGGAAGCGGTGAGTCCAGTATCGCGGAAGACATTTTACCTCTGGGTCTCTGGGTCAGGTGCTTTTCTACAACACTTAGCGATGTGTAAGGAGGGGCTGTGTAGGGTCTTACATCTGGTGACACTGGAATGTATATTCATCAAGTAGGCAGTGCATGTACGAAGCTCCAGAAAGTCTTAAGATAACTGATAATAATCTGGAGAATCATTCACTGTATACGGCAAATATTTCATGACACACCTATCACTTTTGCTAGTAGCGAATTAGATTCAAACCGCCGCAGGAGTGAAAATGAGACGATTATCGTAATAAAGGGTCTAGACCATATATCTTTGTGGCTTATATCAAACGGAAGCTGCGGGCCGGTAGGGCTTGGACAAGGAACGATGAATGCAGTGAAGACAGGACGACGTACAAACAAAGCAGATATATATGTGAATACCAGAATACCACTTATGATGTAGTAACCCCCACCTCAGCCTAACCTTCACCAAAGACTTGTCCAGTTAGCAGAAAGGGAAGTTCGGGTAAGTCCGGTTAAGTGCGGGATTGTTTTTTGTTTGGAGGCGGAATTGGAAGTTGACTCGTGATGAGGATTAACAATCGGATTGTCCTGTGACCATTAAGATATGGGGGGGGATACTTATACGTACACAACACAATTGACGATAGGTAATTAACTCTAGGCCTTGCTCGGTCGTCGCGCCCGAGTCGCCTCCAAATTTGACCCTATCCGACCCGGAGCAGCATTGAAAATAGGGACGCCTTTTTAAGCCCTGGTCGATTGTTTGGGCGCTTATTGGCCCCTGCAGCATTGCCGACATGTCGAGAGGCTGAAGCTTGGCGCGGAGAGGGCGTCTCTCTCCACATCGCTCGGAGTATTGAATAGGTAGGTTGCCATTCGTGCAACGACATAATACTCGAGTACCTGAGCGTTGCGTAAGCTCCTGCAATGCAAGGAATTACCGAAGCGTCAGGCCCGGACCCCAGCCCCCGACAGGGGAGGGAAACACCGTGGAAAACCCATTAGCGCTGCAAGCAGCCTCATTCAGACAGCAACTTCTCATCATCGATCAGCATGACGAAACCAGAGGCATCGATACCCCCTCTTGGCATACGAGGAAAGACGACTTATAAACAATGGCAAACCTCAAGTGCGCATCATGGGCAGGAGTACAGCAACGTCATGGAGTAATGTTTAGACTAGTTTACAAGTCCGCTGAGAATGCTGGCAAGGAAATGACAATTGATATGAGAGTTCGAGACTCAAAATGAGTATTAGACAACTCAAAAAGACGCATTTTTCACTGGTCCCCACGCTCATTATGCACAGCACCTATTTTCAGAGCTCCAGATTCCATCAACATGTAAAGATCACCCCCTCCTGTGACTTCAATCTGACCCATTTTGTGTAGCTGCAATGTGAAATCATATGCAGAGGATCATGACTCCACAAAGCCAGGCTGAAGATGTATTTACGCACCCTCGTCATCGTCACCAACACGAATGGCGCCGTCCTTGGCTAAACCGTGGGCCCAGAAGCCTTCAATGGAGGAAGATCTAGTGAAGGGTGAGCTAGAGTCTCAGATAATGGAACGCGAAGGTACTTACTCGGACATAGCATCGTGGGTGAAGAGAAGCCAGAAGCCGAAGACGGGCTTGGCTAGAACATCGAGGACGGCGTAGGCAATAATCTCGGCATCAACGTTAATGTTACGCGATCCATCGGCAATACCCCAGATGCTTTTCAATGTTAGTATCATATGAAATATGTATTATGGTGACACGTACATTGGGTATACAGTCCAGAGGACCAAGGTGAAGCCGGCAATTGCGCTGAAGAAGGTGGCAGTCTTCTTGTCCTTGTTCTGAACCACACCACGACCGTTGAAGGCGAGCTGGTAAATGACAACCAAGTAGGCAATGCAAGCAATTGCGTAGTATCCCCATTTGGGGCCCTCCTCTACGGTGAAGGCGGCGAACAGACCGGTGAGAATCATGATGACATCGGCAACAATTGCGACCAGAATGTTAGCCCCAGGCAAACCAGCAAGCAAGCAGAGATCCAATAGTAGAAGTGGGGTGGTGACGCTCCAGTCAACGTAGCGGGCCCAGTAAACCTCACGGTAGACGGTCTTGGTGGTGTCTGGGGTATGCTTGTGGCTCTCCTTGATCACGATTTGGTTCTTGCTGACGCCATCATGGACTGCCATAGCATAGTATGAGATCATAGCGAAGGTAGTGATGAAGGCAGTCAGGATGTGGAACATGCGTTTTTGCTGGAAGCAGTCAGCACAAAGGACCCCTTCGGAGTTCTTCGGCTCGAGGAAATAGATAGAGACTTACGACTGGGACGCGGAATGCCATGATGTAGAAAGCCAGGGACGAAATGAGCATGATGACAAAGACAACCCTGGTGTTCGTGAGCATGGTTGCCTAAATGCTGGAGAGCAGTGTCAACGTACCATAGAGTGCGGTTGCCGACATCACCAGATTCCTGGTACTCAATGGAGGGCACCACCTGCTAGGCTGTCAGTCATCAATTGTAGAGGAGTATTTGTTATTGATGGTGGGTTAATGTTGTTGTGTTAAGGGGCGAAACATTACATACTGTCGGCAGAGGCACAATGGGTGCTGAGGTCTTCAATAAAGCTTCCATGACGCCCACGTGTGTTGCAGTGTACTGCTGTGTTTGAAGGCGTGTTGCTTGATAGATATAGACAGGATTGACCAACAGGGAGAAGTTGTATGAGAGGTTGTGGTGGAGTGTAGGTAATGGAAGTGGAGAGAAGAGACAGAAGTAAGCTTGGAGAAGGAGTTGTTGCGTAGAAGTAGGAAGCCGGGCTTGTTGATTGGCGGAGAGATTGCGGGGTACTGTGGTTGGTGAATCAAGGAATTACCGGGAAAGTCAGAACGTCATCATTAAGCCGGCAAGACAATTACGAAGAATCCAGCTTAGTTTGTAATTTCCTTTCGCATCACGGGTTGTACTCTACACAGTACATTGGCCATTGGATTGCTTGCTCTTCTAGGAGGAACTGCCCTGCTCTTCATGCAAGACATGGCCAAACAAGTTCTGCATGGCAAGATTGCGATCTTCAGCCTCAGATCTGGGGAAAGGGTCACTGGCCTGCTCGATTGGCATCGCTATCTGCCAATCATGGCATCAGTTGGAGATACCTCCGCAGTGCCTTATCTATCACAATCTACAAGGTCGTCGCGGGCATGCTTTGCCACATTCGTGATAGCAGACCTCGCCGCTTAATCACCATCCATGATACTTTTGAATACAAGGGACCCTGGTGACTCTTCGCCGTACCGATGACATGCACTAATGTAGCACCAAGTTTGAGATCTGTGAATCTGAGCGCCAACGCCCGCTTTTTGCCTGTACGCGAACCTTTCTGCCCCGCTTCTTGCCAGCTGACCCGAGCATCTGCGTTTAGAGCATCTTCTAATGGGATCATGTGTATACCCCATCAGTGCTAACCTCGGAAGACTCCTTATATTCAGAGCTTCTCTTAAGGATCCTCCTAGTGGCTTCATGAAGCTATTCCTGATCCCAGTCTTAGCGAGCTAAGACTGCACAGGAAAACATCGCTTTGATGCCAAGGCTTCCCTTAGCGGCATCAGAATGATGACATTGGGCATGTACCGAAAAATTCCCAGTTAGGAAGCTGTTGTATTTGTTGGTTCCTATCATGCCAGTCTGTTGGTGATCGATGTGGCCAGAAACATAGGATTGTAACATTTGCATTAACTCGAAAAGGTTCGCTTCCTTTCGAAACTACCAGCAAGCTTGCAGGCAGTAGCCAGTAGTAGATGATTGGAAACATGAGATTATTCCCATTTCACCATGTCATTCTCGCAGGAACATCCTATATGTCGGCGAGTCTGTACACTCTCTAAATGGGTATCCGAGCTTCTTCAAAAATCCTTCCAACTCTGGCTTATGTGGCTCAGGACATTGAATGCCGGCCAAAACCTTGCCTATATCGCCTCCGTGATTCCTATAGTGAAATAATGAAATATTCTGAGCCGGCTGAAGCGTTGTAAGGAATTTGAACAAGGCGTTAGGTCGTTCCGGAAATTCGAACATGTAAAGTAGCTCGTCTTTGACCGTACTGCGGCCGCCCACGAGGTATCGAATGTGAGATTTTGCTAATTCGTCGCCACTGAGGTCCACAGCACTCATACCATGCTGTTGGAGGCGCCCAATCAAGTGCAACAGCTCCGAAGTCCTGGTATCGATGGATAAGCCTATCAATATATTTGCTGACTCTTCTTTTGCGTAGCGGTAGTTGAATTCTGTTACTGCATGTGGGATCACGGTCTTCACGAGCTCAGCGAATGCGCCGGGTCTTTCAGGAATGTTGACACTGAGCAAGGCTTCCTTTTGTTCACCCAGGGCGGCGCGTTCTGCCACGAACCGTAAACGATCGAAGTTCATGTTCGCTCCGGAAGCAATGGCTACTAATTGTCTCCTCGGGTTCGGGTCCGGGTATTTGTCCACATATTTTTTCAATCCGGCCAAGGCCAGGGCTCCAGCGGGCTCGACTATAGATCGTGTATCTTCGAAGACATCTTTGATAGCTGCGCACGTCTCATCCGTTGTCACCTCGATGATCTCGTCCACAACTTCTAGGCATAAACGGAACGTCTCCTCCCCAACACTCTTGACCGCTGCACCATCCGCAAACAACCCGACTTCTTCGAGTACCACCCGCTCTCTTCTTTTCAAGGATTGTACCATTGCATTGGCATCGTATGCTTCCACACCAACGATCTTCACATGTGGCGCGATGCGTTTTATATAAACTCCCAGACCGGCGATTAAACCTCCACCACCCACGCAGCAGAAGACTACATCCCCCTTTTGTAAGTTGGTCTGCCGCAGCAATTCCATACCAATAGTCCCTTGTCCCGCAATGACATATGGGTCATCGAATGGGGCGATATTCGTGAGGTCGTGGAGCTTCTCTAATCGATGTGCCTCGGCCTTCGCGGCGTCGAAGTCTTCTCCACAGAGTACGACAGACCCACCGAGCCGCGACACGTTTTTATGCTTGATGGAAGGTGTTCCAGAAGGCATGACGATGGTAGCGGGTATTTTGAGACGACGTGCAGAGTATGCAACTCCTTGGGCATGGTTCCCTATTTTTTCTTAGCGTCAGGCCGAAGCAGATTATATCAACCTATTCACCGGCAGAACAGGCGACTACCCCTTTCCACCGCTGTTCCTCAGTCAAATGCGCCATCTTGTTGTATGCCCCTCTTAGCTTGAAGCTGAAAACTGGCTGTAGATCTTCTCGTTTGAGTGATACTCTGCATTCCAATCGGTTGCTAAGGTTCACGGCTGGTGTAAGAGGTGTTTCTTCAACGACATCGTAGACGCGTGAGGTAAGTATAAGACGAAGATACTGAATCATATCAGTGATCAATCATCTATCTAAGCAAAGTTAACGTACATCTGGGTGTCCATCAGGGTAGAGAAAAGACTCCGGTAGCAGAGATGAAGCCCGGGTCCTCTTTTGTGTGTGCGAGTCTGGAGTGGCCGAATATTCCGTCAATGGCATGCCATTCTGAATGCCATTCTGAGTTCCATTGTTCAATAAGACGGGAGCCATAGCTACTCTCCTTTTTAGAACTTCAGGAAGCTCGGATAGGGTTGTATGAGTACTGTTAGGAGTTACACTTATTTAACGTACTTGGGCAACGGCTGATCCCAGCGCCGTTGGCGGGACTTTGCTAGTGCGGTCTTTGACGGCGCTAGTGAAGCGAGAGCTCCGTTAGTCGATCTGATTGATCTGATGGACATATGTTACGGCTGTTTAAAGACATCTATTGTCCTTGAATGTACTCAGGAGTGGTAGTAGACAATACGAAACGCTCTCCCTCCTCACAACTACGCTTGCCCCCTTGCCATTGATAATCTAGCTATCTGGAACAACTCTCAGGTGGCCGCTTGCATGACCTCATGACTCGCATCCACTGACAGACCATACTCAATTGCTACCCAGGATTAAGTCAAGATGTCTGACTTACCTAAGATGACCGATGCGCCTCTACCCTCCTCCTTCGATGGCGACACGTAAGGACCAATCTTGTATTGTGCAATTGCCTGCCAGCTAATCTTCGGCATCTAGAGACTTCTACGATGAAAACCGGTGGCAGAAATTCACCCGCCGCCTCAAAGAAGAGCCCCTCATTCCCTTTGGTGTTGCTATAACCTGCTGGGCTTTCTTCGGCGCTGCCCGCTCCGTCCGTAGCGGCCAGAGCTCCAAAGCAAATCAATTCTTCCGTTATCGTCTCTATGCCCAATCCTTCACTCTGGTTGCTATGCTGGGCGGCTCCTACTACTACAATGCCGATCGATTGAAGCGGAAGGAATACACAGACTTGATTGCGAAGAGGAAGGCGCAGGAAAAGCGAGATGCGTGGATCAGAGAGTTGGAGATCAGGGACATGGAGGATAAGGAGTGGAGGCAGAAGTTGGGAATGGTGAGGGATGCGAAGAGGGAAGAGGCTGAGAGAGAGGCGGTGGAAGAGATAAGGAGGAGAGATGAAGCGAATAAAGAGGGTAAAGGGGTCATTGAGGTTTTGAAGGGCAAGGTCAAGGACGTGAAGGAAATGGAAGCAGCACGGGAAATGGCTGAGCAGGAGACTGACCTGGGCGAGATAGCAAGGCAGAGAAGGAAAGAAATGGAAAAGAAGCAGGCCGAGGCAAGGCGGAGGCAGGGAATGGCGGCGGAAGGGGCAGGTTATGGCAAACCGAGGACAATATGGGGTGAGGATGGAGGTGGTCTTCTGGGGTGGAAACGCATCAAGAAATTATTTGATGGCCCGGAGAGTGGGCCAACGGAGAGCGCGAAAGCAAACGAGAAGAACGCGAAATAATGGTACTCTTTACCGTGTATATATTTGAAGCCTTCTGTATGAAAATCGAGGGCGTTTTTTATCGCGATTGGCATCGAGCAGAGGTCTTGTAGCATCCGTCTTCCATCGAACGCCATAACATGCATTATTATACAGCAAGGCATTGTAGTCTTGCCATGCGCCCCCATGCTCTAAAATCCCAAAGCTGCTTCTCCACCCTCCTCCTCATCCCTGTCGTTGCTTATGTTTCGGATTCTTCGAACATATAATATACACATACCCTTTCCTCCTCACACTCTGCTCACACAACCTCAAATCAGCATTCAACTCCTCTCCACACCTTCCCTCATAACTTCCAACCACCCATGACTCCACGTACCTTACACCCATCACACAATTTCTTAACACTACTCCTAACCTTCATACCCCTCACCCCCATCTCCGGCCCTGCCACTCCAAGCGCAGCGGGCCTTTTCTTAAGCTTGCCCAACAGCAAGCCGGAGGACCATTGCCATGCTCTCTGTAATGACAACACTGATGATAGTCTTGTTCCTAATGGAATTTCTCTTGATGGAGTTGTGCATAAGCCGCGAGAGGCGCATGCTAAGCATATTCGTAGGCTGGTTCGTAGTGGTGATGATGATGGGGTTGTGCGGAGGGGATATGGGAAGGTGGAGATGTGGCGGAGGGCGGATATTGCTGTGTTTGCACGGGTGGGAGGTAGCATGGTGGGTATGAGGCTTCTGAGGGGGGCGGGCGTGGATATGAGTTAAGGGAGGGTTATTGAAGTGGAAGAGTGCTCTTAATAGAGGCTTCAGAGCCTGGGAGATGGAGGTGATGGATGCCATGCGCTAAGGCTTTAGGCGTCCTGGCCTAGAACTAGAGCGTGGGCCGTCTGCCGGCCTAAGCCCGCCTGAACAGTGCCTGGGGGTCTCGCCCGAAGCGTCGTTCTTCACTTATTCTAATACTTTTTCAGAAGGAAGAAACATTCAGGGACCCCGTCTGGTCTTTATGTGGCGCTACTTGCTCTATCTAGAGCCATTTTATTGCAATCCATTCAAACTATGTAGGTCCTGGCTGAGCCCAAGGAGCTGTGTACCCCTTTCTCGGCATGGTCCTCTAAAGCCCGATATAATGCCTAGCAAACCTCGAACTGGGGATCTCCCAATGCATTACTCCTACGGATATTCATTGTATAATGCTAGACATGTATTATTTGGATACCCAAGTGCGGTAGGTTGTCAGCTACGTCGAATCCAGCGAGTCACCTTAAGATCATCCATGCTGCAGCCCCCAACTGGATCTCGCTGCAATCCGCAATCCCAAGTTTCAGATACCAATTGTTGCCAGCCCGTTCTGTAAGTTTGTCCGTGATAAGACGGGGAAGGATGATGCTAGATAGAGCCGTGTTCACATGCAAGTCGTCGGTATAATTATGCCAGGGGTCGAGTTCGTAAACGTGGCCGACGACTTTTTCATCAATGCTCCTCGCCTCTGCTTCGCCAAGTGGAGCCTGACCTTCCGTCCTGTGTCGAAAAGGTTTGAGCACGTTATCGATGTTGTGTCGTACGATGACGTGTTCGATACCCGTCTTATCACGCACTCGCTCGCGCAATCGATCGATAGCTTTATTCGTCGCTTCGTGTCCTGGTGTGGCATACAAAGCCCTTAGAAAGCTATAAGCTGGTGCATTTTCGGCGCCTAGCACCTCATTTATTAGACCCAGCAAATGGTACGCCTCAGCCCACTTGTCCGTAGAGCCACCACCACTTGTCTTGAATAGGGAGAGCAGTATGTCTCCCGCCAGAGTCATGTCTCCCAGTTGCATGTAGCACCACACGCGTTCTTTGATAAAATCCCACCAATCCCTCCAGAGCTGTGTAGCTATTTCTGCTATCACGGATGAGGACATACCGTAGGGATTAGAAGACACCCAAAGATTAATCAGCTCCCTCTCGGAAGATAGTAACAGCTTCGTTTATGTGCTTAGCACGAACTTTCTGACGACCGCGATTTAGGTAAGTGGAAGCTCGTTCCATTACCACAGCCGGATCGTTCAACGGCAATGCTATTGCTCCTAATTGTGCGAGCCCACCTTTACCTCGACACTCCGCGAGCATGGCTACACGTTTTGTATATTTGAGAGCTTCCAGGCCACGGGTCTCAACAAAGCAGTCCAAGAGGCCTTTCTGATCCCACATAGCTCCTTCTGGGGCTGTTGCTGAGTCTAATTCCAATTCTAGAGGAGGCATTCCCTTTCTTTTCATTGGTGGCATGGTAAGCGCTCTGCATATCTGTGGCATTGCGAACGAAGAAATTATGTACGTATGCTGTGGGAGGTTCCTTTTTTCCTTGTTGTAGACGACGATATTCATGGCTGCTACACCGGAAAACTCAACTGGACATAGCCCAATTGGTGACCTCTCCCCCCCATTGTATCTGAAATTGTTGATGCGCGATTGTATGTAATGCTCCACTTCTGCGTTCATATTGATTTGAACCCAAGTATTCCGGAGATAGAGTATATCTGATGCTTCTTTATGTGTCTGCCTATTGACACGAAGTATATCGACATGTAGGTGATGACAGAACAAGTCTCCTTGCTCTTCGTGCATATCCACGAGAAGAAGTTCTTTGTAGACTTCTTCTCGGACTTCTGCGGGAAGACTCGACCGTCCAACGTTACGAGGGCTCAATACGCCTGGCTGTATTGCCGTTGATGTAGACGTGGAACTGAGTGGAGAATTTGTAGCGGCTGCAGAAGCGGATTGATTAGCCATATGAGTAAGTGAATATGCGTTCACTACTCCAGTGGCATAACGCTGGATGACGCCGGCGCGAGAGCGGACTGTAGCTGAGTAAGACTAGGCGGCGACTGAGCGCTGTTCGATGTTGATGGAGCAAGACTGGATGATGTTTCAGTGGGAATCGATGATGCGAGAGCGTTTACCGTAACCGTCAAAGATGTAGCCGTCAGAGAGCCTATCGCAGTCTCTATAGTTGCTGGTGACGGTGCTCCTACGACTGGAAGAGATGGATTTTCCGGAGATTTTGTGCCTTCATCAATGGCGGCAGCTGGGGTAGACACAGCTAGCGGCCACGACGATTGCTCTGTGGATGGCCCTGGCGCAGGTTCTATGGCTGCTCCCACTGATGGAATCGCTGATGGCCCTGGTGCAGTCTCTCCGAATGATACGTCCGCCGTCAACTTCTCATTAGGCCCCTCTCCGAAGAGGGATTCGGCCAATGAATTCCACGGCTCTTCATCCGAATCGTCGGGATCAGTTTCCGGGGGCTCCATGTCCTCAAACTCTGCGCCCTCAGGCTGGGGGTCCTGAGGCTCCTGGTTGTCTCCAGTGGGCTCGAAAGCTACTTGTCCCAACTTTTGTTCGCTTACTATAGATGCTGATTCTCTAGGTGGTGCTTGGGGAGAGTTCCTGGGACTGGTGATAGCATCCGCCTTGTCAGTCTCAAAGGGTGCATTCTCGATGATCACTGCTGGGGGTACAAGTCCTGGAATGGTAGATTTCTCGGCTGATTTTGCGAGGCCTATATTATGCAGGCTGTCTGAGACGTGGCGCTCGGCTTCTACAATCTCTATTTCACCAAGCCCCGCCGATATAACTTCATCATGGGTAGTGGACGGACCTGTTGGCCCTGAAAGAGACATAGTGGCCGACTGCTCCTGAGACAAGAAGACGTCAGAGAATCACTTGTCAAAAGTTGCTGGGGTGAGCTTACCTCCGCATCGACACTTGCCATTCTGATGCCGCCAATACGATTTGTATGAACAGTTGACTTTTCCCGTCCGCTCACAATAATGAATGATAGATTATCGAATACAGATTATAGTGGTTGCACCAAGGCACCAAGTGATGATATCAAGATGCCCAGACCAGGTACGACTCCTTCGCAGGAGAGCAAGTGAGAGATGCCACAGAGTTCGTACCACAAGCGAGCAAATTGTTAAAGGAGAGGTGATGAGAAGCAGCACAAAGTACTAGAGTCTTTCACAGTGTTCAAGAAGGTTCAGGTGGGGTTTACCGGCTTTAAGCACGTGTGTCAGTACACAGCAATTCACAATTCGAACTCCTGTTGGATCAACCAATCACAGGCGAATCCACCATCACTTCCTTTACATATGTTGATGTTGAGATGGTGACTTTCCCAGGAGTCGAGGCCAAAAACCCGCCGTCGCCTTGTTGTGGACGCACGTCATGCAAATCGGATTGCTTCATTCACATTCTCTCCCCATACCGGATGCCAAGGTATCTTGTTAGTCGATGATACACCATGCTGGCATTCATCGTGTGACTATCAAGAATTTGTACGTTATTTCGGAAAGGTGAAGTGAAAGAAGTCATCTGCTGCAATAAGAAAGACGGCTTCGAGTTTTTTGCCATGCTTGAAACTGCGCACGATGGAGAAGCTGCGAGTGGAATGCATCACAACAGATTCACCGCCATCGTTTAAACATTATATCTGCGCCAAAGCCTCCTTAAGCTCTAGGTCCACATTACACGACGTAGTAAGCTCAGGTGAGTTTCTTTCCCCTCAAGCCGCATCTCAAGTCCAAGGGTCGTAAAAGGTCGACAGAACGATTTCATGGATTTGAAGAGCGGGCTATGTAAGCCTGAGCTCGACAGTGGCTCCCAAGGTGCAAACGATCAGAGCAGTTCTGATAGGAACGTTCCCAACAATCTAAGGCCCAGAGATCATTTTGCATTCCATGGTGGTATTGGTGTCCAAATACACTAATAGCCTACTTTAGTGTTATCAACAAAGCAGTAGGACTTCTCGCTTCCAGATAACAGTGACCGTGTCTAATGATCCACGCCTACCAAGCCCGTCTCAAGCGTGTTCATGGAGCTACAACACCGTAGAGAGCGTGTCCCCAATACAAGGGTCTCATTGGCTCGGCCGCAGCAGCCTCGCTTTATGATCCCTGATCGCAACTGATTGTTTTCAGCAGCTCTGGGCAAACGTGGCTGGTCGGGCTACAGTAGTTCGAATGGTTCCATGCAGCTCCAAACGACTCCTGCTTACCCCGCAATCGCCATCATGCTCAAATCCGCTCAAATAATCTCTTCACAGACCTTGTCGACGCTTTCATGAATAGACATATTATTGCCCCGTCTTGCACAGCATCCTCTTTTATCAACACGTTGAATCGAGAAGGGGGCCGACGAAGCTTGGATATTCGATGTCCGTCGCAAGGATGCAATTGTTCGCTATCCCACTCTGCAGCCAGCCTCGATCGATGGCTTGTTAGCCGTTGGCGCTGGTAAGGACAGCTAAGATGTTCGTTTCCGAGGCCAGACCAGCCCTTTTTGCCGGACTAGGAAGCGTACAGCACCTACTATGTTAGAATGCAGTCGAAGTTGGCGACCAAAAGGTATATAGTTCAAAGGTATATTCTAGGACCCTCATCCGTATACCACACACTTGTACTACATATACGCTAGCTATTAGCGCTACACTAAAGTTTAAATAATCCTCGGGCGCGTCCCTAGGTAACTTATCTACCCCACCAAAAACACCCCTAAAGTAATACGCCCGGGCTGGGGTTACCCTAAAGAAACCAGTAACAGCCGGCCTAAGCATCGTTGTTAAAGACTACACCGAAAGTACTACGTAAGTATTTAAGTATACTTCTAAAGCTCCAGTACCAAGGTAATATTTATTCAATACTTAAGAAATACTTAGGAAATAAGTACTTAAGGAATAGGTAGAGCAGGTGCAGGGTGAAGTCTTCACAACGGGTTGAGCTTCTCCAATTAGTCCCCAACTGATAAATACCCAGTAAACCATGTAGGAGGCGGAGGCATAAAAGCTCAAAAATGTGCCCATTTCGTCGCGGTAAAGAACCCTTCATTGTCAGAATCGAGAGGAATGTCTAGCGATTCGTATCGTTCCTCTTGTCTCATCGCATCCCTGACTTTGCGTGCACAACATCGGAAGAACAGGATTCAGATCCACGTCAGTTAACGTATCATATTGCAACTGCTGGTGCTCAGGTTTCAGACACTGGTCAAACTTTCTGGGACGGCACCCCCAGATACTTAGTTGCAGGGATAGATGATTGACATGGGCATAGCAGCCAGAGCTCCGCATCGTCAACGGGCTTCATCAATCAACTATTGAGCAACGTGTCTAAAAGCTCCGTTAATAGGGATTCGGAGATGACAGGATATCGAGAAATGTACACAGTGTTTGGTAGCACGTAATTCGAAGATTGGGGCGCGAGAAGAATAGTTGTGGCTTGCGACAGAGGATCTTTGACGATGATTTCCATGTGTTACTGAGCAATCAGGCAGCTCATCTCTTGCTTGACGTAGTCGCTTTCAATCTTTGCAGGCTGAGACAAGAAATTTCACCGGCACGAAGAGTGGCAAAGGCAGAGGCACAAGGATGTGAAGATCGAATAGGTTTCAACGGACGCCATGATGGCCTATAGCATCCTCGAACCAGACAACGCATAGGATTCGCTCTCTCAAAGAATGTGACCTTGCCGAAGGCTAGGTATCATCTAGGTCGAGTCTGGTAGGATGCATTTGTTGCACGTGGAAGGAATGGAAGAATAGAGTAATAGAGATGGTTGTTGGAAATGCGAGGAGACCTACACGGAACCAGAGATTAGCATTCATAAGGCATAAAGCATACTTGCGGCAACACACGTATAAAAGCACACAATTGGCAAGAAGTGAACGTGCTTGTTATGACTATATAGTCTAACCCTTCCACGTGCGCAAGCACTTTTTCGTCATCTATGACCGTTACACATGACCCATGTCTTCATACAATGTTCCTTCTTATGGACTCCGATGTGTCTTTGCGTACGTTTTCAGCTCCCGGGACGTTAGCGGGTACTCAGGTTCGGAGAACCTGTATAGCAGCGATTCCAGCACGCGAGGAGGCTCTGGGTACTTCAACAAGGGCTGAATCCGGTGCAAAAACTCGAGGGTGTCTACCTGCAACTGCTGCAAAAGATTCCATGTCAGCGAACGACAAAAGTATCAATGCGGGACTCAAATTGCAGGCGTCAATTGCCGACCATTATGCACTTTAGCCTGAGATCAATGACATGCAGGAGTAGCCATCAGTGAGGCCACTCATTATTGAAGTTCTCGTGTGTTCGTGGAACATAACCCGAGAAATTGGAATTTCGGACAATGATGCCGAATTCTCGTTGCTAAAAGACCGACGACCGGAGTCAAAAAGTGATGCATGGGGTACGGTTTTGTGTCGCTGTGAGCGAACCTTGCTGGCGGATGAGTGGGGTAATTGGGAAAGATCAGAACTCGTTCTGAAGCTGCTGGGAGCAAAATTGTAAGACGTATGAAACGATAATTGCAACCATAAGAGTATTCTAAGCAAGGCGATAATTTGTCTTGCAGGTAGTGGATTGATACTCCCACCACACAAATCCCATACTCCAGAGACAATGTAAAAGGCACTGCTAACTACTTTACCTCACGTGCTGGTCAGCATCCTAGAACGGTGTCCATCATTAATTTAGCAGTCATAGATGTGCTCTAGTTGGCGAGACCAGTAGATGATGACCTTAGGGCAGTTGTCCGAATCTTACTGCAGGATTTGCGAGAATTGTCCACCTATCAAACGATCACATTTTTTTTCAACTGATTCAGGTCTTTTAATAGCATGGACACATCAGCTCTCCACTTGAATATCTTTCCACGGGACACTGCGGAAATAACGAGACCCAATCGATTCAGCCTATCAAAACCTGCTAGCTAGTCTTCTCGACGGACCGAGCTGTGTCAACGCCTCAAAACAAGGAAAGCACAGTTGCTATCACTCAGCATGTCAGCGTTCCACGGTCTAAGGACGTACGAGTTCGATTTACTTGCCCAGTCCAAGGGCAGTTATCCGTAAGATAAGGCGGGAGGAACATTAGCCCAAAGCACTGGAACGGGACCATCGATTTGCCTTTTCACTTTCTCTGGAGCCATCGGTGCTCTGGGTCATCCGCACTTAGCCCCTGCGAAGATCGCAGCAGCGCATCCTAGCAGCGATTTGCAACCGAGCTCAGGTAAGCATTTAAGATCCGAGGCAGCTAGAGCAGGCTGATCTTTTCCAGGTTTCCATGGTACCCATGCATGCAGCACTTCACACTCGTACTACCTGACCCCCTTGTTCCTCCGCACCGTCTTGTCCGCTATGACAGTCTTCATATTCGCCTAATATCTTGAACGAAATTGTCTGGATGAGGCGTACACTTCGCGATCGTTAAAAATAGCGTGGTCTACGTTTGTTGCTACTCCGTTCTGCCGCAAAGGCTACGGACATTTCATGGCGACTAAGGTATCTGACTCCGGCATCATCCGCATACCATGGACAGTGGGCACTTGATGCCTCAATAATACCTCAATCGTCTTCGGGAGCAAGCGGATGATCTCGGTGGAAAGGTGCAATTGCCTTGTTCTATTCTGATTGCTCACAGCTTAGGTGGGATTCATGTAGATCATCGAAAGTAAGAGAAATCCGAAGAGGAGCCGAGGGGTCTCATGCACGTAAACCTGGGTGTAGACGTGGGGCACAACCATACAGCCATTGGATGGACCATGGATGAGCTCAGTAGTAGAGGCGTAATCAGGGCAGCTGAAATGTGGTGACAAATACTGCTGATGTGTGAGAGCCTCCCAAAATGGCTGTAGGACTATTTGCCCGAACAACGCCTACCTGGTCAGCAGTCATCATCACTGAGCATTGTTCAAGCTGGACGTCAGCCCACAACGGAATCTTCCCGGAAAATGCTTGTTGGTCCCCGGTAGGTGTGCATAGGACGAATGTGATTGAGGATCAATGGGATGTGTACTATGGGGGGCCCGGAATCGCCGAAGAAGCGACCATGTGCCTGTAGCTGTTTCATTTCCACATTGCGCGTGATCCTTCCCAATTTCATCTCTCTGGTATGCTATTTCGGTTTCGAAGTTTTAAGCATGCACCTAAGGGGTACCCTAGGCTGACCTAAGGTTCAAGTCATCAACTCAATTTAACCGCGTGGCAGCCACAAAACGAGAAGGGTTCTAGGGGGCGATCTGGAAGCCTATCCCCCTTTAGCGAATTGATTAATCTGGGGCCGCAACCCAACACCGCGGTCTTGGGCAATGGTGGGCGCGTATGACCTGCAGCCTGCAAGGCCAGATGGCGCCACATAGAACCCTTTGGATGGGGGCGTTGCAGCCATCATCTTGGTCCTGCTATTGCGGAGAGCTGAAGTGGACTCCGGTAAATGACCGTCAAGAGCCATGGCTTGAGAAGTGGTGACACTCTGCGTCCGGCCATTGCCAGTCCGGGCCCCTGCGTTGCTGTCCCACGGTGCACGAGCAATGTAGCGAGATTATCACTGGTAAGATACATGAAGCGACTGCACGATCGAAATATGCTTATCGCAACATATCCCGTCTTCCACAACAATGAAGGAATCCCAACGAATAGCGAGTAGCGACACTATTAAGAAGTACATCTTTTACCGAGCTGGTTCCGTCTGTTAGTATTCAGCTAGGTCCAGCAAGAACCGAAGTAGATACGAATGCTTCTGCGACCAGTCAACTGTCGAGCGGTACCTTGCATTGATTCAGGCCGTAGCGGCATGGTGGAGAGTGTGGCTTTCAAGCCTCTAGAGGCTGCTAAACTCCTAGCTGCAGATAGCCACGTGTTCTGATATGCATCCGATCCCTGAAAGACCCAAATGTTGGCTGATCTGGTGGCACTCCCCAAATTAATCGATTGGGGGTCTGTTGCGTTGCGACAATGACCGCTATGAAGCCGGTGTAGCTCGTGTTGCCATGACAATTGCCATTCCAGGCTGGCTATGTTGTCATCTTTCTCAATACGTTCTCTAGAGCCGAGCAGGATGTGATTGGGGGTGATGGTCGATAGCGCTGTAGTAAGCTCGTATCCAATCAAGGGCCGTACCTTGGGGTGCTGCGCCCCAGCGCATCACGAGTCCACGATATCAAACCTGCTTTTTGACAAGTATGATATAGCTCTCCCGAGCGGTACACCGTTATCAACATCAGCTTGTGTCAGTTATTATGCAGGCCGAGGCGACCTGTACCAATCCCATCACATTCTAATTTCAGCATTTGTGGCCAGGAAAGGGGTCGGATCTCACCGCCGTCGTTTGACAAATTCGCGAGGGATTGCAGCATGAGCTGGATGGTGGCGAACTGGTTTCAAGCATGACTTGCATGTCACAGAGAATTGCGCAGAAACGGGGGCGGAAACGACTTATGACGCCAAGAAGGGTACCTACTTGCTGTGGCTTCTAACGTACTTCTAGGTAAGGTTAGAATAGCACGATGGGGCCATAATTGCTTATTGCCCAACGGGTGCGTACGTACTCTGCTTCTAGGTGTACTACTGCGCTGGGCTGTTGATCCAAATTTGGCAAGCTTCTAGAGTATAGCGTTATTGCTGTGGTGGGGTATCTTCGATGCAGCTGCGTCAGCGAAAGCCGTACTCTAGATGCCGGACAGCTACAGCTAGTTGCCTCGACTGATGGTGGCTCCACTGAAGGTGTACAAAGTATGTGTAGGCAGTGGGTAGAAGGAACGCCGGTCAGGAAGCTGCATCCGGTCAGTAGCAGCTGGAGCTGGCTGATGGTACCTAGTGTTCCGGTAATCTGGTCGACGCTACAGCAATAGCGAGTCCATCGAGTGGATGAGTGGATGAGTGGATGGTGTGATGTAGGTTGAGTAAAGAGTATACGTAAAGTCTAAAGCATCTCAGGCACCCGTTTCATCCATACACTACATGAGATGACACCATGGCGTTGCCATAAGCCGGTCACACGCCCGATTTCTGACTGCCTGTGTGCGCGCCAGCATTCCGTACTTACCGGATACCGGGTCACGGCCCTTGGAATTCAGGTACTAAGGTACAGTATAGGCGTACGTAAGGTAGGTGTAGAGGAGTTGCAATTTGGGCGCAATTTAACAGTCTTACCAACAGTTGCACCCCAATATGAGTAGGAGTACGACCAATTTGCAAATTTACATGAAGCTTTACTTTAGTACACGCAATATACGTGGAGGCCGCCGGGGTGCAGGTGCATGGGGCCAGACTTAAAGGCTGGAGGGTTTGGGGGCCTTGGGGCTTGTGACCACTTTTTCGCACTTGTTCGCAGCAGCAATCAGGCCGGTGTGGCGGGGGGAGGGAGGAACAAGCGAGCCCGGGAGCAAGCCGGTTCCTGAGGTCCCTGGGAGTACGAAGCACCTAAAGTACTAAGGTACCTTACTAAGGGTACCTTAAGTTCCTCAATTTCAGCCCTGGAAATTAGCAACGCTAATCTTTGCCCCAAAATATCTTCCCACCGCTCATGCTCATGCTCATGCGTCACTCCCCACTCAAATCTCATTGACCACTCATCTCCCTTGTCACTCCCGTTCGCCCCTGGTCCCTGTCCCCATGGGTTGGAAATACACATGCCCATGCCCATGCGCCCTGAATATCTTCACACCATCATCCTTTAGTCCAAACCAAATTACGAGCTCCCACGGCTCTAAACGGAAAGATGGGTCGGAAGCCGTTGATGATGACGGACACCAGAGGCAACTGCAAAATTCATAAATACCCCGATCAACCCCCTTGACCGTCTCTCAGCATTCCAAAGCACTCATCACACAATATTCAAGCACCGACGACGGTCACCTCTACTCCCATCTTCTTACAAACACAAACAAATCTACCCAAGCCTCGACACTCCAAACAAATTCGCACTTCAACTCACCGAGCCTTGTCCACCAACCGTCCACCACTCAAACCCACAATTTCAAGTACATCTTCGAGCTATCCAAGATGCCTGCCTACTACAACAGTCCCATGCCTCAATACCCTCCCTGCCCAGGCCCACCGCCCAATCGCCCTCTTCCCAAGATTCCCAAATAGTCAGCCCCCCCCCGGAGTATCTACCAAACATCATTGGCTTCATGGACACCACCATACACAATTTGGTCTATAGTGCGCTTTACAGTGCAACGGCAACCTCGATCTCTAAGATAGTCATCCCGCCGTCATCGGTCCGACTCCACAAACGAACACTTCATGTGAATACTTGGAACAGAAACTAAGGAAGGATATTTTTGGAGGAAATACCCGAGAAAACGGCCAGCTGCAGGTCACTGGCTGCATCTCCCAGACCTACATTCACCAGCGAGCACTCCCTCTGTCTCACTAGCTCAGAAACCGATGTCCAACACAGCCCCATCGTCTGAGGTCAAACACTACATCAGCACGGCAGGAATCCTACCCGAGCATACCACGAATCACACCTCAGAGCACACCACCCTCCCAACCCGCATTCTGCTGTCAGCCTCAAAAACGTGGCTAGGTTACATTTATGGTCATGGGGCCAGGGTTCAGGCTATCTTTGGGTCCATGGCGTTAACGTTGTCGCCACACGATACACATCGTACGAATAACCGTCTAGACTCATTTCACGACCTCGAGCGATGCTACCCTTCGGCTTCTCTTCGTTTCATCTCGACTTAGCGATGCTCTTGTACAACACCTAGGGATGGATCGGGGGTTTTCTGTCGATGTAATACTAGCAATTGATTGATGGCAGAGGGTCATGGCTCAACCATTATCGTTGATTATCATGCCCCATCCAAGAACATGATACACTTGTCGGGAATGAAGATCTCTCCATACTAATATCCTACTACCTATCAGGGTCCCCAACTTGGAGTCATTCATTCCACCGTCTCATCCATCGTCCCAGTCCCTTCGCAAGTCTAGCCTTATATACCCTTAGACCGTTATCTTCCCCTCCCTTAGCCCAGAAATGCTCTGTGAGAACAAGTAGAGCGAATTTGAATGCCCTATCTCCATCACGATCAACGCCCACCCCGACCAACCCAATAATTAATAATCCATATTCCCTGTCTGCCACGTTGCGCGGCTCCCTTACCATCCCTTACCCTTATGTCCAGCCAGCCAGACCAGGGGCCCGATCTGCAGCCCTAAGGCACAGTCCCTTCCAGATTTTCCTGGCAGCACGCTAGGGTGTTTGAGAAAAAATCCCTTTTTGTTTCTAAATCGATGATCGACAGTGGGACTACCTCAGCTAAGAAAGGTGGCCGGTGTGAAATTTTTGCACCTTGACTTGATCGTCGATGGGATTCCAGGTCCAGGGCCATAGGGTGAGGCCAGGTTCCAGACCCGCATGTTTCATGTTTCATGTATCTAAGTTGCATGCGTTGCGTTGCGTGTTTCTAGGTGCACTTAAGGTAGAGAGCATGAAAAGGGGGGGCTAATGCGGATTGGCCTTGCAACGGTCTTTTCGAGGTGCTGCTTGGCGGGCTCAAAAGGGTTTAGATCTGGGAGAGGGAAGTTTGATATCTTGGAAATTTATGATTTGATTGCTTAGTCAGGTGAGTTTAGTATGATTAGATGATCGACGGGGCCGGAGTGTTTTGGAAACTGCCCTGTGCAAGCTTCTAGAAAGGCGGTGTGGAAGGAAGCCAGGAAATTTGATTTGATCTAGGTCCTGCGTTGAGATTGCTTGCTGATGAGATTGGAGATGGAGAGGAAACTTGTTTCGTTGAGGGTAGGTGCATGATGCGGGTTGCCATGTGCTAAAGCCTGAAACGATGCTTGTATCATTTGATGATATTGAAGGCTGAGTGCTTGCAGGTGGTAAGCGTGCATGAAGACATACCTTAGGACATGGTACACTTGCGTTAGATGGAGAGATTGGTGATCAGAATGAATGAGGTCAGCTTCGAGTTTGGGACGAGACGTCGCCGGCGCTGTCATCAGGCCGCTGATGACCCGAGTCCTTTAGTTTGTTCCACATGTTCGAAGCGGTTCCGCACGATGTATCATTAAGTTCTTCCTTATGCTCTGTACACCGTACTCGGTTTGCCCAATGGTCGATTCGCTAGAGTGGGGTGGCAACTACTGGGAAGCCGTCGGTTCGGCAACAAGTGCGTTTGTGTCAGGTATCGATCACCTACCCAACCTTAATCGGGATATGCTTCTATCAAATTGTTCAATTATGAGAGGTCCCCCTGTGCTCGAAGACAAAAGCTTAGTCAGTCATTCTCTGCGAGCTCTTTAGGAGGGATCTGCAGGACTGTGAAAGTTACTCCACTTCGACGTTACATTTGCTGGGTATATGATGTCAGATGTGGGTCTTTCTGTTTTCTGGAAGACGAGCGTCCCAGGACGGTAACCGCGAGAGCGAGGTTCATTGTACGGTGTATGGTATTGGCATGATGCACGATATCGCGACAACACATGGTACATGTGAGGAGATGAGTGATAGTGCTGACAGCGATAGACGATCGAGCATTATTTGCAGAACGATGTTGCACCGAGCCTGCATGACTGTCTAAGATTATCTTGAATACCGCGAGCAGTGAGAGCAACTACTAAGCGCAGAAGCTGCAATGAATGCACGGTCAGCAACCTCAGTCCTTGGTACCATGGTTTATCATCGCACGTTATCCCACGTCTCTGCCGCTTCCCGGCGTTTCAGACCGGCATACGCATGCCCACAGCAGTGCTGTTATTCGGGGAATCATACAGAAAGTGACGTGCTCGCTTGCAGATTGATCGACGAGAATGTAACGTCAATAATTAGTACTTTGGCTTCGCTGTTTGCGCCAAGCCTTATGTATCCGTGGATTCCGAAGATCGAGTGCATGGGGTTGAGGCAAGGCCTTGACTTCAATGATCTTTCTTGTCATCGCTGAGCATCTGCAGGATTCGCTTCAGAGAGAGGGTAAGATTGGGACTCCGGTGATTTTGGACGAGCCAAAGCCGAATGCGTTGTGATGCTTGGGTCTGCGATCAACATGACCCATGAAGAGATCCAGTACGGGCAGCCAGTCGAGGAACAATTATGCTGGCCCAACCGCGATGCCTGGCCGAGTGTTGAAGATCAGCCCTTGAAGGTTATTGGTACGCCCCAGACCAGTGTTACCTGGTTTTTGACTGTCTTTCCCCAATTGAGCCCTAGGACTAATAATTACTTAGCGACTTGTCCTCTGAAAGAAGGTCCTGGGGCCCATTATTCGTAATCTTGCGTCTTGCTCTTCGGCTGCCAAGCGCAAGACGTCCTTCGATGGACCTGTAAAGGACTACGCACCTCTGCAGCGTTGGCCACACTAGCGAATTGGGATTCAATATTCACACTTGCTGGACATTTAATATGTAGGATGTATTCTTCACTCGAGCTACCCACGTCTGTCACCATGAGCATTACAAAAGCTACAAAATAACGACAAGTTAAGCTTCTGACACGGAGCCGTTACAATGTTGTGAGCCGAAAAACCCCGTCGCTCTCACATATCTTCCCAAAGCCATCATGGAGAAGTAATGGGGGTAGAAGGTGTACTGCAAGTAAAGACACAAAGGGAAACCAGTGGCTGTATACGATTGGTCTGTCCAAGTCGATTCCTTTGCCGCATGCTCACTCCGGGACCAGATCAAGTACTTGACACCACTCTCAATAGCCTCATCCGTTGGAGGATGGTGAGCCAACAGCGCCATTAGAGCCCATGCTGTTTGAGATGGCGTTGATTCGCCACAGCCAGCTCGCTCTGGACTTTGGTACGTATCAAGTCCCTCGCCCCATCCGCCATCAGCGTTTCGTACAGATTTCAGCCACAGCGTTGCCCGATTTACGGAGGTCTGGACTCGCTCATCCTGTTTGCAGAAGCTGGCTAATCCACATACCACATTGCTAGTCCCATAAATGTAATTAACGCCCCATCGACCCCACCAAGCACCTGTTGCTTCTTGTCTCGGCAGAATATAGGCAATAGCACGCTCTGAAGAGGTTCCTAGTTTCTCAAGCAACGTAGATTCAAGAAGCTCACGATGGGGGCTATTCAGGATCATTCCAAAGCACTCCAATAGACGACCTGTTACATCGGCCGAACTCGGATCACACAATCGGCCCATGTCTTTGAAAGGGGACTTTTCTAGGAATATCTGGTCATTGTTGTGGTCAAACGCACCCCAGCCTCCGTCGCGGTTCTGCATACCCAGCATCCAGGCGACCGCACGGGATATACACGGTACGTCTATGGAAGAGAGATTTTCTTTTAATAGGGCCATGACAACGACCGCCGTGTCATCTACGTCAGGGTAGAAAGTGTTGAAGTCTTCGAAGCTCCAGCCGCCTGGTGCTAGGCTCGGATTGTATATCAGCCAATCACCCTTCGCCTCAAGATGTTGGAGATTCTTGATCCATTCCACAGTTTGTTGAAGACGCTTGTCACCCTCAAATAGCCCGGAATCGCACAGAGCTACTGTCATAAGAGCCGTATCCCATACAGGAGAGACTGTAGACTGGCACCGTTTCCCCTTTTCATCATTTATTGTGAAGCGCTCCATTGCTTCCAGACCGCGGGAGATGACAGGATCGTCAATGCTAAAGCCCTCAAGGAGCAAAGCCAATACACCACCATGCATGGGTGGCCAGTATCCTGCCCAGTCCCCTGAAGCCTCTTGGTGCTGTAAAATCCAGTCGACAAGCTGCTGCCGAATGTACTTTCGCATTGGAAACTGGCGCAGGCCGCCGAATAAGCAGAGAATCTTATCGAGGACTGAGAACCCGAGCGTAGTAATGTCCTTCTGCTTGAACATGTCCCATAAGGATGGTAAATAGGGGACATGCTTGTTCGCAGGATTGCACCAAAGTTCATCGAGGAAGTCGTTGTCAGCCGAGGCACCATTCTGCACCGCATATATTGGCTGGTGATGTCTGACTAGCAGCAACGGTATGAGAGTGGTCCGAGCCCAGGATGCGAGAGTGTAGATGTTGACGGGCGACCAAGATGGCATTAGTATGAGTTCCATTGGTAGCTGGGGTACTGCATCCCACGGGATAAGGCCAAAGGTTGCCAGCCAAACACGTGTGTATATACCAACTTTGGCAATGCCACCATTTGAGATTACGAATTCTCGCGCACGGCACATGGCTGGAGCATCCGCAGGGAGTTTCAATATCTTCAAAGCCAGGTATGCCTCAGTTGTGGTAGACGCATCGCCAGGGTGCCTAGGTGCCAACCCCCAAGAACCGTCGAGGTTTTGATGTGCCAGAAGCCAGTGACACAGCGCTTCTTGATCCGTTTGGAGGCCCAAACCCAATGCCTGGCGCATGAAGACGTACTCCGCGGTGAAAGTGGCATTCGCGTGCACTTCACCACTCCAACTCCCATCATCTTTTCGGATTTTGAAAGAGTATTCTGCTGCGGAATGCAACGCTTCGAGTGCTTTTATTGCGAGTGGTTCAGAAGACTCCATGGCCCGCCGGGTGGTCAACTGCACGTTGTAGGTTTACTTGTGTCAAGCAGCCCGAGAAACAATCACAGGAATGGGCAGGAAGCGCAACGTCAGAATCCGCTCGAGCTTTCTCCCATTCCTCCTCATAGAGCATAGCCTGGTATCGTTCCCGTCCGATGCTGACGCGGTCACCCGATCTATGAGTCCGCCAGCAGCCCATGTTGCTGGTCATCGAGGATCGGTGGCTAATTACATCATCCGGTGTGTGTTCCATGGGTGATAAGTTACGTATCAATGCAACTTTCGGCTTTCCTATCTAGCGTGGATTCATTTTGGGGTGTGGTGTAGCCAGCACATTAGTTAGATATGCTATCAAGAGGTATTGGCGAACAGGGACCCTTCTACCATCCTTCGTTTCAATTCCTTAGCTTATACGGCTGACTATTACTCATTCTGGTTAGACAGACGTTCAAAGAAGCTCATGGTTGACAGCATCACGGGAGGGACCAGCCAATGGACTGTCCCGATGTTCAATTTGAAGGCGGTGATGGCGGGGTGAAAGAATATCCCGCAACGGATCTCAGCTTACCCCAAAAAGAGACCTCAAAGCGAACCAGTCACCTCAGGTCGACGTCCCGGCTCCGCCACCGAGTCTCGGGCTGGTGCAGCCCTGGATTAACGTATTACATCCTGGTTATGGATCGATTTGATGGCGTTGAACCGGTTCTGGACGGAGAAAACGCGCTTATCTAGACTATATTTCTCCACGATTCGTTGGCGCCCCGCCTTTCGCAGCGCAGAAGCGGCTCGTAAGATTACTTATCACTCTCCGTGAGTATCTGTTGCAATACAGAACCAGGGAAGTCCCGATCTTGGTGTGATGGAGGCAGATACATTTGCGTCCCTGCCTCAGGCGTTGTCATCGTTTGCATCATTATCTTGAATGGCATGGCGCCTGGCGGTATTATACTTTACACTTACAGTAGCGGCGGATGACAAGCGACAAACGACTGGAAACTTTTCAACGTCGAGAATATGTATTAGGTAGGTGAACTTGAAGTGAGCACGGCATCGTGAGCGTATCATTCTAAAATGACATCGCTAAGGGGGGACATGTCCAACCGACTTTTGATGGACGGCGTGAAGGCCTTATTTCATAGTGACCTAGGTCTACGGGGTTGTTTTGCCGTGAGCAGACTTATGGAACTCGCGGGAACTGACCTCTCCCATTACCTGTGCATTTTACAGGGTCGTCTTTTGAGCGGTACTTCAATCTTACCAGCCGTACGATTTCTAAAAAATCTGGTGGTGTTTGGAATGTAGCTAGTTTTCCCGCTATCTTCTAAGCACCCTGCGTTTTCATGTGGAATCCCCCACGATTGCTTCCATCGTCGTCAGCATAACCCCCACATTGTCTACACTTAGAAGTCACTCCGGCTTCCTTCCAGGCTTCCGGCCATGCAGGGAACTGGTAGAGATTGAATGCTTACCCCGTGCCCGCACGTATCTTAAATCTCTCAATCGATTTGAAAATGAGCAAGGCCTAAGGTAGAACCCCGCCTTTCCCTATCATTCCATTCTCATTTGGCAAACTTCTGTCTACCGTTATAGACTGTAGTTGACCAGGAGAATACTTATCATGGAAACACATCTAGTAATTGAACTGCTCGGTTTTGTTGGTCTGGTGTTCTTTGGATCCTTTCTTCATCGATGGCTGTACTCTGTCAAATTGGAGACACACCTTCCAGTGGTTGGCGTTCGAGAAGAATTCTTCAGCAAATTCAGAGCTTCGGTCCGTCAGATATCTCACAGTTTAGAGACTCTTTCACATGGATACACCATGGTCAGTTGATTGAGATCCGCGTGCCTCGCTTCTCTAATTTTCCATCCGAGCAGTATGGCAAACATGGCCAACCTTTTGTCATGCCAGACCCAAGCCTTCAGTCTCAAGTCATATTACCCCAAGAACACATTAGCTGGCTCATACGACAGTCAGACGGCCTCCTGTCTCAAAGCCAAGTGCGGAAGGAGAGGAACGCCATAGCGTACTTGAGTATGGGCGTCGACTACAAAGCCACCATGGCCCTCATTGACAAGATCATCAACCCCTGCCTTCAGCGCAAGCTCAATCGTGTTCAGGCCAATGTTTTTGATGAGATTCGTGTCAGCGTCGATGATACATTTGGCTTGGACGAGACAACCTGGCACGAGTTGAGACTTCATGAATCGCTACAGACCATCATCAATAGGACAGGAACCCGAGCCTTCTTTGGTCTCCCTCTATGTCGTAACCACAACTACCTGCATAGCTTGAAACGTTTCATTCTATCTATGGGCGCCGGCACGCTCATCATCGGACAACTTCCGCTATGGCTCCTTAGATCGCTTGCTGCTTCCGTCATCAATATTCCCCTGCGATACTACAAAGCCAAAGTTCTCAAGATGCTTCTGCCGATCTTCGCAGAACGTATACAGCAGGTCCAGAGGCGTGAAGCTGGCCATACTCTAGAAGATGAGCCAGAAGACTTCGCGACACAAATCATCAAATTGGTAGCTAATACTAAGGACGGTACTTATAATCAGGGTCTCGACTACCTCGCCGAGCAAAATCTACTGCTGGTCAGCGTACCCGGCCCAAGGACAACGCATAGAAATTTGCTAATACAAATTTCTAGTCATTCGCCGCACTCTCCTCGACAGCCGCCGCAGCAACAAACCTCCTCCTCGACATCCTCTACTGCGCCCCCGAACTCAACGCCTACGAGACCCTCCGCTCCGAAGCCGCTTCCACATTTACAACCGAGCAAGCATGGGGAGACCCCACCTCGCTTCAGAACCTAACCTGCACCGATAGCGCCATCCGCGAAGGTCTACGCCGCAACGGCCTCCAAATCCGCGGCCTGTTAAGAGAGGTCATGCCTAAAAATGGTATCACACTGCCAGATGGTACGCATATTGCTCGGGGCACTTGGGTTGGGGTACCGCTGCAGGCGGTGCATATGGATGAGAGGTTCTATACCAAGCCAGAGATGTTTGACCCTTTTCGGTTTGCGAGGATGAGGACGGATCCGGCGTTGGAGGGGGAGAGATTCGATGCTACGCAGACTAGTGATAAGTTTTTAGCCTTCAGTTATGGGCGGCATGCCTGGTGAGTGTGCTTCATCCCCATATCTTCTCGTTCCTTGTGCAAAGAAATTCTTGCGCCTTATCATTTCGTCTGGTCTTCTCATCTTCCGCGGGATTCATATACCTCACCACGCCTTCCTCATAAATATACTAACGCCATACAGTCCCGGCCGCTGGCTTGTAGCGCAGATGCTTAAGCTGCTCATCGCATACATCACGCTCCACTACGATATCCAGCCACTTGAAAAACGTCCACTGAATACTGTATTCGGGGATACGAACATCCCGTCTATCTCAGCGACAATACGAGTGCGTAGAAGGAAGGCTTCTTGAGAGGTCCTCTACCAGGATCATCGCGTCGATTTGATCTTGTGTTGTGGGTTTGCAATCTTGATCCATCGGAAGAGCTCGGGAGATAAAGTACACATAACGAACGTACATTCATTAATACAAATTGCCTTAACTACATGGTCACTAGATACTTGACTGCTATCACCTTTTTCTTCCGCACAATCCAAAAAATTCCAACGCCCTAATGTAACCCAATCAACCCCACTTTTCCACTGTAATCTGCCCAATTCCATCCCATTACACATCCCAAAACCCCCCAAATTCACAGTTAACCCCACGCCCATCACCCCGCCTAAACCCCAGAATCATCCTGAAACTTCGTCTTATTCCACCAATCCCCGTATCATCAAACCACGGACTCCAACCCTTACAAACCGTCTCCGTCTCCTGCAAATTCCCAATACTAGTCAACATCTCCCCCTACCGCTCCAAGATCTGCAGCGCCAATCCCGATGAAGCGTGCCACGCAATATGGCAATGCAGGAGCCAGACGCCGAGGTTGTCGATTTTGATCAAGCGAGGGCGACGTAGCCGGTGCTGGGGAGGAGGGCTACGTCTCGGCGGGGCGGGTTTTTGTGGTTGAATAGGCCGTTGGTGAGGTGGGATTCGTGGAAGGGGATGCTTTGTTGGGAGAGGATGAACATGGCTTCATGGGCACAAAGTTGGATCCAATGATTTGGAGCATATGGTTGTCAATGGTGAAAATGAACATGGACTCGGTTGACGTGTTGATGAGTCTCTTTGAGTATTTTCTTAACAATTTCCAGGTTTGTTGGAAGATTTGGGGTGGAGTAGTACAGTTTACCTTCTCAGCTTCTTTGCAGGTATAAGTTCCCACAAGAGTAATAAGTTGTTGAACCATATTAGGAACCTGAATTCATTACCTTTCCCATTCAAAATGATAGACTGCATTGTTGGGTGGTCCTGCAAGTTCTACATGAAAGTCATGGAAGGCGCTGTTATTACTCCAATCGCTGATTAAGAACGGAGGAAGTGCTTCCTCATAGTTCGCTACACTTGGTCCATGGAACGTCATTGGGCCAGCAAGACCGTCGGGGTATTGCAAGGAGTAGTGACTATGAAACTAAGAGCTTCCATATTGAGTAACGTTAAACTGTACGTGTAAGTTTTATTTGGTGCTATTGGGCGTTGGGTCACTCCGTTCACTCCATCCATTTGCATAGTATGAAGCTGTCTGACACCATGCCAATGAGTTGTTGTCCCATGGTATTGCAAATCATTTTTGACTGTCACTTCCAGTTCATCACCCCAGCATGCCTCGATCCAGTGTTGATCGTCATCTGACTGGCTCTGAGATGGTACTTCCGCTTGATACCAGTGGGCCACTTCTTGTCGAAATCGGTGAATATATCATAAACCTCGTCTTAGTTCTCTTTGTGAAGCCAAGAGCTTCTTTTGTTCGGGTCATTGCTGTGTTTCCAGCCCACCATAGATGGGTATCTACACATGAACCCTAGAGAAGAATTCGGCGGAGAGAACTCCGGTCCTTTGGGTGTCACAGCCAATGGCAGACCTTCTAGTAAATGAAAACCGCCTAGAGGCTGCTGTGATAGAGAGTCTTGCCATGGTGAGATGGTGGTCAAGCCCGAAAGGCTCGCAAAAGTTTCGCAAAGACGTGCAAAGAATTTCATGCTGTTACACGGCAGCTATGTATTCTTGGCTTGAGAGATTGCAGGGTGAAGATCGCAGTGTTCAACAAGCTCGACTTGACTTGTCTCGGACTTCTGGCAGTGATAATAACCAAAGCCACCAAGCACAGGGGCAAGGTAGAGGTGCACGCAATATTGACAAGAGCAGGGGAAATGCGCTATTTGTATTTGATGTTCATGGATAGCAGCTCAATCCGCATGACTAACCATACCTCAATAGCAACCTCAACGATGCAGTGAAGAGGCTTTGACCAATGATGGCCAATCCATGAAGCCAAAACATTGGCATATGGGTGTCACTAGTTGCCATGGCAGGGTTGCAAATGCTGGCTAACAACAGGGTCAATGGATTTACATTTTCGTTGGCTGGCTAAAGCTGGCCGAGACGTGATAATGCTGCCTCAGCAACAAAGTCTGACGATGGATCGAGCTCAAACTCTTGCCTGCCCGCTCGTGCAGTGGAAATAACGTCGCTTATGCGTCTTGAAAAAGAGAAAGGAGTAGCTCAAGCTCAAGAAGTGTAGGAAGGGGAGAGGGAGAAGAGAAAAAGCCGCAATTGCCAAACGCTTGGGTAAGCACTAGGAAAGTGTCCGTGTCCCCCAATGGGGTACACAATTCAACGGTATATGATAGGACCCTCATCCGTATACCACGCAGTTGTACTACGCATAGAATCTAGTTTTTTCTTCTAGCTACGCTACATCTGTCTTACGATCTCACCAAGTTGTGTTGAGCGTCCTATCAACCACCATAGCAGGTGACATCCAACTTTGACAGGCTGTTCTATTGCCCCAAGAAATCGAAGGCTCGGGTGTTGGATGACTTTTGCAACTCATTCTCGGTCCCGTGGTCAGGCTTCGTCCAAGTCGCTCGATCTTTTGCCTTGATTCTCTTGATGTTCCTAAACGTTGTCAGTATCACTAATGTTGAAGCAAGGACGTCTGGGATGAGTGACCTGAATCTTCGTCCCCTGCTTACTCATAGCGGACATCGAAATGACGATCAAACACTTTGATGGCCCAAGTCCTGTCCAAGACACTTTCTGCATCTCTCTGCCTCAACAGCACGTATTTCAGTGTAAACTCAATCGTCCATCATCTGACCCTCTGCTATTTGTGTCGAACTGATCCACTCTTCCATCATAGCCTGCCCAGATCCTGCAGACCCTACAGCCGCTTCCTTCCCTTTCACTGAACCTTTCCGTTTCACAACTAAACATAGTATGCGGCCGTAGATGCTGAAACCATCATACGTCGTATTCAAAGATAGTTTCTTCTTATCATCTTCACTACCTTCATCACCCCCCATATTAATATCTTTATCCATCCCCTCCCCTGTAGACACCTCCTCCCCCTCCTCATCTCCATCGGAAACAAACAGCCCCTCTCCGCTCTCCTCCTTAGACACAGCTGCCCCTCTATATCCCTCTTCTCCACCAGCGGCAGGCAAGTCCGCAAGCCTCACCTCCTCACTCTCCTCCCTCACCAAACCCGGCACCCCATCCACAATCTCAACAGGCGCATCCCTCGTCCCAGTCAATCTCCCACTCGTACTCCCCAACCTCTCCTTCTTCCTCCCAGCCCTTTTCTCCTTCCGTAAAATCGAATGCCGCGTACTCGTCTCCGTTAGAAAGACCGCTACTTCAAAATCATCTGCCGCCTCCCCTCATCATTAGCCACCAACTATATCCAATGAAGCAACGCAAAGAAGAAGGTACAGCACATCACAGCACAGCATATTATACATACCCTCAACAACAACATCCTTCCAGCCTTTCCGCTTCCCTCCCTTCCCACTCTTCGCTCGAGCATTCTCTTCCCGCAGTTTTGGTAGGACGAGGGGGCAGACGGATTCGATGACACGAGGGAGGATGGGGGAGCGAGGGTGAAGGAGCCAGCGGTGGAGGTCGGTGGGGTTGTCGAGGTAGATGCGGCATTCGAGGACGGTGTGGGGGGTTATGCGGAGGTAGCGCCGGAGGGGGGGCATGGTTCTGGAGGGGGGGTGGTTTAGTGGGTGGGAGGCTGCATGTTAAGGGTATTTGAGAGTGTGCTGTGTTTCATGAAGTCATATCATTGGTCTTATATTACTTGGGATAACTTAGAACTAGAATATATAGAGATACCTTAGGGCTGGGTCTTGGCGGCTGCTATCTATCTGGCTCTAGCGATATTTTTTGACTACCATCAATGTTCCTCCTCCTCGTTTAATCACGAAGTCATCAAGTGATGATTATTGTGGGTTAGTGGGCATATAGTTCACCTGATCTTCTGAATGGCATAAATGCTGAATATCGGATCTCTTAATCGCGACCTCACTTGTCGACAATAGAAAGATGACTCGTCTCCAAATTGGCTTGAGAGCTTTTCCGACCTCCCAACCCTTTACAGCCTCGTGAGACATGTCTCGGGTCGTGGAAGTACGTATCCTTGTTCGCCGAGGAAGCTGTAGTCCTCTACCGGGCTCAGATTGGCTCCCCCACACACGGCAAGACTGATGCGAGACAATGCTCAGACCTCGTGCGCTTATGTACCTATTATGTATCTATAACGCGGCATGCGACACGCCTTTCTATGCGTCCTGTTGTACGTGGATTAGGCGCGAAGACCATGATTCGTGGTGCCCTGAAGAATGTTGGCGAAAACTGGGGAACTTCATCAACGCTCTGTTAATGCCATCACTACTCTATGCAAATTGCGGTGCCCAAGCGTCCGCTTATCTACATCGATGTGCCTTGGCTCCTTGCACATTGCTTTCAACATCTTCAGGGTCGCACCTACAGGATTGCTGAATCTCCTACTCATGTAAATGTATTGCGACAGCATGACTTTTATTTCACGTCTCTTTTTCTTCTTATTGCATCAATGTCTTTTTCTGCGTTACAAGTCCATTCTTACACCTCACACCTCAGACTTTGCAATTTGGCTTTGATGGCGCATTTTGTTGTTCTCGGCATTCTATGCTTAGAACTGAGACCTGTCTCGGCATTATCTTGTAAGTTAGGACGGCTAAGTAATAGCTTATTCCTCCTAAGTTGCACTGCCCTTGCTACACTTACCGTCATTCACATGCTACCATCTGGGACGAACTGAAAGCAAGTCACGAGACGGTCCAGGATCATCTTGTTCGGGTCCACTGTTGCTCACTAAGTAGACAGAGCTAACCGCCAAATTCTACGGCAGTAACTACGATTTCACGAGCATCTTCATATAACTTCCCCCTCGGCAGCTCCATCAATGTAAGTGTGGTCTTCAGTCAAGCGCAGTTGTTATTTCAAGGCCAAAGCCAATTCAAGCGTTTGCATCATGCGTTCTAGTGGGGCTGATATCCCCTCAGCTGTCCGTACCGCCTTCGTTCTACCAAAATATTGCAAGCCTGGATAGAGAAATCCCGCGCTATGCTGCAAGACCGTGGAATGGGACGATTACGCCCAGTCAGTATCCACAATCGGTCTCTACCATTGTACCGGAGTGCTCTTCGTGGAAGTGCCAAATAAATGCGGCAAGTGTAGAATTACTATATTGGCCTATCGAAAACAGCACTATCTTTCCGCAGAATGCATCTTTGGCGTCAGCGTCAACAAGCGAGTATACTACTGTAACTAATGGCTTCACGCTGTACGTATGCTTCTCTCTGTCGGCAACAATAAGCTGATGAAACTACAAGTACATCACCATCGGTCTATGTTGCTTATATGAACATAGGTGCTACTTCAAGCTGCCCCGACTATACTACCACGGGGAGGCTTTACAATGTTACAAGAGGCTATGATCCCGCTTCCCTGTTTACCGATCCCTGCGGGTACGGATACGGAAATTGGAAAACAATAAATTATTCGAATTTGCAGTATCCTGCGGCCCCTGCGGCCGCTCGTGCCAATAATTATGGTTGCACCGTGCCTCCAGTGGGTGAAGAGAATGGTTACATCGGGTACTACCATGGCATGGTGCCATGGGGTACTGGCAATCCAGCAGCAACTCCATTATTTAGTGTCCCTGATGATGTTACTTTGGTGAATACTTCGTGGCAAACTTGCAGTGTGACGTCTTATGGAGTTTGGGACCCCCCCATGATACTTACCAAGGAGACTGCTATGGTTCCAGCAGCCCCCACTTTAACCCAGCAGCTCATCGCAACTCCCCGAAGTCCAATATCAACTCCATATGGCCCGCCAACAGTAGTACCTAGTGTCGAAGACCCTAAGACCGATGCACCACAATTGTTGCCACCAATACCATCAGGAAACGCTGATCCGAATTCTCCGACTGGTTACTCTTTCTCCAGTAGTAGTAATCCAACATCGGATGCATCACAATTGTTGCCACAAATGCCTCCTGAAAACTCTGATCCAAATCCTCCGGCTGGTGACTCTCCTTTCAGTAGTAGTGGTCCGACAGATAATGCTCCACCCAGTGAAAACGCCTCCAACGATGATTCAGCATCGGATGCGACTAGTGCTACGCTTCCATCAACTCAAATATATCAACCAGCCCAAAGAATCACGGGTTCCGCGTCCAGCTCAATAGCTTCACCTATCGTCAAAATTCAGAGTCCCGCGCCCAGTCCAAGTCCAGGGCTAAGGCTCCCTGCACAGCCAGCTTTTAAAGATGCTAAATTCGCATTGTCACCTGTGGCGCCCATTGTCCTGCCTCAAACCAACACCGCAGGGGGCCAGATGATGCCTGCCGATCCGGATTTTATATCACTCCCCGCTACCACATCTATCTCGGGCCAAGGCGGAATAGATATTGCAAGTGCTGCAGTCGAGCTCGATATCTCATCGCAGTCAGTCATTGATGCTCCAACAATCGGTAGCACCACAATACCGCTGTCTGCAGTGTCGAGCGGAATATTTACCGTAGGAGGGCAAGTAGTCACTGCCGAATCGAATGCCATCTTCATGGAAGGAGTGAGCATTACGCCTGCTGGACCCGGTAGAACCATTGGTGGCACACGGGTCAGCTTAGGCTCCTCAGGTCTTCTGGTGGTAGGAAGCAGTTCGATATTGCTCTCAGCTGAGCAGGCCTCACCGACAGTATTCACCGTAGGAGAGCAAGTAGTCACTGCCGAATCGAATGCCGTCTTCATGAAAGGAGTGAGTATTACGCCTGCTGGACCCGGTAGAACCATCGGTGGCACACGGGTCAGCTTAGGCTCCTCAGGTCTTCTGGTGGTAGGAAGCAGTTCGATATTGCTCTCAGCTGAGCAGGCCTCACCGACAGTATTCACCGTAGGAGGGCAAGTAGTCACTGCCGAATCGAATGCCGTCTTCATGAAAGGAGTGAGCATTGAGCCTGCTGGACCCGGTACAACCATCGGTGGCATACGGGTCAGCTTAGGCTCCTTAGGTCTTCTGGAGGTAGGAAGTAGTAAGATACTCCTCTCAGCTGAACAGGCCTTACCGACAGTATTCACTGTTGGCAGCGAGGTCTTCACGCCTAATCCAACAGCAATCTCGATGAATGGCAGAACGATCACAGCTGGAGGGCCTGGCGTCACAATTGCTGGAACAACGGTCAGCTTAGGCTCCTCAGGTCTTCTGGAGGTAGGAAGTAGTACGATAACCCTCTCGGCTGAACAAGCTTTACCGACAGTATTCACTGTTGGCGGGGAGGTCTTCACGCCGAATCCAACAGCAATCGCGATGGATGGTACAACGATCACAGCCGGAGGGCCTGGGGCCACAATTGCTGGAACACCAGTCGACTTGCAAGCTTCCGGAAGCTTGGTCATCGGCAATAGTACTTTTGCAGTAATACCTACTAATGTATCTACGTCGCCTGCTGATCCCATCCTCGAAGGCCAGGCAACGAATAGGGGGAGGAGTATGTTCTTTTGTGGCGTGTATTTTGTCACAATTGTCACAATTTGCATAGAACTGGCAATTTTGTGAATTCACCTATATATATCTTATATTCTTGTATGGTAAGGCTGGGTCTGGACTACCCTAGGCCAGTATGCAGCTGATGAGATTCTTGAGAAACTCGGTACTCGTGGTGGAGGGTTGGAGGCCATTACATAAACGGATGGGCGCATACATAAACGGATGGGAGCATACATAAACGGAATGCATCAAAATGGAAATCCTTCTCTTTCGAAATTTAGGTAATTTCTCGCCAGGAGAACCCTAGCCAAATTTCAAGCAGTCCCATAGAAATCTAGTCAGATCAAGGATGTCAGGGTCCGTTATGGAGTCCTATAGTACCTAGGCGGCGCTTCGGGCCCCCCCCCCGGAGAAGTCCTCCAAGGGAGGAGACCGGCCCCCGGAGCGGCCCTTTTTAGCCCATCAGCGTCCAGCTCTAGGGACCACCTTAGGTTCGCTCGGCGCCAGCCCCCTTCAGCGTCTGCTAGAATAGAATTAACGTCTGAAGACAAAAAGTAGACACTCAACCACACCATCCCCTCCCACCCAATCATGCCTTTCGAACTCCACACCTGGGGTCCAGCATTTAGCCTCCCCTCCATTGACCCCGACTGTCTCGCCGCGATCGCCTACCTCCGCCTCACGCTCCCCGCAGACACATGGGTCCTCATTCCTACTTCTGATACCAGTATAAGTCCTACAAGTACGTCCTCCCAGCCTCCTTCCACGTCCAATTCGAGATCTACAAATTGCAATGAATGCAGAGAAAGGAAGCTGACACACGATTCGAAAGAACAGGAGACCTCCCCGCTCTTAAAGATGGAGATGTAATAGTGGGAGGATTCCAAAATATCGTCAATTACCTAGCTAGGGTATTAAATGGCGAATGGGATCTCGATTCACCCACGCATTTTCCCTCCCCGCTCTCCCGCGCCGATATAGTTGCGTACGTCCATTGATACCGCCTTCCCCTCCTCACCACTTTCCCCCAAAACCCAAATCAAACCCACCAGCTAACCCCCCCAGATTCCAATCCCACATCCCCACCCACGCCTCACCCCTCCTCTCCCTCCTCCTCTACCTCACCCCCAAAAACTACTCCCACGCCACAAGACCAGCTTACACCCCGCTCCTCCCCTGGCCAGTGCAGTATATCATCCCGCCCCAGCGACGAGCCGTAGCGAGAACACGATGCGAGGGGTTAAGTGTGCAAGGGGAAGAACTCGATGATGATGATGACGATGAGGATGGGAGAAGAATGAGGGGAGGTGCTGGTGCTGGGTTGGGGGGTGGATTAATTCCTGATGCCTTGCGCGGTGGTAGTGGTGGTGCTACGGGGCAGAAGAAAACCCCTACAGTCACGAGCGCGGTTCAGACACACATCTCCGGCCCACGATCCGTTGTCTCTTCCTTAATCGATACCCTCTGCATCCCGCTCACCACCCTTCTTTCTTCCTCCTCCTCCTCCTCCTCCTCCTCCTCCTCCAACAACAGCAGAAACGACAAACGACACCACTACATCCTCCCCCCCTCCGGTACCAACCCCTCAACAATCGACTGCCTCCTCCTAGCCTACCTCTCCCTCCTCCTCATCCCTTCCCTGCCTATTTCTTTCCCGCAGGAAACGATTCGAAAAAAATATCCTCTCCTCTCTGCCTTCGTGGAAAGGGGGGTAAGGGACATTTATGCCGGAGAAACGATTGTGGGAGAGGCGTTGGAGGGAAGGACGACAGAAGGGGGGTTGCCGTGGCGGAAACCGGGCGTTGTGGGCGCGAAGATGGCGGAACGGATGATTGGGGGGTGGGTGGGGGAGTATATACCTTTGCCTGGTTTTGGGAGTGGTATGGTTCTGCATGGGGGTGAAGATAACATGAAAGTAAATGGGGAGGAAGGAGAGGTGATGCCGTTGAGAAATTCATCATCTAAAAACTTTATGTTCCCGACTGTTATGGCGGTAACTACGACTCTCGCAGCTGCTGTAGTTGGGGTTTTCTATTATGGCGCTGGTGTGGTGAATGAGAAGGAGGAGAAGCAGAAGAGGTTGGAGGATATGGGTGAAGCGGGGGCTTTGTTTAAGGGATTGGATTTTGGAGGTGGAGGGGAGGCGAGGGGGAGGGGAGGGGAGGTGGGGGTGGAGGTGGATGTGGATGTTAGGGGGGATGGGGCGGGGTAGGTGGGTAGGGGATAGATGTGCTTGCAATTGGAGGAGGGGGGGGGGGGGGTCTAAGTAGTATAGCGGCATAAGCGCTGGTGAAGCATCATTATACGTATTTGAGGTAGGCAGATTGTGGGCAATTGATCTGCTTCCTTGATAGGGAAAAGCCATTATATAATTCAAAGTAACAACCATGCATGAGCTTCATTTGTAGGCCGGCCTGCCGTGAGGTGACCGGGTGGGACATATATACATATATACATAAATTCGTGAATCGGGTATCCGTACATGGACCAAAATTTCTTCGTCTCCCTTGGCGGTTCATGCAATCAGGCCCATTTCCCCAATAGAGCCATGAGTCCTATCAACAATATCAGTATATTCCCGAACGAGTACTTTTCCCACCTGATACAGGGAAAGGGAGTGGACTCACCAGCGCCCAAGCACATAATCCCAAAAGCATACAACACAACCTTCAACGGCGCGCTCCTCATGTACGAACTAAACATGAACTCATGCGCCATCAATTCCACCAAACCCGTATAAATCAGAATCCCAGCACTAATAGAGTTAAAAACACCAGTGACAATAAGACTTTTCTGCGTCCCGGGGGCGTAGGACGTCCTGACTCCCAGCCCAGCGGCGATAGAGAATGGTGTTGACAATCCATAGGCTAGGGCGAGATAGTACGGTGTCCACTGCTTGGATTTGGGCCAAGGTGTAGCAGCAAGTCGGGAGCCGAGACCGAGTCCTTCGAATGTCTGATGGAAGACGAGGACGACGTAGAGGATGTTGAATTCGTCGCCAGCGACAGCGAGAGTCAGTCCAACGAAGATGGAATGGAAGATGACGCCGAATTCGAGGATGAAGATAGCAGTCATTTGTGCGGCATAGTCTTCAATTTCGTGGGTATGGAGTCTAGTGGTAGCGACGGTAGATATTTCGGCATCAGGAGGACTTTCATCAAGTTCCATATGATCCCTTGTGTGGCTTAGGTGGTCTTCGCCGGGTGTATGTCGTTGGCCATTAGAGGAGCTTCTCCTGGCGCGCTTTTGGGGGACGTGCTCGTGTGTTGTTGAGTCATGTTCTTCGTCGGAATCATGTGTGTGTCCAAAGGTTGCGAGACGCATGGCCATTAGTTCGACGAAGAAGAGGATGAAGATGGTCATGAGAGCTATGCCTTCGGCCCAGTTGTATAAAGTTATTGGACCAGTGAGGCAGGGGTCGGTTAAAGCATCACAGGCTGGAGCGAGGAGCTGTGCAGTGTTAGTTCAGTGAAAGGGTAGGATAGACTTTTGGTACTTACGTGGATGAAGGCTGTTGCTATGATGACGCCGGAGCCAAAGTATTTGGCTATGAAGAACGCCCATTCTGGCATTCCCACTCCTTTGTGGCGGCCAGCGTAGACAGGGAAACAGGCACCTGTCATTCTTCATGAGTATGTTCATTCTCTACGAGGGGAGCCTCGCTAGACTCACCGAACATAGAGCCTACCAATATCACAAAGATGGATGAGATACGTAGTCCCATCCGCCCGTCATAGTCATTGTCTGGCGAGCACGTCGGTTTCGCTGTTGCTGCAGCCGCCAGGGCCGCAGCAGCAGTTCCTGCGGCTTGTCGAACGACGACGTTCGCAATTGCCTCGACGCCGGACATGGTCCTCGAGATATCGATCTGGACTGCAGAAGGCGTGTTTGAGGGCCTGGATTTTGGAAGAAGAGAGCACAATTGGAAGTGTCCAGGGTTGAAAAGAGGTACGCCTTAGCCGTATGAAGTAGGCTCCACAGAGGTTTATCTCCTCCAAGCCATCCCCTCCGGGGTAAGGTGGTGAGACTTTCACTGGGGTGAAAGAAACGGGGGCCGCGGGGGGGGTAAGAGTCGGTTGAGATGGGGCGGTTTGCGCGGGATATAGCATGGAATATAGTTATAGTGATTTGCAGTGTATGTAGTGTATAGAAGTACAATGTATATGCAAAGAGGTTGCAGTAGTGTGCTCGTATGTGGTACATGTAAAAGTACAATCGGTGGAAATGACGAATCGCGCAAAGTCACTATACCCAAGACCCAAGGGTACACACTAGTCCTATAATGGTAAAGCGGTTCTCACAACAAGGCCCGATCCGGCAATTGGCTGGGTGTACCTTAGAGATGCTCGACTCAGCGACATCCAACATCCAACCAGAAAGATGCTCCCCCCCACAGTCACAGACCTTCTTGTTGAGGGAGACTGAATCAGCACTTCACTTCCCTACCGACTGAACGGCAGCATGACTCTGAAGCATACGAAACGTAAACTTTAGCCTTGCTGATCCCCGAGACCCTGCGGAGGGAGGCCCGAAACGCCGTAATCTGACTGCATTAACCTTGCTGCATGCCTCATCCAAGGCCACAAATGACACGGCCAAGATCTAAGGTACACATGGCACCGAAACCGATATCGAAGATCATGTGGAAATGTCCCCTGGCCCGTCATTGGAAGAACATGGGCAACTGATACCGCACTTCACCACTCCCTGGCCTGAAAGTCGTTGCCTGAAAGCGTAGTGTGAGCCATGTCATGAGGTACCGGATACAAGATACACGAGTGTTTGTTGCTTCGTACCACTAGGAACTGTCCATAATCCGGATCCAAGGCTCTCTGAGCAAGTCTTAACCTCTTAGATCAGAGACCATGGCTTCCTCTGACCAGAAGAACTTACCTTTGTCTGAGCCCAAGATTGCTGATCCTGTCCGTGGTCCCACCTAAATCCCACCAAAAGCCCAGTGGGAAATTGAACACCCACCAACAGGTCCTTCGACTGCTATGCCAACGGTGATCGACGTTCAAGATCGACTCGACGTCCAGATTCGGAATATGCCGCCTCTCGTGCTTGGCTGGTACTGACAACCTGTGATCGAGATTCAATTGGACCTTAGACTGATTTCTCACGTGACATGTATAGGCATCCGAGACGTGCTCGCTGAGACTGTTCGAGACCTCCTTCCACTTCCCTTTGCCTCTCTTTGATCCCTTTATTCCTGCACAATAGCATTTTGTGCTCTAATAGTAACGCTCGCAAAGGACCATTGTTGGAGAGCGTTCTTTCGTAGTCCTTTCTTCGCACCTTTGACACGCACAATGAAAGCCAGACAAAGATATTGCCATGTGCAAAGGTCGCGTGGCAAGCGCACTTGCATACAAATATCTGTGCCAATGCCGTGAAGGAAACACCAGAACACATTCGCTCTCCTACCAACAACAGCAATACAGAGCTATCCACAGTCTCCGCATCTATACATATTTAAGCCTTCATCGCAATTCTCGACATAGCGAAGTTAAGCTGCGCAAATACAAGGATGCAGACAGTCGATCAGCAAGAGATGTTCGCCATGACATCCGGTGTTTCAGACTTCGAGTTCGACTTCAACTTCGATTTCGATATTCCTGAGGTCTATAAGACTCTCACCAATGAAGAGCCTCTGCCGGAGTTCAATATCGACGCTCAAACACCGGATCTTAACTCCTTGGTAACTCCTCTTGAAGGTGGTTCCGCTGACACTTTCCAGACTGATACTGTTGCACCGCTCGATATACTCACTGCTCCTGATTCAACAGCCTATGAGCATGAGAAGTCAACAGTCGACGACTGTGAGCTACCATTCCCAAAAGTGCGCAAGCTTTCTGCCTCAAGGTGGGTACCCTGTGCTGGTCCAAAGCCTCAGCCCGAGCCTTCAACGTGGTTTCCTATTGCTGCGCCATCTAACCTTGCTCCCAGCTTTGCCATTCCCGCGCTGCCGCAATATGTTTATCCTGATCCGCAGACAGTCAGCTTACCGTATCACTACCCATCGCCACCTCGTGTGATGCCTGGTCACAATTTCTCCGCGGTGACTCCTCCAGGCAGACAGAGTGCATCTCTTCCCGTTCCAGGATTCATGTACGGGGGCGTCATTCCAACTCTTATGCCACCTCCAGCAGGTCGATACCGACGCATGGCTCCCGTCAATGACATGAGCATTGCAGACCAGCACCAAGGCATGAAGCGAAAGCGAGATGCTACTCCTGTTGCAAACCATGGCGCGGATGACGAGAGCGACTCCGTTGTATTTTCTGGTCGTCGACCTCCTAAGAAGGTCAGACGTCCTCGTCAGTACAAGCAGAAGGAAGAACAACTAGAGAAGTGTCGGAAGCGCTACGAGCGGAGGCAACGGCTGCAGGGTAATAATGCGCAAAAGAATTATCAGGTTGTTGAAAGCCCTGTTTCTGATAGCTCAAGAGAGGATAGCCCTGAGTACATACTCGGAGCATCCAAACAGGAATTCGACGGGGATGGTCTGCTGAGAAGATCAAGTCGCCAAAGCAAGCCAAGGTTTCCTGACTTGCAATTCTGAGGTCAGTCATCTCCCTCATTTTTTCCCGAGCTTTTGATAGTCCTGTTATTCGTTTTTGGTAAAAGATCGATAGAGAGTCGGATGTAAGTTAGCCTATCAAATTAAGATCACAGTCGTTACTGAACATTGGTCCATTTTCTTGCACTCGTGTGACAGTGAGGTGCCAGAAGATCGTAGGACCAGCATCCATTGATAAGCTCATCCCTGGCGAGCGCGTGTTGGGTCGGTCAATCGGTGGATATGATGAAAAATAAGTAGATATGTGATACAGCCTGTACTTCAACCTAATTCTGTCCATTTGCCAATCCTGTAAAGATCTGTGTAAATCCTGAATCCAGTAGAGCCTCGAGGTTCTTTGCTTCTGGAGCATGGAAATCGAACTCGCCCGTGGTCAAGGCACAGACCCGAGATTTGCTGCTTCCCAAGTGGGCAAGCCGTATTACTTCGAAATTCGAGCTTTGGGCCCCAAGGCTACCCGAGTTCCACAGTAGCGAAGCAGGACAAATTGCCTTAATTCTACTCCTCCCCTGCTGAGCCCTGAACCCTAAACCGGGCTCCATCACTCTCTTCTCGTCCCGCCATTGATGTTCGCGTGCCAGACTAGTCCAGTGGCATCGCAGGTGCAGCACCTTCCGAAAGTCTCGGTTATAAGTTGTGAGTCCATGCAGTACCTGAGCACATAGCAAGGCCACGTTCCTACCGCTTCTCGTAAGGAGATGTGTTATTTATCCATCTATTTCATATCCCAACCAAGACCTAAAAGAGACCTCACTTCAAGTCCTGACGCTGATCTGCCCCATCAACCTATCAAACTCCGCTTTCCCCGTGCTAAGTAAGTATCGTATCTTCCTTAGATCCTCGACGTTTTTTTGCCGCTCGAATTCCGCTCTCGCGTATTCCTGCATTTCTTCTCGAATGGGCAATGGTATCTGGTTGCAGGCGCGGATGATGGTACGGTAGAGGGCGAGGACTCGCTGACGGAGGAGAAAGTGGTCGAGGGAGAGAGGGGGTTTGTTGAAAAGAAGGGAGCGATGGGTTGGGCCGCGAGTTGCGTAGGTGCGGGAGAGCGTGTGGAGGAGGGGGGGCATAGAGCTTTTAGGGAGTGCCAAGCTTGATGGAGGACGAGGCCGAGAGATACTGCGCTGGAGGCAATTGTGCTTGACATGGGTTTTGGAGGGGCCGAAAAGGCCGGGAGATGGTGATTGTGCGGCAATGTTTCCGCTCTCATCCAGTGACCTGTTGCTTATCTACATTAATCTACTAACGACAGTCTACAAGACACCAAGACCTAATCAAAAGCCTACAGTGGTATGAGAGTTTAAAGCTGAGCCACGGGGCTGCAAGACCTGCCATCCCCAATGAACCATCACCAACGAGGACAAGCTTCTCCCTTGATGGGTTATCTGGCCCCTGGAGTGCATTGAGCCCCCAAAAGAAGAGCCTTGTTAGACTACCTCCACCTTCGCTCAACCCGTACGTCGAGATTGAGGATTTTGACATTAGTGCCATTGAATAGCTTCAGCTCCATACTGGGATCCGCAAGAGATATCTAGTATGAGGGATCAGTTGGTGGCTCTTTACTCAAGAAGAAAAGCGGCGAAACACTTGCATCAAATGCACGGATGATCGCTGCAACGACCTTTGTCATCTCCATTATGCTGATATTCTTCCCAATACAGGAGAAATTGCCTTGGCCGAACTGGAACATGGTTCGGCTCATCTCTTTCATATCGTCGACATCGCCTAACCATCTTTCAGGCCTGTAAGATTCAACATCTTCACCAAATATCTCTTTGTTGCGATGTAAGACCCAGCTGCTACAGCTGACAATAGTACCGCCTGGTATACGTTCACCGCAAATGATTGCACCTCGAGGGTCCACGACCCGTTCGTTGGTGAATCCTGTAGCTGGATGAATGCGGAATGTCTCTTGAAAACACGCGTGCAGATACGGTAGTGTTTGAGCTTTGGTATAGTCGATCGCATCTTCTAGCGCTTCAACGCCAGACGTTGGGAAGTTCTGGTCGACCTCCCGCTGCAGTCTCGAATAGCACTCAGGATGTTTGAGGAGGTAATAAAAGAGTGCAGTCAAGGTGATGCCGCTGAGATTCGAGAGTTAGCACTACCCGCATAACAAGGAAGGCGGAGAGTTTCACGTGGATTCTGATCCAGCAAATACCATGGATAGAGTCAGCCCCAAGACCTCTTGATCTGTGAAGGTCTCTGAGTGCTCCTGCTTTGCTCTAAGGAATCTGTCGAGCAGTGACTCTTGGATAAATGGATCTTCCTCCTGGGCCGTGATAATCTTCTGTCTATCCAGCTTTGCGTTGATGCGCTTGACAGCGAAAGGTATGCCCGGGAAAGTGGTCCCCAAAAAGAGACACCAAGTATTAAGCCAGATCAAAATAGGGTTTTTCCTGGGGATCCTGTCCAATACGGGCATCTGCCCAGCCTGTCAAGTCGTTTCAGCTGATTCACTCTTCCTTGTATTATGCTGTTGGGATAATTACCAGATAGCCATAATTGAGGAAGTCTTGAAGGTACCTGAGTATTAGGCCTACATCACACCCAGACTCAATTAATCCACCATCTCTCACACCATAGATCATTTCTTCTATGGCGTCGAAAGCAAAGTATTGAAGGTAATCGCCAAAGTTAACCACGCCTTCTGCACCAGTCTTATTAGCGAATCTCTGATTTATCGTCTTGAGGAACAACGTGATGGTTGAGTCTACGAACGACTCATAGGTCACAGAGAACGCAGAGCCCACAGCCCTTCGAAGGTTGTCGTGGTACACTTTGTCAGGCGCAGAAAAGAGCGTATAATTTGTCCGACCTTTGGTTGTCGCAGAGATGACGGGATAGTATTCCGACGGTCAGAACTATTAAATGCCAGGTAACGTCTCAAGATAGAGACCATTACCTTAGTGAAGTTCCTTCCATGTGGACCGTATATCTCTGAAAGCGCTTGGGGCTGCCGGAAGGCCAACACATTTGGGCCTATTCTAACAATATCGCCGTACTTTTCATGGAGCTTTAACATGGGTCGCTCATTTCTATGCCAATAAGCATAGTTGAGTCTCCATGCATTCGTGAATGATGCAAGTACGGGACCGTTGAACTTGCGAAGACTGCTATGATAACGGGTAGCAAACAACCGAATCACCGCAAGAGTAAGTGTTGTGCGGCATATTGAATGCCTCTAACCGCGAGACAGGTTGATAGAATGATGAAGTCAAGGTACGTCTACCAGAAGTTCTCGGTAGGACAAACCTGCAAAAGAGACAAAAAGCACAGTGATCTTCTGAGCAATGCCTCTAATATATCAATAACACACTTACACAGCGAAGATGATACTGTGTGACGTGTTTCAATGAGCGCATACTCTGAACGTGGACTGTCATAGATGGACCCAAATATGCAAGGAAGCGGGGCGAGCGAACTTGTCGGATGATAACCTTCCGACAGTTGCGCGCGAAGGATCAGAATACCATGTCATTTGGAAATGATAACAGGTCAAGTTGAGGGATCTAATCAGTAACGTTTGAACACTATTCTAGGCCAATGTCGCATTAGGTTACGGCCACCACATGAGCACCTTATTGAACCCTTCTACGTACCTATTTGTCCCGGATCGACTATTATTACCGATTCTGTGGAGACATCCTCCTTCCAAGCCGATTATCGCGCCGCATGCCTTGGCAGTCAAAGATCAACAAATAAGGCTGGCTCTTTGGGCTTTCTGGTCCTCTCAACAGTGCGACCTGAATTGAACAGCTTGTAGAGTTGACTCATCTGACTGGATGACAGATCTCTCCAGTCTGATTGGGAATGGCTAACCATGGCAGAGCTGACAAAGTTGGGGACCGAGTCTAGGACGGTAAGGAGTGCGGCCATTGGTCTCTTGCCGTTTGGTAATGTAAATGTAAAGCATACCGCGTATCAAGTTCGGGACGGCGGCATGTCCTGTATTGTGAAAAGTTCCTCTGTTGAAAATCTCCATGTGGAACCCGTTCGTTCACACGCCGGAAGTTCGCCCGGGTGAGCTTTCGGCCGTACACATGGACGAGAAAGAAAACCTTGAATGGCGACTTTGTCTCACAGAACTGCTCGTTATGCTAAGAGGCTTCTCTTCGAATTTGTTGCTCAGATTTGCGGTCCCTGTAACGCGTTTCAACTTGTCAGACTATCCTCGCTCAAAAGTTTTCCGCTAGCAGAACCTCAGTTACACCAAGATTTCCCTTATGCTCACCGACTTTTGCCCCACAGAGATCTCACTTACACTGATATCATTGATCAAGCCCAACAAAAACTGATCTCCGCAAAAAAGTGCCGACTAACTAGGACCATCTTAAAACAAGCACCCTTTAGGCACGGATACCTTGAAGCAACAGCAGAGTTTTCTATTGGCATAACTCATCCTTGGGCAAATTCCATCAGGCATAATATATCCCAATCAGATGGCGAACGCCCTCAACTCTCCCTCACTGCTCGTATTCGGTGCTGTGAGCAAAGCACCAAAAGCCGATTATCTGACTCGTCTTAGACTTTACCTTTCTGCACATAAAGGTCTCACTCTACTCAAGGAAGAGATCATAGAGCTACCCAAGCTATGGGAAATGTACTCTTCTCACAACAAGAATCTCAGAGCTCTCGATCACGGGTTGAGCTCTCTTGAAGCGTTATCTGAGTGGATCAACGTCGGAACCACTCACAAGCTCACAGAGCCAAACTTCAGCATACTAACACTGCCGCTTTTGACAATCATAGAGCTTGTACAATATTTCCAATTTCTGCAAAAATCGCAGCTGTCACACCGCAATGTACTTAGCCACGTGGAAAAGGGTGCGGGAGTCCAAGGCTACAGTGCCGGGCTGCTGGCAGCGTGCGCTGTTGCCGTCTCGGAAGACGAAACCGAGCTTGTGAAGATTGCTTGCAAAATCCTCCGCCTAGCAGTGGGCATTGGAGCCTATGGTGATCTTGGAGGTATTCAGGTGTCTAAAGGTCCACTCACGGCAGTTGCAGCACGTCTAGCAGAGGATGATCAGATGAATAAGATCGCTAGAGAGTTCCCGGCTGTAAGTCACCTTTGCTAATTTTGGGACCTCAATGACCTGACATTGGTCTAGCTGGAAATTGTAGCAATCACCGATCCCAAGCGACTTACCTACGTTGGATCAGCATCTGAGATCGAAGACCTCTATGCGTATGCCCGCGGAAACAACATTGCAATACATCCTTTGCACTTGGGAGGGAGAATGCACAGCTCCGAGAATGTCGACCTTGCACATGAACTGGTTGCTTGTTGCGATGTGAACGAAGCCTTGCAGCTCCCTCGTGCATCCAGCTTCAAAGTGAGAGTCAGATCCAACCATTTTGGCACGATAATTACTCAAGGAACATTGAATGAAGCGATCACTGGTGCGTTACTCGAGGCGCCATGCCATTGGTACCGGGTCATGACAGCAGCGGCTGAAGATCTTCGACAGACCAAACAAACATCCCACCAAATCATTCAATTTGGTCTTTCAGACTTTGTCCCTCTTTCGACGTACATTTCGGCTGGTCTGGACATTGCCAAACTTGACGCCCTTTCCTTCGGTAATGACCTACCAACCACCCAGCCCGACGTCACAGAGGGATACCGAGCCCCAGCAAACGCCATAGCCGTGGTCGGTATGGCATGCCGCTTTCCAGGTGCCAATACAACCGACGAGTTCTGGGATCTTCTGGCTTCAGGACGATCCATGGCACAAGAAGTGCCCAAAGAGAGGATTGACATACGTGGCAGTTTCCGTGCTACTCAAGATTCAAAGTGGGTACGCCGGACCAAATTCTTTGGGAACTTCGTTTCGGATGTGGATGCCTTCGACAACGCCTTTTTCAACACGAATACGAAAGAAGCTGCAGCTATGGATCCACAGCAACGATTATTGCTCGAGACAGCTTACCAGGCCGTGGAATCAAGTGGATATCTCAGTTCACACTGCCGTGCTGACAGGGATAAGGTCGGGGTCTATATCGGAGCAAGCTTCAAGGATTCAGTGGAGCATGCGGCCTCACATCCACCAAATGCCTACACTTCTACTGGCAATATCGCGGCATTCTTGGCTGGGAAGGTTTCTCATTACTTCAACTGGTCTGGCCCCGCTGAAGTAATCGACACAGCATGTTCCGCCTCTGCAGTGGCAATAAAGAATGCCTGCGAAGCAATACGACGAAGCGAATGCTCAATGGCACTCGCTGGAGGGGTGAACATAATGACTACGCCAACCAACTTCATGGACCTGGCTAGAGCCGGGTTCCTAAGTCCTACGGGACAATGCAAACCATTCGACAATGCCGCAGATGGGTATTGTCGTGCAGAAGGTGTTGGACTGATCTTCCTAAAAGGCCTCACCAAAGCTGAGGAAGATGGCGATCTTGTCCTTGGAGTTATTCCTGGAATTGCTTCAAACCAAGGTAGTCAACCCTCGGCTATTACCATACCTCATTCTCCTGCCCAAATTGCATTGAATCAACAAATCTTGAACCAAGCAGCAATCAGGCCCGAAGACGTCAGTTACGTCGAAGCCCACGGCACAGGAACTCAAGCCGGAGATCCCCTTGAGATTGAGAGCATTCGCAATGTCTACGGGGGTAACAATAGGGAAACGCTTCACATAGGCTCTGTCAAAGGAAACATTGGTCACACCGAGACAGCTGCCGGAGTTGCTGGAGTTATCAAGGCACTCTTGATGATTGAAAAGGGAAGTTTACCTGCATGCGCAAATTACCACAAACTCAACCCCAAGATCCCTGCGTTGGAACCCGATCACATGGCCATAAATACTATTTTGGTGCCTTGGAAGCCTACTTTCCGGGCAATATGCGTGAACAGCTATGGTGCTGCTGGTAGCAATTCTGCATTGCTAGTCTGTCAAGGTCCCCAAATGACTTCAAAACCGAGTACAAAGGGGGCAGCAAATTTCACTTATCCTATCATTATCAGCGCTCGGACCAAAGGTAGCGTGCAACGTTATATTGAATTGCTGGAGAATAGCCTTCGCACCTCGGCTACTGAAGTTGTGGTTGGAGACCTTGCTTTATCGCTCAGCCGAAGACAGATCGACCAGCGTTTTAGATTGATCACCACATTGACAAAGTCGGAAGGCCTCGCAAAGCTTCAAGAGCTTGCCCAAAATAGCGTCCAAGAGACTCCACAAGAAGTTCATCGCGTCGTATTAGCCTTCTCTGGTCAGAGCAAGCGGGACTTTGGCGTTGATAAAGCGTTATACGATGCCTGTCACGTATTTCGAACTCATCTTGACTGTTGTCATAAGACGGTCATCGGATTAGGTATCCCCGAAGGCTTATACCCTGCCATATTCAATAAGGAATCTTTTTCGAACATCAAGATGCTTCAATGCAGCTTATTTGCCATACAATACGCATACGCCCAGACATGGATTAGCTCCGGGCTCATGGTTGATGCCGTTGTGGGCCATAGCTTCGGGGAACTGACGGCCCTGGCTGTGTCTGGCATTCTATCCCTGGAAGACGCGCTCAGGCTTGTCGCTGCGAGGGCCGATCTAATGCTTTCTAAATGGGGTCCTGAGCCAGGCACCATGTTAGCTGTCCATGACACTGTTGACACCGTTAGAAGAATTATATCTAGCTTGCCTAACGGAAATGGAGATCTCGAAATCGCTTGTTACAATGCCCAGACAAGCCAGGTGGTTGTTGGCACCGAGAAATGCATACAACAGATGGAAGAGTTGCTGCGGAGCGAACCGCATCTCGAAAGCATCAAATTCCAGCGTGTCGAAGTCACCCATGGATTTCACTCCCACTTCACGGACCCTCTCTTGAGAGATCTTGACGAAGTTGCGAAGTCTCTGACGTTTCTTCCACCTAAGATCCTTCTGGAGAGTTGCACTGCTGAGAAAACATTTACGATTGGCCCTGAGCGCATTGCTCAGCACACACGAGCCCCTGTGCACTTACAACAGGCGGTCCAGAGACTTGAGACTAGGCTTGGACCGTGTTTGTGGCTCGAAGCTGGTATCGATACTCCGATCATTTCTATGGTCAGGAAAGCCGTCAAGAAGCCTGAGACACATTCGTTTCTGGCCGTGAAATCAGCGAAGAGGCCTGAGGATCCCATGTATCCAATTGCAGAGTGTATTACAGATCTTTGGCGGCAAGGTATTCAGGTCAAGCACCCAAGCTTTGTATCTCCTCAGGAAAATGGCGTGCAGCCCATGTGGCTTCCACCCTATCAATTTGAGCGGACGCGCCATTGGCTTCCATATGTCGACCGAGCGATTGAAGCAATTAACAACCGACCCGCTGCTACAGTACAGGAAAGAGAGGACAACACTCGATTGAAACTGGTCACTCCGCGTGGCGACAAAGGTGTCTTCAACGTCCACATTCAATCTCCACGGTTTGCTAACCTTGTTGCTGGTCACTCGGTACTAGGCCTTCCTCTCTGTCCTGCAGCTCTGTATTTGGAGTGTGTGGCCGCAGCTGCTGAAGAAATTGTATCAGAAAAGGCTAGAATGAAATCACTTTGCTTCGAGTCCTTGAGCATTATTAAGCCACTAGTGCTTGACCCGTGCCGATCTGTTTTTCTGACTTTGGAGCAAGATAGGGTGTCAGGAAGCTGGCTTTTTAAAGTCTACAGCAATTTCGTCGATACCCCAACAGATAAAGCAGCTTTGCATGCGCAAGGCCAATTCAGCCCCCTCAGCTCACGGGAGTTGTCTAAGTGGTGGCCTAGAGATCACTACCAGAGAATTGTGGATCAGAGCCTAAAGGCATTCTCTGCGCGTTTAGACACTGAGACGCTCAAACAAGGACTAGTGTACAAATTGTTTTCGCGTGTAGTGAAGTACAATGATTTGCTCAAAGGCATCTCCACTATTTCTTTATCAATGTCTGACTCGAATCTCGAAGCTCTGGCAGAAATCGTGATCCCAGAAGATACCAACAAAGAGGACTCGATAGCCATACATTTTTGCGACGCATCAGCGCTAGTCACCTTTCTCCAAGTTGCTGACTTGTTGATAAATAGCAGCGAAGTGCATTGCAGAATGGACGAATATTTCATTACCACCGGTATCGACAGCATTATCATTCCGACGGATTGCGACTTCAAGAACCGCTCTTCGTGGACAGTCTACACAACCATCACACCACTAAATGGTTACAAGGCAACTGCTGATATTTATATCCTTATCGATGGAACAAAATTGGTCGCTACGATGACTGGCGTGCAGTTCACCAAGCTGCCTGTAGAGCAGATTCGAGTGATTCTGGAGACCGCCAATTATTCTAAGCGCGATGTGCCAATGTCTTTTGAGGGCAATGATCCTACCGTGGGCCTTTCTGGCGAAGCGGCAGAGCACACCACCGCCAACAAAGAAGCTGATGAATTTCGCAAGCCTCGAGAGCAAAATTATGTCAGCGAGCCGGCCACCCCAGCCACAGATGGGGCGACCCAAGCATCGTCAACAGGGTCGCAATTACAAGAGCTCCTGATTAGCATCGTTGCTGAGAGTGCTGGTATTGAAAAGTCAACTGTCGATGTGGGCGCTTCTTTCGATGACTTAGGACTCGACTCTCTTTCGTTGATGGACTTGGCATCCGAGCTCGAAGAAAAAGCCGGCCTCGAATTCAGCGACGGTATCGCGAGCGACGGTAGCATTACTAATCTATTGGGCCTTTCCAGGACTACATCCTTCGAATCTCTACGGGCCCTTTCCTCAATTCCAAGCAGAGCCACGCAGCCTTCTGGGCCGGCGAAGGTTGCGCAGACTGCTGCACTGGGTGATACCACTGAGGCCCTAGGGCAATGTGTAGGATTGTTCGATACCTTTGCAAGACAACGAGACTTTGCCCGCTACTATGACAAAGTCGCCCCGGGACAAGATAAGCTCATGTTGGCTTACATTGCTGAGGCATTCAAGGCCCTTGGTGTGGATCTGTGGCAGCTCACCGAGGGACAAGTCGTGCCTCCCATTAAGTGTACGAGAAAGCATGAGCGACTCATGCCTCGTCTGTGGGCTATTCTTGAGAAACTTGGTGTTATAGCACTAAGAGACAAGAGCGTAAAAGTGCGAACTAGCCAGCGTATATCTACGATACCTGCAGATAAGCAGCTACTAAATATCACGGCGGAATTTCCGGCATACAAGGGCGAAAATGAGTTGATGTCTCTCACTGGTTCAAGATTAGCCGATTGCCTTATTGGCAAAGCTGATCCAGTTGCTCTGCTCTTTGGACAGCGCGGCCCCGATCTCTTGAACGACTACTACTGCAATTCCCCTCAGTTGGCCGTTTCCACCGATCTCCTTGTTGAGTTCATGAAGTGCGTTTTCCAAGACAGTGGACCTGACACAATCCGTATACTCGAGATCGGAGGGGGATTTGGAGGCACTACAACTAGTCTGGTATCTCTCTTAGATAGTCTGGACCGAGACTTCGCATATACTTTCTCGGATATCGCGCCTCGTCTTGTCAATAACGCCAAGAAGAAGTTTTCGAAGTACACATGGATGGATTTTCAAGTCTTCAACGTGGAAAATGATCCTCCAGCTTCTCTGCGTGGGAACTTTGACATCGTCATAGGCACAAACGTGATACATGCCACCTCAGACATTGTGCAGTCCTGCAAGCAAATCAAAGCATTGCTCAGAGAGGGTGGATGCATGCTACTATCGGAAGTCACTCGAATTATTGATTGGTATGATATCGTCTTCGGACTCCTCGATGGATGGTGGGAGTTCACAGACGGCAGAGAGTATGTACTTCAGGACGCCGAGACGTGGATGAAGAAAGTCAAAGAGGCCGGCTTTATAACTGCCGCTTACTCTGGAGGGTCATCCATCGAGGCCAGAACGCAAAACCTAATCCTCGGTTCAACTAAGTCTACTGTTGCAAAGGCGAAGCAGTCAGAACACTCGGTCGAGACACTAACCTATAAGACTGTTGATGGTCTGGATATAATGGCAGACATTTACTTTCCGAAAGTGTCAATCTCTGGCCCAATGCCCATCGGTAAAGTTCCAGGCTCTCACGTCGCTGATATACTTGCTAATGTCGTCTTTTAGCGCTCATGGTACACGCGGGTGGCTTCATGACCATGTCAAGATCTTCTGTGCGACCCTCACAGACTTCGTTACTTCTGAAGCACGGCATCCTTCCTGTCAGCTTGGATTACCGCCTAGTGCCTGAGATCAATGTCTACGATGGCGCAATGACCGATATTCGCGATGGACTGTCATGGGCACGTAACAAGCTCCCAACCATTGCCAAAGGCCGCGGACTGGAACTTGATACCAAGAATGTTGTTCTCATTGGATGGTCAGCCGGCGGCCAGCTTGCAATGAGTACGGCCTGGATGTGTGATGAGCCCCCCAAAGCTATCTTGGCTTTCTATGCGCCTTGTGACTTCGAATCACCAGGTCAGCATCCCCCACAAGCTGCGCGAGATTACATGGACTGATTTTCTGACACAGCCTGGCAAGAGCCACGCGCGGAGGAATGGCCAGGACGCAGTATGTCCATGAAGGACATTGAGAATTGTCTACCTAAGAAGCCGGTCAGTGTACTTTCATAATATCGCAATCTGCTGTATACTAACCATTCAATAGATCGCCAACTACACCATCGAAAAGCCCAATCCTAAGTACGCAGGTATGGAGCCCGGAGACCCACGCTCCGAACTCATCCTCGGCATGAACAAAGCCTTCAACTTCGTTCCCTTCCTCCTCAGCGGTTTTGCAGCCGAAACACCGGAAGGTGCAAACGTGTCGCCGGAGCGCGTTGCATCCATCAGCGCGATCGCGCAAGTTCGTCGCGGCAACTATAAGACTCCCACGTTCGTCATACACGGCGAAAAAGACGAGATGATTCCGTACACTATGGCAACAAATTTCGCAGAGGCTATGGAAGAGAAGGGCATTGATTATGGGGTTACTGTAGTGCCGGACGCGAAACACATGTACGACCTCTTTTTGAAGCCGGGGAAAAAGGGGTGGGAGAGCGGTGTTCTTCCTGGCTATGAATTCTTGTTCAAGGCCGTAGGGAAGTCAATGACTTGAAAACGCTCAACCAATTGTAATTGGCTGTTTGGCCTAGGAAAGATGGACGGCTTGGAAAGTGCCAGACCAACACTTGGTGTCTTGCTCCGTCACGACATCTTCGGCTAATGAAGTGAGATTATGGTGATTATGATAATGATAAAGGCTGGGAAGATGGAGCGATATTCTTTGCTAGAGGCGTCTTTTCAATCAAGGTTTTGGTGTGGATCAAGGGCACTTTGCGAGATGAAAGCAAACCTCGCAGGGAACGTTAAGTCGTTAGGTAGCCAGTCATAGGCATCAATAGAGTTCTATAAATGACTTTGCATTAGACTTGATGGGTTGTAATCTGCCTCCTGCTGGCTGATGTTCCACCATCTCCATCCCACTGGAATCATGATAATTACCTCTGAATCATGTTTACCAACTTCTCGAAAGCAGCATCACTTTCATCACTGAGATCTGTGCGCCCTTCAGGTAACAGATCACGGAGGTCTTGGGCATCCTTACGGAACACCTCGCCCTCCTCCAAAAATTCGGGATCTCTGAGAAGCGCTTTCGACAATACATGCAGATATCGTGCGAGGACGCCAATCGACGTCTTGACCAGTGAGCCTATCGCTACTGCTTCCTGTGCCTCGTTGATAGCATCGGAAATGCGGCCTTGAGCGATGGCAACGCATGCAGCGCGATAAGAACAAAGACCACTGATCCAGCTTCTCTTAGCAAAGTTGCCTTCCCGGGCGAGAATCTCGTCTGCTTGGACAACGTGCGTATGGGCAAGGTCAAGTTCGCCTGTCCTAATAAAGAGAGAGGCGTAGGTTTCATGGACACTGAATAGTATTTAGCAGGGGTTTTTAGGCTATCTGACCCCGACAATGTACGTATCTTACTAAGCGAGCGAATACCAGCTCCCAAATTTCGTGGCCTGCGACATTGATATGTCTAGGAGTTTCTTGGATTCCTCATACCTTTTATAATTTCCAGTACAATAAAGATTTCGGGCCCTATTCAGGTTGTTCTGGCATGCAAGACGCACGTAAAGGTCTTCATCATGGTCTTTGAGAATGTTAGCAGATCACTCTAGCCAGGCCCAGCCTACGCTGTATTGTAGCTCCGAGTCGCAGGCAATTCCGAGATAATTATAGCAATTGCTCATCGCCAAATCTTTAGGCATCTGTAGTCCTCTTCTTTTCAACCAACCATTGCTCCCCTTCTCTTCGGCGGTCGTGAAATCGCCATCCTGCAAGTAGCGAATACAAAGCAGGACCATAATATCTGATAAGAGTAGTGGATCTTTCTGTGATTGTGGTAGCTTATGATAAGCGTTTTCACTAGTATGAGTGACAAGTGACATAACACCAACTGTGTCGTTGTCCTGCACGAACCTATCTCGTCATCAGCGCCTGTGATGTTGCTAGCTAGTACGAGAAGTCAAACCATACCATGAAGCATCCGCCATGAGATTACAAAACCCCACGGACGATTTCAAAGACTCGGGCTTCTCTTGTAAGTCGTTCCAAGTCCTTGCTAGCGAAGCAATCTGCTGTAAGTATTTGTCGCCCTCCTTCCATAGATGGTCCATCGTAACAAGTGACCCTCGCTTGGGGAAGATTCTCAAAAGACGTTTGACATCACCGTCGAATGCATCTTGGTGTTTGTCCTCACCCATTCTGAAAAGACGTTCCGCTTGTAGCACTCGATGCAGAGAGAGCAATCCTTGTTCGGATCGTGCTTTACCGAAGCCTTGTCTGTCAGCTGCTCAACAGTGCCCCAGTATCTACAAAATATCAGTGGTGGCCAGGTAGAAGGACACTTGGGATTACCATAAATTATCGCGGCAAAAGAGAACAGACTCTCGTAGGTTGGCGGTAGGCTGGTGGTTCCAACAAACCAAATGGAATTGTAACCCTAACCTTATACAAGCCCTAAGGTGTAACGTGAAGTGAATAGGGTGTACGTAGATGAGCGACCTAAATGTTCCCTTGATTTTTGATATACCACCGCTCGTGATCTACAGCTAGTTACCAAGAAGCTGTCAACTTCAGGTCAGCATGGGTTCCAAGTTAGCATCTGTACTTCTTGCGTACTGTCTGATTGCTCTTTTTGAGGTCGAAGAAAACATCTTCTTCGCCCCGTCAATTAAGCTTCTGGAGAATGCTGTCTGTCAGAAACATTATGCCGCGCTGGACGCAAATCAAGTACCGGTCAGTGAAGCCTTTTGTAAGACTGCCCAGATACAATCCCAGCTCGCCAATGTCAGAGGAGGGTATGGTGTGTTCAAGACCGCTCCAGGCTAGTCATCCCCCACTTTTTTACACCTCAAGGACTCATCCATCCAAGTTTTGTGCTGCTGTTGGGTTTGAGCTTTGGAATTCTTGCCGACAGATATGGTCGTCGGCCAATGTATGCTCTTGCTATGTTCGGTACACTTTGCTTCTTGGCTTGGACGTACCTTGTTTGTACGTACCTAGGTCAATCATTTGCTCATGGGTTACCCTTAGCAAGTCGCCTGCGAATTGTACTAATGCCATGATCAATCTACAACAGGCCATTTCTGGCACATTTTCCCAATTGAGACCGTTTGGCTTGCCGGCACATTCGTCATGCTGGGAGGAGGTCCGTATATCATCGTCGCTCTAAACATGACTATTGTATCGGATTTATCGACGGAGCAGACTCGGTACGCTGGTAAAGTATAGCTTTGAGGAAAAGCTCACGTGTGTGGCCAGGAATCAATTTCTCTACAGAGCTTTTACCATCAAATTCCTGGCTGATCTTATAGGGCCTCAAATCGCTGCGCTAGCCTTGCAACATTCGCTAGGGCTGCCATTCTTAACACGCGGCTTGCTCATATTATCGTCCTTTCCGGTTCTTTTGGTCCTCCCGGAAACACTGCATTTGAATGATAGGTCGCGCGATTCAGCAAGCGTCAAAAAGTCACCTAATTTTTATGGTTTCAGCTCGTTCCTACCATACTTAAGGGATTGGCGGATCCTAGTGATGATGGCTATCGTATTTCATACTCAGTTTCGATACCTTGTAGACTCAGTGCGCCTCCCCTATACATCGGTTCGCTTTGGATGGAGCATTAGCAAGGCAAGGCCCCATGTTCCAACAATTGACATGTAGAGCTCACTGACCATTCCAATGAACTTAGGTGGCAACAATTGATTCCATTGTACCCGGTGTTAGCTTGGTCATTTTCATCCTGCTTCCTTCGCTGACGGATTTCTTACGGACCCGTTGGGATATGTCTATGGCACGAATCAACTTGATGATCGTCCGAACCAGTCTTGGCTTTCTACTAGTTGGGTCCAGCATACTTACCGCTGCCCAGACTATACCGTTACTCATCTTTGGTAAGACATCTCTCTGCGAAGGAGTAGCCCTAGTAACGCTTCTTTTAGCTATGATCGTGTTTTCAGTAGGGTTCGGTGTCCGTGCACCACTTCTCGCGGTTGCATCCACCTATATCACTTCATCTCTTGAGACAGGAAAGCTATATACGCTAATGACAATGACCGATGCCTTGTCCCACCTGGTGGGAGATCCTTGCATTCAATTGGTCTGGGCATCCGCCCTCAGAGTTGGCGGAACGTGGCTTATGCTCCCATTCCTTGTACTCACTGTAAGCACTGTGCTATCGCATCTAGGCCAGCTGCTAAAACTGTCAGACGCTATTTCTCGTTGCCACGGGATTATCGTGGTCCCTTCCAGAGATTTCCATAGACAGCGCGTCTATGAGTAAGATCGATGCAGAAGAAACAGATTCGCTCCTGCCATCACAGGCATCACTGGAGGACGGGTAGCAGAAGCGCGAACGACTTGCAATGGTAGTAACTCTGGGGGATGCATCTCACATATAATGCGTCTTCAAGTCATATCAATTACTAGCTCATGATTCTCCCATTTAGAAGTTGTGCTTCCTTGACATGCACTAGCTCGGTTAATCCGTAGTATCCAGATCAATGGGACTGTCAAGGTGGTGCTAGCAGAATGGGCATGGATACAGATCTCCTAAGGGAAAAGCAGGAGAGACAAATTTGATGCACCCAGCCGTTGCCCAGTCAACCACAGCGCCAAGAGCCGGCCTCTGACGTAGCAGGCGGGTCGTGTTCAGCGCGTAATTTTTGTTCTCCACCAGCGTCGTCCGGCCGCGCTCATTGAGGTGGTGATAATGATTTTACATCATTCGTCGCAGAGTACGGCTTCAAAAATGAGTATTGAAACCTTCAACGCCCTTCCGCTCGCTGAATACCGCAAGAAATTCTGGCCTCACAACACGACGTTCACGCATACCCGCAAGGACGTGTCAGGAACCTATAGCCTATCGCTCGAATCATCCTCTACGCTCTCGAACCATGATTTCAGGGCCTGCTTCAACCTCATCGCCATTACAAGCTCAGGCGACTACGAGGGTTCGAGCCTGGGCTGGTCAGCCGCCAAGAAATGGAAGGAGATGAGGCTGCCTGATCTGCGATACATTGTTCTGAAGCAGGAAAAAGACGATAAGGGTCGGGATGGAATATCAGAAGTGGAGGGTTTCTTGTCGTTCATGCTTACATATGAGGACGGCTATGAGGTGATATACTGCTACGAGATCCACCTCTCGCCCCAATTGCAGGGTACGGGGCTGGGCAAAATGTTGATGGCAATGATGAAGGAGGTTGGAAAGAAGGCCAGGGTGGAGAAGGCAATGTTGACAGTGTTCAAGGCGAACAAGGCTGCAATGAGGTTCTATGAGAGGTTGGGTTACGAGGAGGACGAGTATTCGCCTAGGCCAAGAAAGTTGAGGGGTGGTGTTGTAAAGGAACCGGACTACATGATACTGTCGAAACCTCTGGCTGGCGAAAGCAGAAGTCTCAAACGCAAATCTGGGCTGGTCAAAAAAAGGAAAGCAAGATAAGAAGATGCCGCGAAGAATATCCATTGCTTGGCGACTATATTTGCCTAACGTCCTTGCCTTTCATCTCCGGCCGTTCGACCTCCCACTCATCTCGAAGCACCGCAAATAGGGAATCGGCGACGATCTCGGAAAGGCCAAGACTCCAGACGAGAGTGATGGCGTAGAAGAAATTGGCGTTGCCGGAGCCGGCATATATCCAGAGGTAGTAGAATGCTGGGCCTAGTAGCGTTGCATATAGTATAGTGGCCATGGCGAAGAAAGTGTAGCGCATTACTGAGGGAAATTAGTGAAGCTGGGGATAAGGGTGCTGTACTTAAAGTGGACTTACAAGGGAAGATGTGCCTGTACAATGGCAGCATAGCAAAGTATAAAGACGTATCTGAGAGACTCGGATATGGCTTGAAAATAGCGAATATTCCCAACAGCGCTGTGATTATGAACAACGGCTGCTTGCGAACTCTCACACTCAAGCCTCCAACATAACCTGCCAGATGCAGCCAGAAAACCCCGAGAAAGAATTCTCGGAATGAGTCAAACATCTCGATAAAAAAGTACCACCAGAGTCCCACATTCGGTGTCAGGTCTGGCAAAAGTAGATGTACGCCATACGTCGACGACAAGAATTCCCATGATCCACCCGTCAGAACGTAGGATACGTACAGAAACCAAGTCGTGGCCGCAAAGAAGACGAGTATATGTTTAATAGCGAAAGCACCCATAGACGAAGGCGCTTTTGCGTCTCGTGCTTGTCGGTCGTAGCAGAGCAGTATTATTGGAGCGAGTAGCAGAGTTGGATAAAGCGAGAGGTATGAGGCAAGACCCAACGCCAGCACTGAGCTCACTGGCTTGCCAGAGACGGCGTTTGCGATTGCATGTAAAATAGCGCAATTTGTAAAGAGGCTGGTGGGGCGACCTGTGCAAGTTGCGATGGTGAATGGATTGAGGAGGTAACTGTAGTCTGTTAACCTCATGATCCTTAAGGTCACATGACTTTGCTCACGCTGCTCCAATCGCTATACTGTCCCATTTCAGTCCTCTCCGTGGGGACGTGAAAAGTCGCGAGGAGCCAGCTTCGCCTGACTCGGCAATTTGAATGAGGGCATTGGCGCAGAGAAGATCTAGAGCAATGTACAAGAGGCTCGTTATGGGGGAGAAGAGGGAGGAGGGAACAAGCGCAAATAAAGGAAGGAGTAGAGGTGCCTGTACACAATATGTTAGCCTCTGCGCGTCAATGGGTTCGATTGTGATCTTGTACTCACCTGGTGAAAGACACCACCATCGTAAGGGGAAACATTGTGGGTGTAGAGGAAGAGACCTTCTTGCACTGGTGAAAAGTCAGCAAAAAGAAATGTTCTTCATGGAATGAGACTGACATCTCTTAAAGCTCGTAACTGGAGTGGATATCTCTACTCTCCCAGTCAATAGATCTGGAAGGGAAGGGAAAGCGAAGAACAGGAGGAGTCTGATGGCTGCCGTAGAGCCATAGAGCAAGGCTTTTCGGCGATCAATAACCATAGTGAATTGCCACGGCAACCTCACTCAAGACGGAGGCCTTCATCGAGAAACATGATAGTCCGAATGGCACTTTGAAGTCGATTGTATGTACTCGAAGACCTGGTGGTAGGGCTGCATAAGTGTCAAAGGAAAGTCTTGCCGGGTCGGGTAAAATTCCCAGTTCACAGCGAATTTTCACATCATTAAACACAAGCACAACTGCTTCGCAATACTTCGGAGTTCGCACTTACCTAAGAGACAGTCATGGGTAGAATCAAGAAGAAAGGTAGGGTCTCCAGTATGCTGGCCTAATGTCTGGCGCTGACTCTATGGATAGGTACTTCGGGTCAGGCGAAAAACTTCATGTACGTCTGAGCAATGCTCGGCCTTTCCGATCCTTACTGCCCACATCTCCCCTTTTTCGCATTTACACAGTCTTGACTGACAGGAATTTAGTACACGAACACAGGCGGTGCGAAAACTCCAGATATCCCTTCCAGACTTTCGACGCCTATGCATATTCAAGGGTGTGTGGAAGGAGGCTTCGTATGTTGAGGGCAACAGCTGAGGCTTGATCGTGCAGGCATATATCCCCGAGAACCTAGGAATAAGAAGAAAGCCAGCAAATCCTCGACCCATTTAACAACCTTCTACTACACAAAAGACATACAATACCTTCTCCATGAACCTCTACTCGCGAAGTTTAGGGACCACAAGGCGCTAGCGAAGAAAATTGCAAGATCTCTTGGTAGAGGCGAAGTTGGAGATGCTGCGAGGTTGGAGAAGAAGGGAGATCCAAAGCTTTCACTCGACCACATTATCAAGGAGCGATACCCTACCTTCGTGGACGCGCTCCGAGATCTTGATGATGCGTTATCCCTCCTCTTTTTATTCGCCAACTTACCCTCCACGTCGAATGTCTCCCCGAAGACAATTGCACTCTGCCAGAGGCTCTGTTTCGAATTCGAGCACTATTTGATCACAACCAACTCCCTACGAAAATCTTTCCTCTCGATTAAAGGCATATATTATCAAGCTACAGTGCAGGTGCAGGACATCTTATGGCTGGTCCCGTATAAGTTTGTCCCAAGGATTACAGGAGATGTTGATTTCAGGATCATGGCGACCTTTGTCGAATTCTACACTACTCTGCTAGGGTTTGTCAATTTCCGGTTATACACATCAATTGGCTTAGTCTACCCACCAAGGTTCAACGGCAAAAGCGACGAGCAAGGGGGGGAGCTAGGTGCATTCACACTTGAGGGTAGAGGCATCGATGAGCAGGAACAAAACCTGGGGCAGGCAAGTGAACACGTCAATGGTGACCCAGGTGCAAAAGTAGTGGCAGATTTGCCAAACGGAGACATTCAAAAGCAGATCGCTGCGATTGAGAACCTTCCGGATGCAGAGCAGGACGGCCAACAAGACGAGGAACAGTTGCCAGAGGAGGACATACACGATGCCATAGATACTTTCGAGGCCACTGCGGACGATGCGGATGTATTGCCCCAGCCTCAAGCTAGCAGTAACGAAGCTGCTTCCCTCTTTGCTCCTTTCACTTTCTTTCTCTCCCGGGAAACTCCGAGACAACCTCTAGAGTTTATCTTACGTGCTTTTGGTTGCAAACGCATCGGCTGGGATGCAGTCCTTGGTGATGGAGCTTTCACGAACAACGAGAACGACCCGACTATTACACACCAAATTGTTGACCGTCCTCTATCAGCCAGCTCACCAGAAGAACAAGCTACAAACGCCAGTTCGGACCCTTCAGTAAGCCAAGTCGTCAGGCCAGGCCATAGGATACCTGGACGAACATATGTTCAGCCACAGTGGGTATGGGATTGTATTAACGAAGTTAAACTCTTACGTCCTGACCTTTATGCGCCTGGTGCTACTCTGCCACCCCATCTGAGTCCATGGGTTAAGCCTACCAAGGGCGCTTATGACCCCACTGTACCGTTAGCGGAACAAGAAAGAGAGGGCGAAGCTGAGGAGGTAGAGGATTCCGACCAGAACGGTGCACGGGAAGAGGAATCCGAAAGTGACGCGGAAGATGGCGTCCCGGTCATAACATCCAAGCGACCGCCCTTAGATGCAGAGATTGACCATCACGGCATGGACATCGCAGGTAGCGAATCAGACTCCGACTCAACCTCATCCGCTGCCTCAGTTGCATCCTCCTTCGGCGGTTTTGAGGACCCAGCCGCCTCCGAATCAGAAACCGAAATCGCACGGAATGAACACCAGCTTGAACTGGAAGCCGAAGCCGCTGGTGCCACATTTTCCGAAGCAAGGTCCATTACGAAAGCTAATGGTGCACCTGTGAAAGGCATATTGAAACAGAGTCAAGGTGAGGAAGCAAGAAAGAAGGCGGCAAAGAAAAGAAGGGAGGAGGAAGAGGAGCTGGAAAGGAGGAAGATGATGATGGGAAGGAAGAAGAGGAAGTTGGTCGAGAAGATGTTGTATAGTAATAAGTCGAAGGATGATGAGGCGGAGAAGTTAAGAGCGAAGAGGAGAAGAATTGAGGCGGGGAAGAGTTGAAATGTAGAATTCAATTGCAAGCAAATAATACGAATGACGTATGAAATTCGTTCTACTGATAAAGAGCGCGACTATTGTTCGGTAGTTGAATTTTTATTTGTTGAAAAATATCTACTTCGGCACGTTGAGTGCAAAAATCGCCGTCCTAGAAGTCCCTGATATTTACGATGAGGCTTCAGGCCTGGCCCCTGTCTCCAAAACCTCAAGGAAGCCTCCAACGAGATGTGTGCTCCCCGTGACTAGCACCATCACTTCACCGTCCTCCTGCCTAGCTATGTATCTGCACCAATCAACAGCCTCCTCAATACTGCCTTTCACTTCTACGTTCGTTTTGGTGTCAATTCCCTTCCAGGTTTCCGCTAGTGCTCTCTGCACTTGCAGAGCATCTATAGCTGTAGCGCTAACGTTCATGCTCACCAAATCCGGTCTATAACCTGCCTTCTGGAAGGTGATATTAGTGCAAAACACGGCGTGTGTAAAAGGTTGCTCGTCTTTCAAAGCAGCGACAAGTGTGGCATGCAGAGCTTTCGCTAGGGCATTTGCATCTCGAGTCTGTTGGTTGAACAGTAAGATCCGTTTTCTTTTCGCATTCGAACTGGTGGGCGCTATTTGAGTTGCAAACCACGAGGCAGCGGCCTCAATGCTTTCCAGCGTGTGAGCACCATCAATATGCCAAGCTATGTTGTTCTCGTGGCGTTTGTCACACCGTCCTGGCCAGCGTACTTCTTCAAGCCCTCGAACAAACTCAGGCGGCAGCTCTTGACCATGACGGGGAGATCCATGACCTAGAGCAGAGAGGTGATAATTTGCAATAGCAATGGCTAAACTTGCATTCGTTTGCTGGAAGTCGGCAGCAAGCCCAAGCTTGACATGTTCAAGTGCTGCATCCCGCTCGACTACGTTAAGAACCGTGGGTATTTCCGCTGCTCGTTTCTGCAGAACCTCCAGTGCACCAGCAGGCTGGGGCGCAGTAAAGCATGGTGCGCCCGCTTTCATAATGCCTCCCTTATGCCATGCTATCTCCTCTATAGTATTCCCAAGCATGCTAGTATGATCGATACCTAAGCTCGTAATGCCAGTGACCTGAGGGGCTACAAGCACGTTGGTGCTGTCATATGCACCGCCGATGCCACATTCGATTATCGCAGTGTCCACGCCTTCCTTCATGTATGTATGAAAGGCCATGAGGCAGAGGAAGCGGAAGTAGACTGGTTTACAGGTTGTGTCGGTGGGCTCGCCTTTCGTGTGGGCAAATTCCTCCAGACGGTCCCAGGTCTCAAAGAAGTATTTCGCGAAGGTTTCTTCAGATATGGGCTCATTGTTGATCTGTATCCGTTCACGGACAAATCGGAGATGTGGCGAAGTGTAGAGCCCAATCTTTTTCAACAGAGGTTTCGACTGAGTGGAGGATGGTAAATATTGAGCTAGGATCGAAGATATAATTGCACTTGTTGAACCCTTCCCCTTCGTCCCAGCGATGTGTACAATGTTCAAGGCATTGAACTCGGATGGCTGCGTATGTCCTCAGCCTCCAGCATTGGATATGTTGGTGGCAGTGGAGGCTCACACCTCATACCCTATCCTCCGGCACCATTCGATCATCTCAGGTATCGCATTCTGATTCAAGCTCCTGCCGGACTTGCGAATGGCGTCCACTATGGCGAAATTACTCTGTAAGGTGTTAAGAGCTGCGACGGCATCCTTAAAACACTTGTAAGTGAGACCTATAACCCTGGAGTTGGGAATGTACTTACCCCGTATGTACGTCCCATCCTTCTAGGATTAATAGAGAAGCGCCGAGCGGTGTAACGTGGTAGGAGCGTTGTAGCAATGCATGACCAAGGCATCACAAAGCTCGAAAGCCGCAAAGCATTCCAGTAGGCGCCATGGATGTCTCTAAATGCCTTCCGAACATTGCAGAAGTAAAACATATGGTATGTAGGAGTCGCGAAACCCCAAGAGGTGTATTCCATAAGGTTTAGCGCGCTTGATTAGCGCAGGGCTCCCGGCCCGATCTCTGTTTACAATTGCTCCACTCATTGTTTACCCGCACTTACCTTCACAAACCAAATATTCAACCACTATATCTTTGAGCATTGGATAGCTGCGTATATCTTAGAAGCTGCGATCGCGAGAGAAAGAGCTTCCGCATTCAATGGCCGGTCTTCCCCGGCCCACAGCTGGCTTGGCGACCAAGAAACATTCTATGCGACCACCCAATTCAAGGCCTTCGACCGCCAGAACACACTCAAACGCTCCAGCGCACGGAAGAACGCAATCAGGTGCTGCCTCGCCGGCTGACAGTATCATATCAATGTCTACCAATATGTCACAATCAAGATCTCCACCCCACCAAAACGCGGGAACCAAACGAAAAGAAAGAGACTTCGAGGCCGAGGGGAGTGAGGAGACAAACATTCATGTTGTCGTAAGATGCAGAGGCCGCAATGACCGTGAAGTGCGCGAGAACAGTGGTGTCGTCGTTGCTACAGACGGTGTTCGGGGCAAGAACGTTGAATTGTCCATGGGTGCTAGTGCTCTTAGTAACAAGACCTACCATTTTGACAAGGTTTTCTCCCCAGCTGCTGACCAGTCCATGATCTACGACGATGTGGTTACTCCGATTCTTGACGAGGTGAGAGCAGCTGAATGATCATTTTTGATTTTCATGCGCTAATGGCGAAACAGATGCTCCGAGGTTACAATTGCACGATATTCGCTTACGGACAAACGGGCACTGGCAAGACATACACCATGTCGGGTGACATGTCGGATACCCTAGGGCTTCTGTCCGATTCAGCCGGCATCATTCCAAGGGTGCTTCAGTCCCTCTTCCTTAAGCTCGACGCAGACGAGGCCGAGAGCTCGGTCAAATGCTCATTCATTGAGTTATACAACGAAGAATTGCGCGATCTGCTGTCATTTGACGATAATACGAAGCTGAAGATTTATGAAGATGGTCAAAAGAAAGGCCATAGTGCCACACTGGTCCAGGGTATGGAGGAATCGCATATCAAATCGGCAGGAGAGGGCATAAAACTACTGCAAAGCGGCAGTCACAAACGGCAAGTGGCCGCCACAAAATGCAATGATCTCAGTTCTCGAAGTCACACTGTGTTCACCGTGACGGCATATATTAAGAGAACGACAGAGACTGGGGAAGACTTTGTCAGCGCTGGCAAGCTCAATTTAGTCGATCTGGCAGGCAGCGAGAATATACAGAGAAGCGGAGCTGAGAACAAGCGCGCGGCTGAAGCAGGGCTCATCAACAAGAGTTTGTTGACGTTAGGAAGAGTCATTAATGCACTTGTGGAGAGAGGTTCCCATATCCCTTACAGGTGAATATATCGCAGTCGGACACGGGGCTCTCCACAGAACTGACTTTTCTACAGAGAATCGAAATTGACCCGGCTGTTGCAAGACTCCTTAGGCGGACGCACAAAGACATGTATCATTGCAACAGTATCACCAGCGAAGAGCAATCTAGAGGAAACAATCTCAACCTTGGACTATGCTTTCCGAGCCAAAAACATCCGGAACAAGCCTCAAGTGAATCAGATGATTTCCAAAAAGACTCTTCTCCGCGAATTCACCTCAGAAATAGAGAAACTTAAAGGGGAGCTTGTGGCCACTAGGCAGCGGAATGGTGTGTATCTAACAACCGAAAATTACGAAGAGATGATTGGAGAAAGCGAGTCACGTCGCATTTTGAGTGAAGAGCAACAGGCGAGGATCGCAACAATGGAGGTCAACTTGCGAAATAAGGTCCAGGAGCTCTTTTCGCTTACGAACAATTTTCATATCTTGAAGAAAGATAATGATGGAACGAAGCAGCTTCTGGATGACACTAAGGATATCCTTGAAAAGACGGAGATCGTCTTAGCAAACACAAGACAAAATCTCGCCGAGGAAACTATCTTAAGGAAAGCACACCAAGCCACTGAAGAGCAATTGAACAACGTTGGTGGAGAATTGATCTCGACGCTTGAACGGACGGTAGACGACATCGGCGGGCTCCACTCCAAGATTAAGAGAAAGGCTGACCTGCAGTCATTCAACCGCGAGGCATGGCAAGCCTCGCAGAGCAAAGTAGTAGACATTACTCAGCTAGTGGAGTCAACCGTCGGAGAATTCAAAGTTGAGCAAGAAAAGCTTGTGACGAGATTATCAGGTCGAATGCAAAGCTTTGTTCAAGAAGAGCTCGAGAAATTAGGCGCTACACAGGATCTGCTCAAGGAGAAAGTCTCATCATTCGAAGCATCGGCAGACGAAGTCGTCCAGCAGACCTCCGGGGCCAAGGAAGACATGAATGCAGTGCTCGAAGAAATCAAAATCCTCCGCGAGGACGTCAAACGCAAAATTGGAGAGGGTCTCAGCGGACTCTCTACTGCTGCTGGACGTATCTCCGCTGAAGTCATCAATGAGCTGGGAGCTTTCCACACTCAGGTATGCTTATATTCTGTCCTTTTATACATCTCCAGCTAACGGATTGCCCAGCTTCACACCTCGTACAGCTCGCTAGGTAAAGATTTCAAGACTATTTTCGAGGAACTAGTGAAGCACGTGAATATACAGAAAGCTGAAGCCGACGACCTACGGCAGAAGGCTTCTGCTGCTGCGAACGCTGCAGTGCAAGCGGAGGCTAGCGTAGCCGCTCGATTGGAGACGTGCCTGGATGAAGAGCGCGCCCAAGCTTCCAAGGACCAACACGACTTATTAGCCCAGATAACGGGCCTGGTTCAAAAGTCTGGTGAGGTGCAAAATGCCAGATGGGCGTCCAAAATCAACGCCGTACGTGAGGAGCTCCTATCGTCAAGATCAGCGCTACAGGCCGCAGATCAGGGCTACAACAACGGCATGGATATTTGGTCGCAAAAGGAGAAGCTACTCGTCGACGAAGTCTTGAAGTCCCGAGATACTTTAAAAGGCAAAATGAAAGAGGATTGGAAAGCTATTAACGAGCATAACTCTTCTATCCAGGCTACAACCAAGTCTGTGCACGAGGAAACAATCCGCATTGTTGATGCCCAAATGAAGGATATGGCATCTCAGATGCAGGCGCTCGACGATTTCGTAACCCGTGCACGAAAGCAAAATGAACGTCATCATACTACGCACGTCGATTCGCTGCAAGGACTTGCCTCCACCGTGAGACAATCCTACTCTAGTATTGGCGACCATTTCGTCTCAACCTATGACCGAGTTAGACACATTGGGGAAGATATCTCCACACAAAGCGCAGAGCTTCAGGCGTCTCTACCTCCACTTACGTCTACTGTCCAACAACCCCTTGCAAATCTCCGCTCCGACATCACAGGCGCACCGCTCAAGGAATATAGTCCAACCGGCGAGACGCCCAAGAAGACACAGTATCAATACCCTACCCTGTTACCACGGACCGAATCACACGAGAAGCTTCTTGGGAAGACAACAGCGCCGGCAGCATCACCTCAGCGCTCTCCTAGCAAAGCAGTCGTTTATATGGACATAACAGCCACTGGCGGCGAACTGTCTCCCTCCTCGATCTCGCCTTCCAAAAATCCCAACAGCCTTCGGGAAGTTAGCTTAAACGTGAACGCATCTCTCGTCCGCAATCATAGCGACTCTTCAGCCCCTACCCTTTTAACGGCTGGCAAAGCTGATCCTGACAGCGTGGGCATGGCGCCGCCACCATTGAAAAGGCAGGCAACGGAAAGCAAACTCCCCACCAAGTTTAGTGGGCCGAAGATGACTGGGGTGATGAAATTGGAGGGTCGAGAGAATCTAGGCGCAAGTTTTGGTTCGGGGAGGAGATTAAGGAGCAGTCCCACGGACTGAAAGTTTATGCTGGACTATGGCTTTTTGTCTCGTGCAGTTATTCTGTACTAGATTCATGCGAGTGCATGATTTTCAGGCGCTGTATGATTAGTTCACACGCTATGCTTAGTAGGAGAGGCTTGGTAAGGAATTCGGACTGAACCCCACGGCGTCTTCTCAAGGGTATATCTTAGATAATTCATACAACCATCCTTTCATCAAGTGACTCCTTTTCCCAAATGCCTGAGCCAATGCCCAACCCCAAACGCTATGCCATCAGACAGCGAAGAACAATTCACCTGCCCTGCATCCCAAAGAACAACCTCTTATTTCCTCTTTCCGCTCCCACCACCTCACCCTTCCTCTTCCCCTTTGGCCTCCCCCTTCCCCTCACAACCCCATTCTCCTTCCCAAACTCCCCTTCCACAGCCTTCTCCACCGCGGGAGGCGATGCCGAATGATCCCTCACAGCCTCCTTAATAGTCTGCCTACTCAGACAGAAATCGATGTGATCATTAAAACCTTTCTCACTCGCTGACTGCGGTCGAGCACAGATGGGACACGTCCATGGCTTCTCGTCTTCTGCTTTTGGTGGGGCTACGTAGCCTGTAGCCGGTTTCTGGAAGCCTACGGAGGGACCAAGTTCACGGCTACTTGTATTATTGGGCTCTTTAGGCGTGGGGTTGGGAAGGATTTCCCTGCCGTGTTTGTGGCGGCGGTTGGATTCTTTGAGGTGTTCTTCTTGACTTAGGGGATCTAATGCACGACCGTCGTCTAAAGCTTGCTGTTCCTGACTGAGACGTTCCAGCTCATTCATTTCGTCTTGACGCTCTTGGCGAGCGGCTTCTTCGAATTCCTCTTCAGGCCAGACTTCCCACTCGCCGTCTTCATCTACTTTGCTTTTTGCGGAATGTAATTCCTCATCTGCTGACGACGTCAGATGCATACCGAAGAAGTTGATACCAGTCTTGTTGGTGCTGACGAGATGGGTACATCTGAGTCCCATGAGTCGAAGCTTGAAGCTAGGTATCTCCTTCTCCAGCTTATCCAGCATCGGCAGAGAATATTTGTATAGATCATCCGCTGTGCTGACCGCCTTTGGTGGTATGACTTGCCTCGTGAAGACTTCATAGGTGTGGAGCTTGATCTTCAGCACGAGTGTACGGCCTTTGAATTTCGTGCGAGTGAGATCCTTTTCCAGTTCTCCGGCAGTCCACCGTAGCTGCTCTCTTAACTCCGTTTTGTCGCTCATTTCGCGAAACGTACTCTCCGTACCCACGCTCTTCCGCTCGTGCTCTTCAGCCGGCTGTACTTTGGTGCGTCCAAGGCCGAGATAACATTGCATGAGGAATTGGAAAGCTTTCTCTCCGAAGAGCTTCGAGAGATACGCTCTCTGGGAGTAGATGTCGCCGCACGTCTTGACACCTATTGCATCAAGCTCGCGCTCAAAGACCCGTCCGACACCGTTAACTTTACGGGTCGGAAGGTCACGCATGAAAGCTAAAATGGTAGCCCTGTCATTAGCTACCCTGAATTGCCCGTTTGGCTTATTCCTATTAGACGCTATTTTTGCGATTTTGGCGTTTGCAGCTATACCGGCGGATATTGTAATGTGGGTCTTTTCGGAGACTTCGTTTCGTAGTTGGGTCACTGCTTCTTCCGGATCTAGCCCCTTCTCTTCACAATACTGTGTAATATTCAAGTACGCCTCATCAATGCTAGCACTCTCGAATCGGGGGTCATATTCTGCTAGGATCTCTCGAACCTCTTGCGCTTTTGACGTGTACTTTTCGAAATTCAAGGGGAGACAGATAAGATTCGGGCACAGCTTCATTGCCACAAAACCAGCCATCCCGCTTCGGCAGCCAAACTTTCGAGCGTGGTAATTACATGTTGTGAGAACTCCCTTCCCGACTGCCATGGGCACATGCTTGAGTTCTGGTCGATCCAGCTCTTCGACGGCAGCATAGAAGGCGTCGCAGTCAATATGCACGACTGTCTGAGAGAGATCTCTTGAAAGCTCAAGTTCCGCAATGTACTCATCAGCTCTTCGAAGGTCTAAGGCGAGATCGACCCGCTCAAGCTGCCGCTTCCTCGCTAGGATCTTCTCGATTTTCTGCGTGAGAGTTTTGTCCTTGTATTCTTCGTTGTTGAAGTACTTGGAGCCTTTTGATGCACTGTAGATTATTTCCGAGACCTGCTACACGTCTTAGCCAGCCGGAATGCTTAGGAGAGGTCAAGTGGGACTGTTACTACCTTCTGCTGGTCGACCGAATCTTGCCCAGCTTTGGTCAAGGAGGGTCCCAGAAGATGATATTTGAGAGTGTCATGCTCGCTGGTCCCTGGCTGTACAGCCTCAATGGTATTGAAGCCTCCAACTTCTTGATGCAGCCTCGATCCATCCGCTGTCATCTCGTCTGGGAAACCGAGTCAGCATTGGGCTGCAGGGAGCACGCGTCAACGCGCTCGATCATCAGACATATAGGGCCGGATATCTAGATCCCCAGTAGGAGCTGTTCCAAGACTGCTCCGACGCGTGATTATCGATAGGGACTGCAGAAGCACGCGTGTTAGAAATGAATTTGAACTTCAACGCTGTCATAGAGCACGCTTCGTCAGAAAAATCGACTAATCCATATTAGGAAGCCATTCCCGAGCACAACTTCAAGGTAGGTTCTATCGTAGAAAAGGGTTCACCGCATTAACCCATCAACCGCACAGCCCTATAGGGCTGGACCTAGAGCAGCTAAACCAGCCCCTAAAGATGCCCTAAAGCTCGCACGCTCCGGGGACTATCTTACGGGGACCTTCGGGGTGTCTTTAGGGGCGGGTTTAGCAGCTCTAGGTCCAGCCCTATAGGGCTGTGCGGTTGATGGGTTTATGCGGTTGAGGGGTGAACCCTTCTACCTAAGTTGCCCTTCCTTTTCATAAGCCTACTATCTATTCGAGTAATTTACCTCTTCCACCTGCAACTGGTACGATTGCTAGCTACATTCTGAACCAACATGCTGCTGATATTTGCTTCTAACCTTAAGGACAATTGACTTGCTGAACAGATATAATTGGGCTGCAAGGAAGTTTTCTCGATTTTCGTCTAGTCTCTCATGTCCAGCCATTCCCTAGCCTTCAAGCTTCCTTCCGTCTGTCTCTATAAACATTGTTATACATGCCTTTAGGTTCATCTAAAGGGCTGTCTGCTAGTTGTACATGTGGCTGTGAATTCAAGCAACTCCCCACTTGAACAATGTAGGCGGCGTTCAGTGGACACTTAATCTCACTATCTCGTGCATACTGCTGGAAACGAGCACCATGTCTGCATATACAGCTTGCGTAACTTCAGCTGACTTCTGTCCCACTGCACCTCCTCGCCAATGTACTGACATAAGCACAACGCTCTCACAGAATAATTAAGAAGCCTTCTTTCGTCTGGCTCTTTCCACATTATCCAGAGATCTTCGTAAGCTCAAATGTATTGAATGGAATCGCACTTGCATAAGCTGCATCTCAAAATGGCTACTCTTACCGCCCTATTCTTCTTTCTTTTAACCAGCGTCTACTCCATAGTGGCAGTGTCAGGTATTGTGAGACAGCACATGGCAAGCGCAATCGCTACTCTTTTTAGAGGTACTCGAATGGGGGCTCCAACTTCTCAGCTGCCTTACTAATGGTTAGCGTTCTTGAGTTCTTGCTTTTTGTTTTCAAGTCCCAGGTTGGCGGATTTGGGGAAATTTCCATGGCAAATTGTTGCGTCGACGGGTGTCAGATTCAGTGTAGCAGTAGATGTACTTTTATGCCTATCAGTGTGGGGGCAGTGGAAAGGTTTTGTCGCTCGCATGAGAAGGAAACAGCGGCGTATGCTGGTGGTCAAGAATTTGGGCCTCCATAGGCAACTTCATCCCATAGTGTACATCTAGCGTTGCTGGTCAAACAAAGAGTGGTGGTGGTGGAGCGACAGCGTATCAAAAGTAGAATGCGTCATCGAACCCGAGTCCGCTAAGGTATCATTCCACGCTAGCACAGCAGTGGCCGTTTTAGAGCCCTTCGCGGCGCAATAAACATGGACAACAGTGGCCCACTCCAATCATGAGCTCATCAAATCGATTGGAGAACCACTCTGCTATTCCCCATCGTCGACAATGAGATGGTCCACTCCCCACAAACCTATTCACCGGCCAAAACACCACATGGCGCCGCAAACGCGACTATGAGCCACGAGAGACAAAATGGCGTTCCTAAGCGGCGGCCGGTACAAAGCAGCAACACGCAGTCGACAAAGTGGGCTGGGAGAGTTACCCATCTGCCAAAGCTGGCAGGACAACCAGCAATAAGCGGATTAGCTACTCAAAGAGCAGACAGGGCAGTCGAAGCAGTTGGCGTGGAGCGAAGCTCCGTGGAAGGCAGCAATCCAACACCGGTCAAGCCATTCTTAAGCTCGAATATCACGCCCAGATCTGGGTCAAGAAAGGCCAGGGCAGAAACCGCCTCTCCAGTACCAAATGGAACTCCCACTCGGACACCTAATGTATCCAGGCCTGTCTCATCGGCTGAAAAACGCGAAATGCCTACAGAAGATGCACAAGCTACAAGTGGACTCGGTCTACGGATTGCAAGTAATGGGAGGGGATCGAGAACAGGAAGCGTGATCAGTGACGCTCCTAGCTCGTCTATATCATCAAGGCCGATTCTGATGGAGCGGAACTCAGCATCGAGCATAGCGAGCCCAGACAACGCGCCAAAGTTCTTTCATGCAGATGACGTGAAGGCGAGCATAACGTCGAAACCTGCGCCTGAAAGGTCTTTGCCGCCGGGAAGCTTATCAGCCTATACACAGCCAAACGATGAGAACGTTCTGCTCGCGAGAACTTCGTCTTTTGGCAATAGCTCTAGTACTGAGGAACAAAGGCCGAAATTCTTCTATGCTAACGACGCCAACGAGTCAAAGTCCCCACCTCTTCGACTTACCAACGGAAGCCTTTCGCATAGGCCACCACTGCAGACTATCCACAGTGCACACAATGGCAACAGTCCACCACGAGCACCCTCACCTCTAAAGGAAGAGATGATACCTCAAACATTGATTGCAGCCAAACCCTCACCCAGACGGCATACTCGCCTGGTCTCGAATGGTAACAGTACACTTCAATCGCCACAAGCGATTTCGAGCGGTAATGGGAACATATCTCGAAGGGCCAGCCTGAATTCTCCAAAACAGCCATATAGCACTGGCCATGCCCGGTCAACGAGCGTCAACTCAGCTGGTCCAAGCCCGCCCCGAAAGATGAATATTGGGCTTTCTGAGACGGATTCTGTCCAGCGCAAGAGAGCCGCGTCTCTGATAGGAGTGAACAGCTCATTACCACGCAGCGCCACATCGCCCACTGCCACACAAGAGCTATCCCCACCCCACGTCTTTTCACCGCCACAGAGTCCTACAAAGGCCCCGGGTCCTGGTCAAAGCAAGATTGATCACATGAATGAGCTCGCAGCTAATGCTCGCCGCGAAAGGAAGGTCCTGGACCTAGAAATCAGCAATTCCTCTCTCTTAGCGATCAATCGCACCCTGGAACGTGAAATGCGCAAGCAAACCGCCGAGCTCCGTCGTTTTCGGCGTCTAAGCCGTTCTGGACGCCTCTCTGTGGCGCCTTCGCGAGCTGCTTCTGGCAAGAAATCAATGTTCTCAGAAAACGCCGCAGAAACGAACGACCGCTCATCATTGGATTCTGATGAAGAAGGAGATGATGATATGGAAGACATGCTTTCCAACCTTTCCTCAACGTCAGCGGCATCTCGCCCTTCATCCACAACCGCCCATGCCGCCCATGATCGCTTTCAGGATCCCAAGCGTATCGAGCTCGATCTTGCCGCTCACCGCGCTCTACTCCAGGATTCTCAGAAGTTGAATACGTCTATCAAGCGATGTCTTGAGCAATCCGAAAACCTGCTCGAATCTGGCAAAAGAGCACTTGCATATCACGCAGAAGCTCCAGAAGCCGAAAACTTGGGACCCCGGGTGCTCACTCTCGACGAAGTCGAACATGGACACTTCGGCCAAGGCCAGGGGTTACTCAGCCCGAGTCTCAACCATGTGGTGGAAAATCCGTGGGAACGGAGTCTAGGCAGCCTAGGAAGCTTGGATGCAGGTTTGAAGACGCCAGAAGACTCACAAGGGGGGCCGCAAACGGAATTGCAAGGGCCGCTTCTCGCGTTGACCGACGAGAATGTCACTGAGCCACCAAACGAACCCAAGGCACTGGAGGCCATGGAGTCTAGGAGCAAGACAATCCTACCTAACGATGAACTTGTCCGTGAGCTAGACAGATTGCTCCCAACTCCAGAACCACCTGAAAAATACAGAGGTCTTGAAGTTGACAATATCCACTTAAAGCCCAACCTTGGCGAACGCAGAGTGAGTTCAATTCTGTCGCTGGACGGCCTAGAGGACGAGCCCGATATTGCAACACCTGCTAGACCTGGCAATGTTGATTCATCACCGAGTCACCCTTCGGAAGGAGGCGTTGACCCGGCTTCTTTCGTAGCAAGGGCAGGACGAGGAGAGGGGATGAGATCTCCCGATCCGAAGCCTGGCGAAGCAGGCTTCCGGGGTAGCATGCAAGGGTTGGGGCATTATTTGCAGACCTTTTCGCTTTTTGGGCCATCACAGCAGGCTTGATGCATATACATGGGTAGCGTAGGTGTTTTGGTACTTTATTAGGGCTGGTGGCATGTCATAACGGTGCTATTGATTGCTTCAGAGATACCCTTTTGTTGTCATTTACAAAACAATCTTCACTTAGAGAATGGTAATAATTGAAAAACAATTCCGATACGATGCATTCGTACAACTTACTCCCTAGCAGAACCCGTCATCACGATCTCTCGACAAGTCAAGTAGCACGATTGGTACTATCTAAGATGACTATCCTCAGCCAACAAGCACACTTGGAAGACCAGAGAGGGATGTCCTTACATAACCCACCTCAGTTCCAGTGGCATTCCTCCCGCAGTAGGTGATAGTACTGGAGGCCTAGCCATATCCCCAGTCGTTAGCGCAGTAAAACCTTAGCTGGATTCTTCCAGTATTTAAGTTCTAAAAGGCCTATGCGAGGCCGAAGTGCTACCCTGCAGCTCAATGCCTCAAAGCTGCCACATCTTCATAACAGGCCAGAACCCATAAAAGCTGATTCTGTTTAGCTGCTCCTTTGGGTTTCCCTGCCACGCTCTTCGATTTATTTTCAGAATTTGATCGATGACCATCTTTTTGTGTCAAACGACAAAGTTGGTTACGTTAGCTATGTTGAAGCATGGTTTAAGTTATGCTCCAGAATGCTGTTATCTTGGGCCGTCTGGAGTAATGAACGCAGAATGAATCTCGAGCAGGAAGTCTGACAGGCTCTGTCTGATTCATTCCACGACCCAGTCGTGCCTGCGCCCTGCCCGTTTGATCTAGGAACTCGCAAAATTCGCATTCTTGAGACACTTTTATTGTCAAAACAATGTCTTGTCATTCTAGGCTTCGAGGATCGGATCGCAAAGGAACTATACATCAATCTGTGGCCACCGAATACTCTACTAGCTACGGCTCAGAGGCAAGTCCATTATCTTGTCTACTTATCGTTATTTGCATTCAAAGCTTAGGACTCGACTCTTGCACGTCCCACCCACCAACTCTTCCTTGCCAAAGACTTTTCACAGCCTTCGCATACTTATCCTCATCCTTCGAGAAATGTGCACAATGCCCGCTCCCGTCGAAAACTAATTCCTTAACACTCCAGCCCATAGCCTTTGCCTTCTCAGCGTGCTCCTTTACATCTTCCCAGTGGCACATCTTGTCAGCCTTCGAATAAAAGTAACACACTCTTCCCTTGCTATCGGCCTTGGTCCCGCCCTGCTCACGGTCCTTGTCACTCCTTTCCCATCCAGGACTTACACTCTCTGAATCCAGCATCGTACGTCGGTTCAGGCTTGCAGGATTCTCATTGCCACATGCAATCCACGTGTACAGCATTATCAATATGCAATGGCAGGCGAGGGCTCCTAGCAATCGAGACGCAAAATCTTTCGGTAAGGACAGCACCATTGCATCGTAAGACTTCCAGTACGTGCCATTTGCAGGGCAGCTATCGCAAACCAAGCCTGCTAGCGGAAGTGGGCTGTGCAATTTGGAATTGAGAACAATGAGTAGCTGAGTGGCTGTGTTGGTGCCGCCGTTGGAAAAGGTGTGCAAGAGGACCTTGGGCTGAGCGCGGGTTTCTAGGATCCTAGATGTACTACCATTGGGCAAGTGACCGTTTGAGATTGATTTGGTATCAGAAGTGGCGGGGTGATAATCGATCTCTGCCAAGGTGTCAAGCACAACCGAGACGGCAGGTTTAATCACATCGCGCTGGTGGTTGTAGCTGCTTATGAGTATTGGGACATTCGATTCGATGAGAAGTATACGTGCTCCGGGAGCGATTGACTGGTAAAGACCTGTGTACTTGGCAATGTGTTTTGGTGCGGCTCCAAGCCAAGTGCATATGATGACCAGTTGCCCTGATGTCGGCTTGGAAGGCGTGAAGAGAGAAGTGCGAGGCCCGATTTTACGAAATCCATCCAGACGAGAGGCTGCCGTGGCGAGTGAGCCCAGAGACATCTCGAAGCAGCGTAGCTGGGTAGAGAGTTTAGCGAAGTGAAAATGTTCGCAGGCTATGCTCAAGGAGGAATTTCAAGCTGCGAGTCGAAGGTAAGGTAGTCAAAGATCAAGGGTCTTCCACGCTGGATGATCGCCTAGAGCGGGATGGAATTCTGATCAGGTAGGTAACCCAGTAGCGACCGTACCTACGAAAGTTTGAAAGGAGCTAAGTAGTATGACATTCCCGCCTTGCTAGAGCAGCGGAAGGATTCTTAAATACAACGTCCAATCTGACATGCACGGCAAATGGTATCAGTGCTAGTGGCAGTGCAATCGCATCCTGGCGGTTCCACATAAAGTGCTGATAGGCAATAATCGGATCCTTTACTAGCGTTGTTTTTGATACGATTTTAGGCCAATAATTACGAGACAGCGACAGGAATCGAACGCAGCAGAACCTGAACGCTCAAAAACCAATTCCGAGGGCAGCATCGCCACCATTCACAACTTGAAAAGTTCCTCTCCAAAGCCTTTCCTCCCTCTGAACTGCACATAAGGCCCATCGTGATGGCAAGTGATGTGCTCTTCGAGCTGAAACTCGTTGACCCGATGCCGACCCTCTCTCGCACCTTCTTCTCCCGCAGAAATCTGCCCCAAAGGCCCCTCTGCCCTTTTGAAGTCAGTGTACCAGACCGTCCTCGCCAAGGTGTCCATTAGTTCCATATAGGCCATGTTCCTCCCAGCACAAGCCCTTGTTCCTAAAGAGAACGGACTGAACGCAAATCTGGCCCGTTCCACAGCTTCTCTCGGATTGTCATCCGACACGATCCACCGTTCGGGCTTATAGGTGTAAGAATCGGGGTAGAGCTCCTCATTGTGGTGCACGGCGTAGGGATTGACGCCAATATCATAGCCTTGAGGAATGTGGTTGTTATCTAAATCGATGCCTCCTGGGCAGACTTCACGCCACAGAGTACCGCTTATTGGAGGCGACATACGCATCATCTCATCGATACAAGCGCGGAGGTAATGACAAGAAGCGAGTTTAGGCCCCGTTCGGATCTCAGAGCCTGAAGTAAAGGTGGTGCGGATCTCCGAAACCAATTTAGCGTAGCATTCGGGGTAGGCAGTGAGGTAGAAAAATGCGGCTGTGAGGCCGGTCGAGGATGTATCAGCGCCTGGCGGCATCAGCGTTGAACATGGTAGCAGTGTGAAGTATGCTTACCTGCAATGAGCAGAAACCTACTCTCAGCCCACAGCTCACTCTCAGTGAATCCCTTGCCAGTTTCTGGATCTTTTGCATCGACAAGAAAGGAAAAGAGATCGTTCTGGGAGTCTTTTTCTGCTGAAAGACGCTCTCTAACTAGTCGGCCCATTAATTGCAGGTATTTTTCACGCATCCAGAGGCCTTTCCTGTACAGTAATTTGTCCAATTGAAGGTACTGTAGCTTGGGATATTGCACATATGCGCCGGCTTTGCGGGTTGTAGCAGTCACTGCATCGATGAGGAAATGATTGTCTGTTTTAATTTGAAGCTCAAATGACTGGCCAAAGCCGAATTCACCCATTACGTCGTACTGGAGATGTCTACTGCATGCTGTCATATTGTACGGCGGCGACCAGCCATCAGCTGCATCGTTATAGTTTGGAGCTCTCATGAGCTTGCGAACAAAAATGTCTATATGATGAAGCATAGTTGGTTCGAATGCTCGGATAGTCTGGTCAGAGAAGCCTTGGTTCAGGACCTTGCGCTTGAATCTGTGGATGTCCTTATCAACAGCAGTAAATACGTTAAATGCTCCGGGTGCTGGAATCATGGTGACGTAGCCATAAGATTTCTGGACTCCATCTTTCGAATAATATATATCTGACATGGTCAGTCACATGAATTACAGCACTCTTGACATGGTCTTACCGTGCAATGCAGTGACTGAATTGAAAACGAGCTTATTTGGGCCTTGTCGTACAATGGGCCCTAGTTTCAGAGGTCAGATCATTGCGAATAGGAAATTTCTTAGACGTGAACGTACCATAGCGTCGATGAGAAACCTCAGTCTCGGTATGGAGCCGGCCCATAACATTATGATATGCTCCATAGAAGTCAGAAACTTTGGCAAGCCACGGTCCTGGGTATTTCGCTAATGGATGGAATGTAACGCGGTAGATCCAGACTAGGATGAGCTGGGGGTCTGTAGGTCAATAGATTTGTACGCATTGGTATCGTGGAAATAGCTTACGCGAATGACTAAGGAGGAGGAGAGGGTAAGAAATGCCAGCCATAGCAAGGAAGATACACTCTGCTGCCGGAAATGGGATGACAGGCTGTCCAGACTAAGCAACATCTTGACACGCAGCCTCAACTAACGGCAAAACTCTTCTATATTCCTCCGTGTATTACAACAACAATCAGGATAGAAAGAGCCAAGGGTGAGCACATCTTATACTTTCTGTAGCGTAATCTAATAGTGTAAAAATACTATTCGATACAGTATCGAATTGTAATGGTAGATATTCGAAGCTCTAGAGCCTATCTTATCCTCTTGGATGTTGGCTGAAAAGGATGACCCGATCAACCCAAGTCGTTGGTTCGCCTTTCCCCAGCTGCACTTTCCACGAGGCGTGGGAGATAGACTTTCTGGAGCCGATGTCAGACAACTCCCGAAAATCTCCGGTTTACCATGCATCTCTGCATCCATCCTGGCTAAAGTGTAAGATGTGTAACATGTGTAATCAGGAGAACCATCCATATCGGTTGGCGATTGTCCGAATTGGTCGGTCAAATTGCCTTGGAAAATCCCGACATGGAGGTGAGATTGCCAGCGGAACCTCCTGCATGAAAGTATGTTGATCACTAAGGCAGCTTATGGGCGTTGACATGTGTTAAAATACGGTGTAGTAGCTAGCTGTGTAAGATTAGTAGCGGCAACCCCTAGGTACTGCCTTGCGGAACTGCCGCCCGCACTATTGGAGCCGTCTGGAACGAAAGTAAGCACTAAGCACGTGCGTAAAATCGAGCCGATTGGATGATAATGTGCTACCTAAGGTATGTACCCGGGGGACGCAGACGCTTTTGGCGAGGCTTGCGATACGCTTCCACAATAAACTGCTTGCAGAAATCCCGCGGCTGCATGTCGCAATTGGGAACCGGCAACGCCTAGGGATTAGTTTCAGCTTCTTACCGTACACTCAATTATCGATTTCATAGCACGGCGGAATGGCCAGATTGGGATGGACATCCGAATTGAACGGTAATGATTACCATCCTAATTAGCGGTTATCTTACCATCAATGAGAATGGAGGCACGTGTAACTTACGACCAAGATAGCTTAAGCTACGTAGTAGACGTATCGTACTCCATGAGAATGAAAAGCCTGACGATTAGTGCCTAGAGCAAAGCTATGTATAGCATGCTGAATGAGTCTATAATGCACCCCAACCCTGTTCTAAACCTTGAGAATCTGCTGAAAGCGTGAGGCTATCACGTGGTCCACATTCTCGCCAGTTATTCTTTTTTACCAACCACCGAGATCTGGTCCTTCCGCCAAATCAGCCCGACAGCAAGTACCTGGAGCCCTGCAAATCCCGTCATGATCTTCATCTGGAGGTTATAGCCCGACGCAAATGCCTCGAGAATCTGCAACTGAACGTTTGGTGGGAAGCCTTTGATCGCTGCTGTTGACTGCAGTACTGAAGCTAGCTTTTCCGCGCCAATAGAGCCGCTAAGACTAGAAGTAAGGTGACTATTCATCACGCTCGAAGCGATAGCCAGGCCCAGCGCACCTCCGAATACCCGGAATTGTAGTAATGCCCCGCTCGAGATTGCTTATGGTTGTCAGCAACATAGATTGCAATAGGCGTAGAGAAAGAGGACAATATCGATCTAGAACGTACCCAAGTCTCTAGCTTCCACTACATGTGGTGGTATGACTAGCAGCATTCCCATGACAATTCCGATACCGCAACCCGCGAGAACTTCCCAGCCATAGATCACGGATGGAACTGTCAAGCTTGTGGATAACGTAGAAAACAGTGCAAGACCTACGAGTTGGATTATCGAGCCAACAAAAAGTATATAAACCGGTGGAATGCGCGTTCTTGCAGCGAATATGTTTATCAGAACACTGCTTAGCGCAATGAGAAAGTTGAAAGGTATCAGGCGTACACCAGCTCCGAAAGGCGAGGCGCCATAGACAGCTTGAAACCGCTGGGGTATGTCGATGACAATTATATTGTATGGAACGCCAGAAAGTAGGGAGACACTAGAAGATTTGTCAGGCATGGTGTAAAGACAGCAATCGGATAGCTTACAGCAGAGTTCCCATCCAAGGCCGATTGACTAGAAATCTCCAAGGGAACACGGGCTCTGCACGCCATTCCTCGCCAGTGACGATGCGCTCATTGACCAGAAAGAGAACCCACAGGATTGCTGACACTACCAGCAAGGAAATCGCTGTACCCGAGCCCCAAGCAAATTCGTTGGATGCCTCGAGTAAGACCGTCACAAGGAGCAGGGTTGCGCCAAGCAGCAGGAAGGCGCCAGAGACGTCTAATCGAGACAACGATTGTCGTGACAACTTTTCCTTGAAGGTAGGAGCAACATAGGATGCCTGGCCCTGATGGGGAAAGTTTTTTGGTACGCATATGAACAGAAGTATGATCGTAATCACACCGGCTGGTACGTTCAATAAGAAAACCCATCGCCAAGTAGATCTCTCACTGACCCCACCACCAATCAGTGGTCCGACCAGACTACCAAGTGCCGTTGCTGCGGCGATCTCTGCAGCGATAGCCGGATATTGTTCCTTAGGCACCATTTCATATGCAATCGTCAAAGCCATCGAGACACAGCCGGCAGCTCCAATCCCTTGGAAGGCGCGGTTGATGATCAGCTCATTCATCGTGTGAGAGGCGGCGCAGCCACCAGAGAAAACCACGAAGATGATCATGGTAGCCATCGTAGCCTCTTTTCGACCAAATATGTCGCTAAGCTTCGCCCATATGATGATCATGCTGGTGTAGGTAATGAGATAGGCGGTTACGACCCAGCCGACCTGCCTGAAGCCGTGCAAGTCGTTCGTTATCGATATGAGGGACGTTCCGACAATTGAGACCTCGATATTGACAAGGAACATACACATAGCAACGCTGAAACAGAGACTGTTAGCTTCTGGAACTGTAGCATGATGTCTTGGGGCTGACCTAAGAGAAAGAAAGTGTAGTCGCCATCCCGTAACCCAGACCGTCTCATCAGTCACCAACACATCTGTTGTCTTCTCATTGCTGGGTTCGGCCGCCGTCAATATGGGTGACCCTTTGACCAAGGAACTCGTATGCTCGGTGTTGAGCTTAGCGGAGTTGTCCATATGTGCTGTCTCGTCCTGATCCATGATGGTGTTGAATGGATGTGGTGAGGGAAGAGGCGGACAAGGAGCGTTTGTGCTGCCTTCTGGGAGGCAATTCCGGAAAGGAGCACATGGCTCACGGGTTCCAAAGGCATTGTCACCCACGGAGATTCAAGGTATGGTAATTTACATGATACATGATACATAGTCCTGTCATGCTGAGTCATCTGCAATAGTACTAAATGGTAGAAGTAGATTGGGCCGCACTAAGTCCTACACGCTAAGACTGTAGAAGTAGCCCCGAAGGAGCTAAGGTACCTTAGGGAACACACGCATTCAGCTCGGCCCGCCACTCCCGCACGTCGCCGGACCGGGCAAGACCCAACGCCTCAATCCTAAATCCTGAATCCTGCAACGCTGACACCCTTACATTTTGATCAGATAAGGTAGTTAGGAGAGCATCATAGAACTAATACTAAAGTAGATAATGGTCAACGGCTCATCAACCATCGATTTTTCTCTCGTCGTCAGCAAGGTCGTGCCGATGATTCCATATCCACGCTCTGGTTCTCGACACCACATGCATCAACCACTCGCATGAACAATAACACTCAATCCTGCAATGGAAGGATTCGGAGATGTCTCTATGATAGGATTTCCGTATCTCCCTACCAGCCGCCTCCTGCGCCCCATTCCGGCTGACAATCCAGCTGATAATTAAACTTTTTGTCAGGTGTCTTGCATATGGGTTTCAACGCCTTTCTATCACTAGCGCTATGTGAGATTTAACTTTATGAGAGTCAGCATCGGCTTACAATTCAGCTTGCATTACTCATTGTGCTACATCCTCTGTACAGCCTCCTATTTGTGAGTTACGGTAATTGGCCAAGCATGATGACATCAGTGCTGTCGCTATTTCCTTCTCGATAATGCTGTTGAGGCTGCAGGCCTGGTCGCCGACATAGCTGACCTTTGGGCTTCACTTGGCTTCTGTGAGGCTGCAAGCGTGGTCGCCGACGTAGCTGACCTTTGGGCCCTACTTGGCTTCTGTGACCACCTTTTCGAAATGTACAACACCCTACGATCGAACCACAGCTATCGAAAGCTACACAAGTTCTTCTACAGTCCTAAAATACGCCGTCTCACCACTTGCATACTGTTTTGTTTGGTCAGGAGCTATCAATATCGCCACATTCCATCCCGTTATCAGTCCTCTTCTTCCCCAATCCTACTCTAGCCTCCACATTGTTAGCCTGCGATAAGCCATGACTCTCTACGGCATCCAAAGTTGAGATGGCTTGAGCTCTCTTAGCCTTGTTCTTCGGGCCTCCACTATTTCCGTTCCATTAAGCTATCTACCAAAGTTACACTACATGGTCAACCGTGACCACTCTCACACCAATTCTTCTGGCTTGATTAGCAATGGAGCCACGCTCTAGCACTGCGACATTAAGATGACATTGGGTGGCCCCCATCGCCACTCACCGCTTCACCATCCACTTGCCGTTTTCCCGCTCTCACATGGTGGAGTGGATATGGTTCTTATTGCGTGTTTCAAAGGCTCGTGTAAGTCGATATGCGGCACAGATACGGATTCTCCCTATCTTGCGAATAGGGGCGATTTGATAGACTCATCCAGACCCACAAATTATCCTAGTCTTCAGTCTAGTCTCTGACCTGGCAAGTACGACTAGGGGTGGGGATCGGTATCAAGTCTGTTCACAACCAGAGCCTTACCACAATTCAATATATAATGTAAAGTTTCCCCCGGTTTGCGTTGGCATAGACAAGCGGTTTCCTTAACATAATTTAGGTTTGTCAGTATATGCTAGCCAACATGTCGAGCACGATGACAACTACCATGACCTCTATCACGGAGGTCCCAATAGAGAACCTTGAAGCTAATTACACCAGCCACCCAGCAGAGCTGGTCAAGGGCGGCGTATGTGTCAAAGCCCTTTATCTGTTAATCTTCTGTTCTAATAAAACATTGCAGGAGGTCAATTCGAAGTACACCACACAGGATTTGCGTAACGCGATACCGGACTACTGCTTCAAGCCATCTTACTTTTGGTCGTTCTTTTACCTGATTCGGGACCTCATTGTGTCTTCCTCGTTGATGTATGGAGCATACACTTATATTCCCCAAATTGAAGTTCCTTTGGCACGATATATCGCCTGGGCTGCCTACGGCTATGTGCAAGGACAGCAGATGACTGGACTTTGGGTACGCTTGATGTTCTCAGTCTTTCATCTAAGCATTATTTAATTTTTACACAGGTCATCGGCCACGAATGCGGACATGGCGGATTCTCCACGAACGATTACTTGAACGACACAATGGGTTGGATTTTACACTCGACTCTTCTGACGCCATACTTCTCTTGGCAATCGAGCCATCGTAGGCATCACATCTACGCCAACAATCTCGCGAAGGATCACAATTATGTCCCCCCACAGAAGGGCAAATACGCAACACTCATGGGTGTTGATCTTGAACATCTTGAAGATATGGCGGAGGACTCACCAATATACACTTTTGCTCGCATCATTCTCCAGCAGCTCGTCGGCTTTCCCTGGTACCTCACAGCCAATATTACCGCAACACAGGGTAGCTTGGCAAACAAAAACCCACCATCGAAATACCCTCTGGGTAATAGTCATTTCTTACCAACAAGCGCCCTTTTCCGACCTGAAGAGTGGCATCTTATATTAGCTTCTGATATTGGTATTGGCTTGACCGCTGCTGGTCTTTGGTACGCAAGCACCATAGTCGGATCCGAGGCCGTCCTATTGTTGTATGTTATGCCGTATCTGTGGGTCAACCACTGGATCGTCGCCATCACCTACCTTCATCATACCCATCCCGACGTACCCAAGTACGAGCCAGAGGCTTGGACATTCTTGAAAGGCGCCACTGCCACTATTGATCGAAATCTTGGATTTGGTGGAAAGCATCTTATGCACAACATTGCAGATTTTCATGTTATTCACCACATTTTCTCGTGAGTAACGCCCATACATGCGTCCCTGAGCATATGGCTTATTTTTTCGTTAGTCGCATACCCCAGTACTATGCCGAAGAAGCCACGAAAGCTATCATGCCTCTCCTGGGTGACTCTTATCATGCAGATAAGCAGCGATCCTTCTGGGGCTGCATGTGGGAATCCTTTACTCAGTGCCAATATGTCGTACCCGATAATCCGGCTGCTAAACCTGAGAATCGTGCCATGTATTACAAGGGCGGGCCTTCCCCTCCCATTGAGATTAGCATGGGCAGGGCTGGCTTAAAATTGGAATGACGTAGAAGCAAGTTGTAAGGGATTGCAAGTATGAGGGACAAAGACAGGTGTAGATGTAGCGTGTAAGGACCACTGGGTTGGAAAGAGACATGCAGTGAGATGAAGGATTAGACATTGACTCAGCGGACATAGAAGTGTTGTGTTAGATTCAACTGTAAGCGCAGTAGCTTATTCGCTCCATAGATTTTAAATACATACCATTCCGCAAAACGCTAGAATCATGCATGTGTTCAATAAGCATTCTGTCAATACTTCAGCTGCTCGAAATGTCTTATGTTACATAAGCCCAACCCTAAGGCATTTTTATCGCCTCTGAACTTCTGACAACCTCCACTCCATCATCATCTGAGGTCGGTGACGCGTCCTTTTTACGCCAACAATGACTGAGACGTCCGTTTATACCGTTAATGATGGAAGGAAAGGCGTTACTTCTACATGTTTTCAAGGTACCCAAGAGTTGGAGGTGAACACCTCTGTAGGGTATCAAACGAGCGCCATCACCACGACAAACATCATTCAGCAAGTCATTGACTGGGACGACCTCCCCAGATGGATGCGAATAGACCCTTATATACGCCGAGGATATCGTCGCGAGTTAAATAGCTTCTACGCCTGTCTCCGGTCGCTCTTCTACTTGCACAACGAACTTATCAACACTTGGTCTCATCTGATACCTGCGCTGGTATATTTGGCCATGCTGATGGGATTTGATGTGAAAATCTTCCGCTATGATCTAAAGGACTCGACCACATGCCTCGCGGATTGGACAACAATTCAAATATATGTGGTGGGGACTATGATCTGTCTAGGACTTTCTGTGAGTGATTACTAGGTGTCTGATAGCGTATATGATGATGGCTAATATATGCAACGGAAAGGCGTTTTTCCACTGCACTAACGCACACTCGGAAGCCATGGCAAACCGGCTATTGAAACTCGACTATGTTGGCATCTGCTTTAGCATTTCCGTCACCAACGTCTCGTCTACGTATTTCGGCCTTCGCGACGATCCGTGGCTACGAAACGTGTATAACACCTTTTGCTTGACTTGTGCTTTGGCTGTGCTACTTTCAATGATGGCTCCTGGAGTCGATGGGCCTGGAGCCGCATTATTTCGGTAAAATACTTCCTTTCTTGCATTGAACCCTCAACATCAGGAAATCTCTTTAACGGAGTAGCGCAATGTAATAACCAGATCACAGAGTCTTTACGTTCCTGGCACTCATGCTCAGCGGCTGTGTGCCAATTCTACACATTTTTATAATGCAAGGGTATGAAGGCGTCGAACACTTCCCACTCATGCATACCGCTTTGATGGGGTTATGCTACCTGGCCGGAACTTGCTTCTATGTGACTCATTGGCCGGAGAAGCGATGGCCAACCACATTCGACATATGGGTAAGTGAAACTGCACGTTCTGTTCTTCCGTTATGATACTGACAGTGCGTTCTCGGTAGGGAGCAAGCCATCAGTTGTTCCATGTGTTGATTGCCCTTGGCCAATTTATATTCCTACTAGGTCTTAGGAATGCTTTGCTAGTGGTTTATACATAAGAGGAAAGACGCCTTCTAGCGACACGCAATACAATCAGGTAGATTCGAGCTGCTATCAGACCTCCATAATGAGAGGCTAGTTTTCCCCTCTGAGATCGTCTATACTCCATCGAAAGGCAGGGCAATGCTGTCACCCGCCTTACGGCTAGCCTTTATGATCCCGATGCTTATGATTTAGGCCGTTTGAATCCCGCCCCCTACTACTAGAGACGATGAGGCGACTTGGTCTTTCCTAACGGAGAGGAGGTAGTGACTACAAGCAATGTCGCATAGATACTCCATTGTGCTTGCTCGCTCAAATAAACCAATAAGACAATAGAGGAGTACTAGCTTTTGATGTATCATCCGAAAGAGTTGTACAACGCCTTGCTGGCGAGGAATAAACTAGTTAAATATAGCCCTAGAGACCCCTAAAGCGGGCTCCCTGCATTGCGCATAGATAGTGACATATTCCGTTGCTATGCATGAAGGTCAATGTAATTCAAAGGCCCAATCAGGCTCGATTAGCACGTCTGGGAATTTAAAGGTAGAGATGGTAAAGAGTGTGCCTGGGTATGGGAACAAGCTTTTGAATTCAAGTTCATTACGATACTCGACCTCTACCCCATTATCTTACGCAGGAACTACCTACCTCTTTACTGGCATTAATCCAACCATCAGCGGCTTCTTCTCCCACATAACAAAAGTAAGCTGCTCCTTCCAATCATACTCATTTCCCTTCCACACAATGTCGTAATTCCAAATCAGCTTCGAAAGAATTATCCGCATTTCAGTCCACGCTAGTCCCTTGCCTAGACAACTCCGCGGACCGTGTGAGAAAGGCATATAAGCCTTACTTTCATGCGTCCAAGAAGGTCCCCCAGAATTCATCCAGCGTTCTGGAATAAAAGAGTCTGGATCGGAGAAGCTTTGAGGTGAACGGGAGATGGCCCATGGGGAGACACCCACAGAAGTCTAGCCACACTGTCAGCCTGTGAGTCTTTCTTAGGGCTGGAGTGAGCTCACCCCGGCTGGAAGCCATTCACCGCAGACTTGAGCTCCACCCGGCGGAACCAAACGTGGAAGCATCGTGGGTGCGGGTGGGCAAAGACGAAGGCTTTCAGTGATCACTGCGGTAAGATATGTTAGCTTAGCAGTGTTATCGATAGTAATTTCCTCGTTGTGCGTGAAAGCGCCTCGAATCTCGTTAGTGAGCCTGACGTAATGCTCCGGGTTACGGAGGAGATAATGCAGAGCCCCTGTTAATGCTGTAGCGGTCGTTTCGCTGCTTGCTGCTACCAAAATTTCAAATGTCGCGTCGAGTTCTGCCCTGCTCATGCCTTTCTCGTCATTGTATCGGCAGACATAAGTCATAAAATCTGCACGCCGAGGATCATCCCCGACGTCAAGTCTCTTCCCCACCTTGGCCTGTGCAAATTCAAATCGTTGCATTCTTTGTTCTTGGACCTTTTTGGGTATGAAGAACGGTGCGATAGGACGTAATATAGGCAAAGCCACTAAGATAGAGCCGAGTATGATGAGCCGCTTGAAATGAGAAAGCATCACACCGATCCATGGATGATAATAGCCGTTTTGTAAACAGCTGAATGATTCTCCGAATTCCAAGTCCCCAGCGATGTCGAATGTGGTGAAATGAAACCAGTCTACGATATTGATGGGCCTGTTATCGGCTTGAGGCCGAAGTTTACTTATGAGCAGGTCGAAATATACTTGGATAAGATGCTCCTGGCTTTTGAGCGCTCGTTCAGAGAATGCATGTGATAAGAGTCGACGGATACGAGCATGATTGTCATTGTCGGCTGAGAGGATGGTGTGGGCTCCGTTGGGAGCGCGTAGATACCACAGTGGATTCCTGGGGAAATTCCGCTCGCCTCCATGATGACCGTAAATATCTTGCCAGGCCTGAGGATCGATGAAAGACAATTCATCTGCTGAGTAACGGACAATGGGGCCGTATCGGTCATGTAGGTCCCTTAAAGCATGGATAAACGTGCCATTTCTTAGCGATCGAGCGACGGGAAACCGTGATAGGATCCATGTCTTTGGTCCTGGAAATCTTGCCAGTGGATGGAAGTAGCATAGATATATGGCAGACCCCAATACGTACTATAACATATTCTGTTATTCTTCGCTAGCAAGTTGGAGGCTCTCAGGGGACAAATTACCAAGGCTCCAGAACACAGCACAACAGCAAAAGTTTGGCTCAATGACAACCTAGCGGGAAAGCGTATGCAACTGTTGGATGCCATTTGAGGCTCTCAGCATACTTCTACTTTACTACCCTTCAGTCAGGCGTAGAATTGAGGTTCTAATATCATCTGCAGTCTTGAACATATGAGACCGATTGTCCGACATTTCGCTGATCGCACCGGTGCAATAGACCCGAACAACACAAAATCGGCTAGCTGGATTCGGACAGATAGTAGCCTATTCGGGCTCTAGAGGCCTATGACTTTCCCCAATCAGCTTTTGCCTGATGTGTCAATTGTACGCATTCGGTGTGTTCGGCGATCGGGATCGGCGAGATGATTCAGTCCGAGTTTGAGGTGCAGCGATGGTGGCGAGCTATGCCTTGGCAGGCTAATCCAACCTGTGATGTGATATATAGGATGTACCTCGCTCTACCGGCAGATACCATGCACGCTAAAGCTATGCTCGAGCTCGCCACTGCTACAAAGCCACCGATAGGCTTGAAGACGCACAAGTAATGGCCCATAGCAGGAGTGTGCTTTTGAATAATGACTCTACCTGAGGTAGGTTGAAATCCTTGGAATCATGTGAATTTAAAACCTAATTTGAAAGTGACTTCTCTATCAGGTGCAGCGCACAGAGCTAGATTGTATCTGACTCATTTGCAAGGAGAAGCACGGATCCTTTCCCGACCCGTGCATCCTTTATATGCAAAATACCTATCTATTCAACATATCTACAGACTCTGTATATGTTGGAGTTTTCGCCTGAGTTCGTTCATACTCTTAGCGATCTTCGATTCGCTTACCCGGATTGCCTGCAGCGTGGCTTGTGAAACACCATTGAAGACAGAGTCGTGCTCTTGGTCTCCGTCCTCGTCTTTCGACCATTGAGATGCACAGCATAAATCGGTCTGACAGACAACGTTGCGAAGGCGCTCCATTACCTCTTCCACTAGTCGGATGAACAGAGTAATCTGTAACGCCGGAGATGATTGGAGGGAGAAGGTTCCAATGTTCAGACTGGGTAGATTGAGAGAATGTAACAGACCCTGGCCGTTCGTGTTTGAAATCAAAGCTTGTAGTTGTGCAAAGAATTTGGCGTATATGTCTAGGATTCGTATGTAACAGGAAAATATCAGGAGATTTGAGCCAGTATCAAGTGAACATATGGTTGTTTTGCCATTAGAAGCGTCTTCGTCCTCGATCCGACTAGAGAACAACGTGGTAGCACCGCTCGTGGAATTGTGATCGAGAAGGGATCTTGCGACCTCACTGCGCGGTGTTGTATAAGACTGTGGGTATTTTCCTGGTCCTGGTCTGATCTCGCTAAGGATGTCGATTAACTCTTTGGACAACTGAAAGGTCGTATCGATTGCGAAATCCTTCGTCTCCAGCTTATTCACAAGGTCCTTCTGTGGAAAGGTGGCAGCGTTCTCAAACAATTTAATGTTGACATCGACGATTTTCCGAAGCCAGGAATTGCTTGCTGGAGCTCGAGGTTGTTCCCTGCGCGGAACAAGTGCCTGGTATTCCTGATCCTGATCCTTTGCAAGTGAGGGCAATTGAAATACTTCGAAGTCAGTTGTCGGAGGTATTGCTGCCGAAGACCGATCCCCTCCGAGGTCCTCTCTTCCCGGGGTTGTATTTCGTAGATAAGCGAATGGATGGTCGCTTGGAAATGAGCACACTGGGGTTTTAGTACCTGTCTGCTGTGGCGTAGGGGTCTCGACAGAGGCGCAATTTAAGTCTGCGGGATCATCCTCTTGAGTGCGGGGAGGCAGATCTATTTCAGCAAAAGCGAAGTCACTCGCAGGTGATCTTCGCAGGACGGAGTCTCCGTTGAAGCCAAATCCGAGGTTATACGCGGCAGCAGAGCTTGCTGGCTCGACATCGGGCCAGTCAATGCTTCCAAAATTCAGATCTCCGAACGCAGAGGTATTGGCTATGAATGCAGTCTTCTGTCAGCGCCACGTGGCTTTCTCCGATGATCTCCCCGCATTTTGAAAAATGTCCTACCACGTACTTGTTGCGGCATGGGCCGATGCCTGGTTCTTGCGTTGGAACAGCTTCCCTGAAGAGTCAGAAGAAACATATGAGAGGAGTTGACCTCGACACTTACGAGACCTCAGAGAGTCGCTGTATGTACAGTGCGCGTTGGCTTTGAGGCATCGAACGCAACGTTCGCTACCATCGCGCTTGCAGCTGAGCTTTTGGCCATGACACCGGTCACAGGCCTGCCTTGTTGCTCGCTCAGACATGCTTGCTAAGCGAGTCAAGTCGGAGGAGGAGAAGGGAGCCGAAAGGACTTGGGTCCCCTCTTATCTACTACCATTGGGCTATTCTAGCTTATGACGGGCTACGATCGATTGAGATGTATGGCATGTACGGGGGTGGAGGGGGGTGGACTGGGGGTGGAGGGGGGCGGCACGGGGTGGAGGGGGGCGCGCGTGTGTGCATGTGTGTGTGATTTTCACTCTTCGTTTTTGTCAGAGTTAATCTAGATCCTGTATTGCATCATGTTGTGTATTGCATCATATTGAACTGTGTCTCCCCTCTTACCACAGACATCGGGTCTTTCTCTTCTTCAAAACACATGTCAAACACGCTCTTCCCCATCCGGCTTTTTCCTGCAGACAGTTGATTCTGATTCAGGAAAAGTCGCGAGCAGGGGAAGGTAGGCTTGCATGAGAAGATGATGGAAAATCGCCGAAGTAGTCCGTAACAGAATTCGTAACAGCTCGGCCGTAAAAACCTGTGAGTTTTGACTTTCAACGGTCCGACTGACTATGAAACCACAGAATACATTCTGTCGCAATATAGACCCAAATAGCACCTGCCTACATCGGAGGCGCGCGTTGCCTTTTTATCTCGTCCCAGAAATGTTGCATTGCTGCATAGTTGCCTCCTTTCGGAGGCGGTCTAATTAAATATGCCGGATACGGCGACACGGCTCAAAGTGGAGCCGTATGAACCCACCACAATCGTCTTTATCCCAATATCAAAAAATGCATTTCTACCTCGCGCTGCACACTCTCTAGAACCTGAGGTCTCTTATGCCGGGCTTGTGACTCAGTTACACCAGAGTGTTCGCTCAAGATTCCGAAGAATAGTCACCCCGCCTTGCCGTTTGCGGAGTCATAGTGACATTGCTTCAAGGAGCTAGCGACAAGGCCCAGCCAACCATGGAGACTCTTGTGAAACAAGATCCTGAAAATAAGAACCATTCTCCATCCGATAATCCTCTCAGCGAAGATCCCGCTGCCGCTACGGCTATTCCAATTACCCAAGATGCTCAGGCATTGCCGCAGCCTGCTTCTCAAGGATGGAGATTCTGGGCTGTCTTCATCCCAATGTGTGTTGCCACCCTTCTTGCCGCCGTCGAGGCTACAGTCGCGTCAACTGCATTGCCTTTCATTGTGGCCGAGCTGAATTCGGGTGATCTTTATGTCTGGATCATGAATGGCTATCTCCTGACTAGGTATGATCGAATAGATCAACTTCCGAGCAATCACTAATCTAACTTACCTAGCACCGCATTCCAGCCTCTGTACGGACAATTTGCCAGTGTTTGGGGGCGACGATGGCTCTCTATGTTCGCCGTTGGCATCTTCACATTAGGGAGTGGCCTAAGTGGCGGCGCTTCTTCGACGGTCATGCTTATCGCTGGACGAGTCATACAAGGTATCGGTGGAGGCGGCATCAGTCTCATGACACAGCTAATCATCAGTGATCTCGTGTCTGTCCGGGAGCGTGGCAAATACATTGGCATCGTATTCGCCGTGTTTGGCGCCGGAACAACCGCTGGGCCCGTTGTTGGAGGTGTCATAGTCCAGCACACCTCATGGCGCTGGGTCTTCTGGATCAACCTGCCCATCGGGGGAGCTACACTCATCCTTCAATATTTTTTTCTACAGGTCACTTACAGGAAGCGCTTTACCTTCAAAGAAAAATTGAGGCAGATTGACTGGTTCGGTAACTTCCTCCTTATTACGTCCGTCATATCAATCTTGATAGCACTTTCGTGGGCGAACACACGGTACCCTTGGTCTTCCTCGAAGGTTTTGGTACCTCTTCTGGTGGGCTTCGCTGGTACAGTCGGTTTTCATTGCTTCGAAGCTTCAAAGTTCTGTGTCCAGCCAACCGTACCCCCCCGCTTATTTAGCAACCGAACCTGTGCAGTCGCCATGGTACTCACGTTTGCACAATCGATGCTGACATTCTGGCAAATATACTTTTTGCCAGTATATTTCCAGTCGACAAAGCTGGTTTCTCCTGTGAGATCTGGAGTCCTCCTTCTTCCCGCTCTCACAGCTGGTGTTCCAACCGCTGTCATCTCAGGAGCGGTCTTAACCAAGACCGGCCGCTACAAACCTATACATGCAGTAGGCCTGGGTCTAATGACATTGGGATCAGGGCTGTTCACGCTTCTTGATCCTTCTAGCTCTTTGGCAAGGATAATACTTTTCCAGGTCGTTGCTGGTTTCGGTGTTGGTTGTGTCCAGACTACTCTCCTTCCAGCTGCTCAAGCAGACATACCGCAGAGCCTTGTTGCTGCCGTTACATCGACTTGGGGCTTTATGCGTTCGTACGGAAGCGTGTGGGGCATATCAGTTCCTGCAGCTATCTTCAACGCGCGTTTCGAAAATTTACGGGGTGAAATCTCCGACGCAGCGATCAGGGCCCAGCTCGGTTATGGAAATGGATACTCGCACGTCTCTAATACATATATTAATGGATTAGCGTCCCCAACCAAGCAGGAGTTAATCTCAGTCTATTCCCAAAGCCTCAAATTGATATGGCAAATTGCTTTAGGGCTCGCCGGACTTTGCTTCCTTCTCGTATTCTTAGAGAAGGAGGTCGCCCTGAGGAAGACAGTAGAGTCAGATTTCGGACTCAAAGAAAAAAAGATAAAGGATGTTGAGTCAGGCCAGGTGGCGGAGGTCCCGCAAAGATCACAGGATGAAACTTCCTAGAATGAGAGTCTTCCAGCTTTGTAGCTCTTAGGCAGACAAAGTTCTTGAATCGGGCTAAAAGGCGGTGGTCCTGACTTAATCTAAGGACGCTAACACTAAGGAGCACGATTTTGAGAACGGCCACAGGAGGCAAACTCTGGAAGAGTAGAAGACAGAAGGAATCAGGAGGTTAATCCAATTTTTTCGTTGCTGGGAGGGTGACGGGATCCTTTGCAGCAGCTTTATTTACCAGCATGTAAGATGCGACTTTCAAACAATGTGTCACGGTTCCACCGCTGGGCTGGATGGCTAGCACTCTAGGGCTAGGGCTTAGCCGAGCAGCCGCACCGCCGAGTCGCCCCTTTAGCTTGCGCGCTCGCGCTCTCATAGAACTCCATAGCTTCTATTCTATTAAACCCCAACCCATTCTGCCCATCAGACCCTCGTTGCAGTTACCTGACAGAATGGCACCATCCAGAAATGAGTGTCTCAAAGGTTACAGATTTAATTTCGTGAGCACTATTGTGCTCTAAATTATATAGTTAAAAAGGGTATCATCAAACGCCGGAGAGAACTCAAGGAATTCGCAAAATTACTTGCAGTGGGTCTGTAGAAATAAACGGATTTGTGTTCAAGGTAACAATTTCGGATTCACTTAGTATGTTCCCCAGAAATAGATATTCGGATTCCAGCGCGGAATCCAAGGCGTATTCCAGCTGTTCGATATTGAGTGCAATTCTTCATTTTGCAGACAGAAAAATATCATCGTCTAGCCTTCGGCTACTGAGTATCAACGTACAATTAGGCGCATAACTCGAAGCTGGAAAGAGGACACCGGCTTGTCAGTTGCATCTTCCGTGTAGGTATCCAGCCGCCTCTCAACTACTTAAAACCGTATCATATGCATCGCAAGTCATACTCTAATGAAAGTAGCAGTCGCACAAACAAACATGACCCAAGCCGGCAAATTCACCCAAAGCATTCTCGCATAATTATTAGCCAACCACCCCCTTAACGCATCCTCATTCTTCCTCCCAATGTCCTCTTTGCAACTAATCTTCGCATTCCATGCCATACTCCACGCGCCGAACCAATAATGCAGAACCGACAACACTCCTCCGGCGAAATAAAATCCTTTGGTCTGTGGATGCAACCCGGCACCCGCGGTGCCGATAGTGTTGAATAGTGCAAGGGCGAGAGCGATTGGGTACGCGAGAATTATGACCCATTTTGTTGGCTGGGCAAAAGGCGTGAACCACTCTGTTACTGTGTGGGCGCTTACGTGGTTGGGCTTTTTGAGGAGGGGGGGGTAGAGGAAGGACCGGAAGGCGTTTTGTTGGTCCCAGGCGCACATGAGAGATGCGGAGGAGATGATGAGGGGCCCCAGACGGAGGAAGGCGAGAATGAGGGTTTGGGGGTTGAGGGCTGATGATGAATATGCTGGATCCGCGTGGGACATTGTGGAAACGTTCGACATAATTAGGTGCTAGGGCTTAGAAGGATTGTTAGGTGCTCGAGATGCTGCTGTTGGGCGGTAGCGGGATTGAGAGAGATCAGTCTGATAATGCAGAGATACGTTTCTTTCTCACATAGATATGCTAAATAACAGCTCATGCGCTACTGAAATAATCACGGCTTACAATTACACCGAATGTGGTAGCTCAAGTCACGTTCCTCCGCATGACCATACCAGGGTATCAGGACTCGGGGCATGGCGAAAGTCGTGCCGAGCGTACGGCTTCTTGTTTGAATTTCAGCATCTGTCACGAAACAACATTCTTGGTATGTCCGCCTGGATTTTGCAGTATACTTCGGAGCATGAGCTTGCATTAGTTTCCACCACCGACAGGGTTGAGTAGGCATCCGATCTCGAGTCTAGACGGTATCAGTTCGAATGCCGATTGGATATTGTTTCGCCTGGAGACATTTGCTTAGACATGAGACACGATGGGGGCCATTTTCATTCGGCGAAAGATTCCACCTCCGAATCGGTGGTGGACACCTAGTTTTCTTGTCAGATCCCTAAAACTTGAAGAAGTTGTCCGGTGTTCCATGCTTACCACACTATTCTCGGATGTCGGGGCCGGATGATGGGCTGTAGTTGCGGCGAGGTTGCCGATCGAGGACCGAATTCGGGCATGACGTTGAGGGAAGACGTGTGACTCAGTGTGCCGATGTCAGGCTAGCTGGAGACCTTTTGTAGCCTCTTAGTGGGGCCCCTGGACGGCTTGCATTTGGTTGACTGTGGAGATGTTAGTCAAAGTAGAGGAAGTATGGCCACTGTCTACTCTAGAAATGTTCCAAGTTTTGCAGTTGCACGAGCGACAAGTCTATGCCTAGGGAAGATATCTGATGACGTTGGGAACTATCTGACGAGGACGTGAAATTCTGTAGTCTAGATGGAGAAGGTAAAAATTTTATTTGGGCGATTAAAATCCAATAATTTTCTTCTCAGCCAACCAAGCAATTCCGTACGCCTAAGCAGGGGTAGCTACAACTTTAACACCGTTCTCGGAACACACAGTCAGAGTTAAAGACTCGGTCCATGGCTGCAGGTCTCGTGTTTCCAGTGCCTTGTACTCTTGCAGCATCCGAACCAAGACGTAGGACGCCTCTGTGACGGCATATTGCTGGCCCAAACAAGTCCTAGGCCCCCCATTGAATGGTAAATACTCCTATATAGCATAGTTTAGATTTCCTGAATGACGGGAATAAACAACTAACAGATCTAGACTCACCCAAGAATGGCGCTGCCCTTCCCACCGCTCTGGGCGAAATTCTTCAACATCTTCGCCGAAATAGTCTTTCCGTCTATGCATTGCGTATACGGTATAAACTACGAGACAACCTTTTGGGACGAATATGGGCTGGTCGCCAAAGCGGCCACCTCCAACCGGCAATACAGTATCGTTGACGCAGAGTCGAACGTTTGTAGGGACGGGAGGATGAAGGCGGAGAGCTATCAAATAAGTGTAAGCTTTTGTGTACTCATCGAACGGTGTGCTTAGCCAACTTACTTTCTTGAACAGTGAATTTTAAGTACTTCATCTCCTTGAGTTGTTGATATGTAGGAGGTTTTCCTTCCAGAAACGACGCCTCTTTCTGCAGGCATCCCCAGACATCAGGTTTCCTGCTGATCTCGAATAACATGTGACTGAGCAGACTAGCAGTAGTATCTCGTCCTGCAACTAGAATGTTAAGTAGTTCGTCCCTTATGCGCTCCTTGCTATCTGTTGTTTTGGCCAGCTCTTGTAGAAACAAATTTCCCTCCTTTTCAAAATCTTTCATTTCGTGATTCTGGCGATATTTCATCGCATCATCAACAAACCGGTCCACATAAGTACGACAGACGCTAAAGGCTTCTGTAGCTTTCTTGTTTCGTCTGAAAGCCATGAAAGGTCCCAGGCGGAAGCGAAGTGCCAACTCGCCCATTGAGTAGTTGAAGGCCTGGCCAAAATTATGATTGGCTTCCGCACTCTGGTCAAGTGAACAGACTGAATCTCCAAAGAGAAATTCTGTAGCAGAGTCTAGGGCAAAGCGAAAGAAGAGCGGTTGCAAATCCACAGTGGAGCCGTTAAGTGGAATTAGTCTGAAAAGATTTTGAACATGTCTTTCCAAAGCTTTCAGGTCTCCCACCTGTTCTTTGACAAAATTGGGCCGAAGCATTGCCCTCGAATGAGCCCATTCGTTACCATCTGTTGTGAAGATCCCTCTTCCGAGAAAGTCACCCATCACTTGAGGACGGTTACCCAATGTGAAGTCTTGAAATCGTAGGGCAAGTACTGCCTTAATATTTTCTGGCTCTGCCGTAACGATAGCAGGTTGATTAATCACCCGCACGTCAAAAGTAGCGCCAATGTCATGGAACCGCTTAGTAACAGTGTTTAGGTAATTTTTGTGTTTTAAGGCCGTGAGATTGGCCCGAATATAGTCGAGTCCAAGAATTGGGTCTCTGTGGGGATAGTGATGGAGAACAGGCTGACACCCGTGCTCAGCCTTGAATTTCTGCCGGCGAACATAGAGGGATATGGATCTGAAAAACTGATAGAGCAAGGACAATGTGATTGCAACGCTAATGAGGATTGTCCCAGGATGAGAATATGTGATGGAAATCATTGTGGAGAAAATTTCGAGCAGCCACTGTAACTGATCGTTACGTTGCAGCAAGCTCGTCTTCAGACTCGCAATAGAAAATCTCAGAGCTAACAATCCCACCTATAGCGAGTCCAGAAGGTATTATTGGAGAAACTTTTCAGGAACAGACAAATTAGGGCCAAAAATGGTGCTAGCACGCGACAACAATTGATAATTCAAAGGCCGATTCGGTTTAGGCAAAGCTCGGAGGTCGGTGAGGATAGTGGGAAGTGGTAAGTGACATCTCGCCGAGAGGCTCGAGGCGATACAATCAAGTGAGGCGGCTACGCTAAGCTTGAAGTAGTAGGATCTGTACCCGTAGGTGCCTACCCATTCTCCGAAAGTCTCCTGCAGCCGTGATTGGCCCTGGCCAAAATTACCATCATAAGCTGGCACTTATGGCTAATCAGGCCTACACGGCTACAACCCGGGAGGAAGACTTCGCCGATCTCGATTCCCTTTTCAGACTAGCTGGAAGAAAATCTGGAAATACTTTTGGAGAGCTGAGAATGCATTCGGTGGGAGTTGTATAGTCCTCTTGACCATTACCATCTGCTATCAATCGCCTTTTAAACCAGTAATTGATCCATCAACGATCAATAAAAATCCCCAACAAGGCAATTCCCCAGTCAATGGTTAACAGACACCCCTGACACGGTGACTTATCCGTCAATGAATCGGCGTCGGACTTCTCACCATGGCCTATGTCATTCCTCCTGCAGAGCCCATTGCCATTGTCGGTAGTAGCTGTCGGTTTCCTGGACAATCATCGTCTCCAAGTGAGCTGTGGAAGCTCCTCTCGAGCCCCAAAGACCTCTCCAAAGAAGTCCCACAAAGTCGGTTCAATATTGCTGGCTTTTACCATCCAGACGGCGAGTATCATGGAACGACAAACGCAGCCAAGTCTTACTGGCTTGAAGAAGATCATCGAGTTTTCGACGCTTCCTTCTTCAACATCACGCCTAAAGAAGCAGAAGCCATTGATCCCCAACAAAAGGTTCTGCTCGAGGTCGTCTATGAAGCAATGGAAACGGCTGGCTTCTCTTTACAGGAGTATTCGGGCAAAAACGTTTCTGTGTTTGTTGGAACAATGACAGCGGATTATGATGGCTTGACTCAGAAGGACGAGCAGACCTCGAGCCAGTACTGTGCTACAGGAACCTCCCGTGCAATAATATCAAACCGGATATCTTACTTCTTCAATTGGCACGGAGCATCCATGACTATCGACACCGCTTGCTCCTCTAGCTTAGTTGCTATCCATCAGGCAGTTCTTGGCCTTCGCGCTGGAGAAAGTTCAGTCGCCTGCGTCGCTGGTGCAAATGTGATGCTGGGTCCTGAGAATTTCATTGCTGAGGCCAGCTTGCATATGCTCTCGCCTACAGGAAAATCCCGTATGTGGGATGCCAAGGCTGACGGTTATGCTCGTGGAGAAGGAGTCGCGGCGGTTTTCCTAAAGACACTATCCAAAGCACTAGCTGATGGCGACACCATCGAGGGGATTATTCGAGAGACGGGCGTCAACTCTGATGGACGAACTAAAGGTATTACGATGCCGAGTTCAGAAGCACAAGCAGCGCTCATTGAGGATACGTATCATAAAAGTGGCCTCGATCCGCGGAGTTCATTCGATAGATGCCAGTTTTTTGAGGCGCACGGCACAGGTACGCAGGCCGGAGATCCCCGAGAAGCCGGAGCAATTCACAAAGCCTTCTTTGATAAGGCAAAAACTGAGGACCATCACGTCGAAGAGTCTGAGATCCTGCTTGTCGGCTCTATCAAGACAGTTATCGGTCACACAGAAGGCGCCGCAGGGATTGCTGGTGTTCTAAAAGTTGCCTTGGCGATGAAACATCAATTAATACCACCCAATCAACATCTTGAAACGTTAAACCCTAGTATCGAACCTTTCTACAAACACCTCAGAGTACCCACGGAGCTGACACCCTGGCCCGCCGTAGCAGTTGGCCAGCCACTTCGATCAAGCGTTAATTCTTTCGGTTTCGGTGGCACGAACGCACATGCCATACTTGAGCGCTACGAACCCACTATTCATAATATTTGCGTAGGATGGAGTTCGCCTGAGTGCCTCCAAACGACCTCAGACAGGTCCACCGGGCCTGTGATGCCCAAAGTCCCATTACTTCTCTCCGCGAACTCCGAGAGCTCACTCGCATCTGCTGTTCAGAATTATTCAGCATTCTTGAAAAGTAATCCCACTGTAAACTTAGGGGACCTCATGTTGACGTTGTCTTCTCGTCGAACCATCTTACCCTACAGAACAGGTTACACTGGGCAGTCAATAGAAGAATTAACTGGGAAGATGGACAAGCAACTCAGAACATTCTCCGAAGCGCCAGGTAGCGCATTCGGAACCCGATCGAAACCTACTTCAAACCAGCCCCGCATTCTGGGAGTCTTTACTGGTCAAGGCGCTCAGTGGGCCTCGATGTCTATGGACCTGCTTCTCTCTTCAGACCTTTTCCAAAGCACCATAAAAGACTTACAGGGATACTTAGACAATTGTCCGGACCCCCCCGCTTGGTCTATCGAAAAAGAAATCATAGCTTCTCCAGCTGTATCTAGGATCTCGGATGCGTCATTTTCTCAACCTCTTTGCACAGCTCTACAGATTGCATTGGTCAATCTCTTGAAGGCCTCGGGTGTAGTACTTCATGGAGTTGTTGGCCATTCTTCTGGAGAGATAGCCGCGGCGTACGCTGCGGGTGTTATAACCGCCAAAGACGCAATTCTCATCGCATATTACCGCGGCTTTCTGGCAAAACTTGCAGGAGGTCCTGAAGGTGAGAAAGGAAGTATGATGGCCGCTGGACTCAGCGTCGAAGACGCGATCGACTTCTGTGATCAGCGGCACTTGAAAGGTCGTGTATTCATTGCAGCCAGCAATGGGCCTGCCAGTGTCACTCTTTCTGGAGACAAGGAAGCTATAGAAGAGGCTAAAAAGAACCTTGATGACAGAGACAAATTCGCACGTATGCTGCAAGTCGACACTGCGTATCACTCGCATCATATGGATCGTTGTGGAGAACCGTACGTCCATTCGCTGAGGAAATGTGAGATTCGGCCTACAAACTCCGATAACTCTTGCAAGTGGATATCAAGCGTCTACGGACCAGCTGGAGATCCGAGTATAGACGAGTTGTCTGCAACATACTGGCGCGATAACATGGTACAGGCAGTACTCTTTACCGACGCAGTCGAGCGCATACTGAATGAACATGGGCCTTTTAATGCTGCTCTTGAGATAGGACCTCATCCTGCCTTGAAGGGACCTACAACCCAGACTGTGAAAGCGGTAACCGGTAGCACAATCCCGTATAGCGGTACTCTGAATCGGGGCAGCAACGACGTTGTTGCATTTGGTGACTGTCTAACATTCTTGTGGACTCAACCCGCACCAGTGTCTATCAACTTTGAGAGTTATGCAGCAACGTTCGCAAGCGAGAATATCCCATCCAGAGGAGTGGTCAAAGACCTCCCTCCTTACCCATGGGATCATTCTCAATCTCATTTCCGAGAGTCTCGTTTGGCAAGGCAGTACCTGAATAAGAAGGCTTACCCCCACGAGCTCCTAGGGGTTCGAAGCCCAGAGGATTCTGAACAAGAGCTTCGGTGGCGCAATATTCTCAAACCCAAAACCATACCATGGCTGAAAAACCACAAATTTCAAGGCCAGATTATTGTACCTGCTGCAGCATACTGTATCATGGCATTGGATGCAGCAAGAGCGTTTGCTACTGATCACCCGGTTGCCATGGTAGAGCTCCAGAACCTTGATATTTCTAGTGCAATCAGCATATTGGAAGATGGCCCTGGCGTAGAAACTATCTTCGCATTAAAGCCGGTTCCTGAGGTGCGATCTGTTAATGAGGGTCAGACGATGGAAGCCACTTTCATGCTCAGCTATACCCCAGTTGAAGGACATTTACCAATGAGACTGGCGGTCAGTGGAAGTGTTTCGATCTACATTGGGATGTCTAAGCCGGACCTGTTACCATCCAGGCCGCAAAAGGAATCGGAGATGAATCACGTAGAACTTGACGCATTTTACTCGTCTATGCAAGACATCGGCCTCGGTTATTCAGGACCTTTCAGAGCACTGGAGTCTTTGAAAAGGCGCATGAATGCTTCTTCGGCGACATTGAAAAAGCCTCATGACATGGACACTTCCGAGCTGACTGTCCGCCCAACGTCTCTGGACGTTTGCTTCCAAGCTGCATTTGCTGCCTTCGCAGCACCGGGCGATGGGTATGTCCCTAAAAGTGGTTCAAGACTTGATTTAACCTCTGCTGACAGCATTTAGCGCTCTATGGACTTCGTTCCTTCCCCAAAAAATCGACTGCATTCGCTTTAACCTTGCGCTTTGCGAAGTGCGTCCAGGACAGCAGTCTACGCTCGATATCGATGCTTATATCACAGAGTTTTGTCCCACAACAAGCGAAAAGCAGGCAAATTTCTCGGGCGATATCGAAATCTTCAACAGCAGTGGCGATATGGAGATACAAATCGAGGGAATAAATGTAGGATCCTTTGCTGCCTCTAGCAAAGCTGATGATAGAGAGCTTTACCTACACACTGTCTGGGATGTTGATCCTATGAGCAATATTATTGGGCTCTTGGATACCGAAGAACCGGCCACTGACCACACTCTTGTGGAAAGCTGTGAACGTGTTGCCCGATTCTACTTCAGTACTTCAGAACCTCAGGCGCTACTTAACACAACCTCTATAGCGGCTCGGAGGCCGTTTTACAGCTCTCATGCTGGAAACAGCCATATGAGTACGTCAAGACATCTTGATACCAGTGACAGCATCCATCAATTGATCAAGACATCTCCCCATAGGGCAGTCCTCGAATTCCTAAGATGTTGTGGCACAATTATGCCATCTGTAATTCCAGGAGTACTGAATCACGCAATTCAGGAGGGTTTGGAATTTTTAGACTTTAACCATCATCTTGAAAGGGTAGTCCGCCAAATCACTCACCGCTATCCTCGAACGAGAGTCTTAGAAATCGGTCTCAATGAAGAAATGACTACGGTGGTCCTGCGGAGGCTAGAATTTCCGTGCTATTCATATACTCTCGCAGCTATTGATAGTGGTCCTTCAGAGCATTTAGTTGCGTCTTCCTCTGGTGGCAAAATGTTGCATAGAGGATATGACATCGACCAATCCGCTCTAGATCAAGGATTCAGTGCCCATTCCTATGACCTGGTGGTCATTTCTTGCACGTTGTACAATGAAGAATCCGTTGACCAAGTGCTGAAGGGCGTATATCAGTTGATAAAACCTGGCGGCTACCTCATGGTACTGAATACCTTGAATGAGCTCCTAAGAGATAAGTTCCTGCACTGTGGTTCGAAGGTTTCCGAGCCGGAGTCAAAACCGGTTCCCATCGCCTGGGGTCAGCGGCTGCCATCTGCCGGTTTCAAAACCCCAAAGTATACTTACGAAAAAACCGGTACCGGACTGTCACTGACGGTCTGCCAGATCGGCAATGAGTACACTGAGATTCTTCAAAATCCACTCCAGGCACTGCCATTGGCGGGTATATCTGGAGATATTCTCATGGTGGGCGGTAGGAAACCTGAGATTAAGCAAATAGCTCACAAGGTGGCTACTATGATGTCCAAATGGGATGGACTAATCAAAATGGTTGAATCGTTTGAGGAAATCGATTCACAAGCTCTCAATTCTGTGAGAGCAGCCGTTATCTTTGCTGACCTGGACGAGTCTGTTGTTGAAAACATGAATGTCCGAAAACTCAACAATATGCAGAAGCTTTTCGGTCCAAACAGACAAGTACTGTGGCTGGTAAGCGGCATCAGATCGCATAATCCTTTTCACAATGCTTCAGTGGGCCTTGGACGTTGCATAAAAGCTGAAACCCCTCAATTACAACTCCAGTTCCTTGACCTTGATGTGGTAGCAAACTCAGAAACGCTTATTGCGGAGTCCCTCACTCGATTGGCAATGATAGATTCTCATTATCTAGAGGATCAACTATGGACAACTGAGCATGAAATTGCGGTCGAAAAGAATAAGATGCTTATTCCACGCATCTTGCCGCTTGAGGGTCCTAATAATCGACTCAACTCGATTCGACGAGTGATCACAACTGAAGCCGATATCTCCAATTATCCTGTTGAGCTCGTGCGATCACGAACAAAAGCTGGAATTACTTATGCGACCAGAAGGGTTATCCGTCTGGATCCAAATCATCATGTTCCGCACAACCATCTCGAAATTCGAGTAACACATAGCAGTGTATCTGCTATCAAGGTCGGAAATAATTCATACTTCTATGTATGTCTGGGCGACTCTACGAATACTAAACAGAAGCTCATCGCTCTATCGATGTCTAACTCATCTCTCATCACCGTGCCGCTCGCTTGTACGTGCTCGGTCTCAATTGAGGCCGGCCAGGAAGAGATACTGCTGGGGCTAGCTATGCGCTTCATCATGGCATTAACTCTCGTAGAAAAGGCAACTTCAGGCACTACCGTCTTAGTTGAGCCAGATGTATTATTTGCTTTTGCTGTCAAAAAGGTTCGATCGACCGTTACCCATCATGTGTTATGCCTCTCCACGGATTCACAACAAGACGAAGAGAGATCATCATGGACCCATATACATCCTCAAGATCCAACGCGGAAGATCGGATCACTAGTTCCGGCCGACTCGCTGTCGCTTATTGATCTTTCGCCAGAAGGGCAGAAACTGCCCTCGATACTAGAGTCTTATTTGCCAGCGACAGCTAAGAGTTATCCTAAGTCGTCATTGTTCCGAATTACCGGCACATGCGATTCCGAACTGGATCCTGGCTCGCTGAATGCTACTTTGGAAGAAGCTGTTTCATTATCAGAACAAGCAATGCGCAGCCATTCAATTCCGAGAAGTCAAACCTTCCTTTCACCTATCAGGGAATTGATCGAAGATGGCACATGTTCATGGATGGAGATCGTCGACTGGACCGGAACACTTTCGTTGCCAGAATTGCAAACACAAATCAATCCATCGAGTATGTTCTCTACTTATGGCACCTATGTTTTGATTGGATTGACTGGCGAGCTGGGCCAAAGCCTTTGTAAACTGATGGTTTTGAGTGGCGTCCGGTATCTGGTGATCGCGAGCAGAAATCCAAACCGAGAACCGAAATGGAAAGACGAGCTACAAGCTATGGGAGCAAAGGTTCTAATTGAACGTCTAGATGTGGCTGATATAGATGATGTTGTCCGCCTGCGAGAAGGTCTTGCCCAAACAATGCCTCCAATCGCCGGGATAGTCAACGGTGCCATGGTCCTGTCTGATGGCCTTTTTGCCGACATGAGTCTAGACAGTTTCCAGAAAGTTCTCCGTCCAAAGGCACAAGGATCAAGGAACCTTGACCGAGCGTTCTATTCTGAGAAACTTGAATTTTTCATAATGTTTTCGTCACTGACAGCGGTAGCTGGCAATCGGGGTCAAAGCAACTATGCCGCAGCCAATATGGTGAGGATCTGGCACATAGCTAACCGGAATATTGCTAATTATCTTTTACTCGTGTAGTATATGGCTGGCCTTGCTGCTCAACGTCGAAAGCGTGGCCTCGCTGCGTCAGTGCTAGATATAGGGATGTTGTATGGGATTGGGTACATAAACCGGGTCAGTGGAGCAGAGATCTACAACAACCTGCGAAAGCAAGGTTATCGACCAATATCGGAACAAGACATGCACCATATGTTTATCGAAAGCATCCTTGCGGGACGCCCTCATTCAGGCCAGGATCCAGAGCTCACCACGGGGTTGCAGAGGTTTAGTACTTCTGACAAGAAGCCATTGCATTGGCATTTCAACCCCAAATTTTCTCACCATACATTCGAATCCGGCAACCTTCTAGAAGAAGAGACAGGGTTGGTCGTCCAAAGTGTGAAGCAACAGCTTCGAGCGACTTGTTCAGTCGAGCAAGCCTCAGAAGTAATCCTTCGGTCGTTTGCGGCGTCATTGGAGCTAATGTTACAGTTACCGCCCAACGGTATCAGCAAAGACATTCCTATTATCGAACTTGGTGTTGACTCACTTGTTGCCGTTGAGATCCGGACCTGGTTTATGAAAGAGGTTGGCAAGGACGTGCCGGTACTCCAGGTGCTTGGAGGATCCACAATGGCAAACAGTAGGGTAAACCCCCGCCATTCCTAGCAGACACTGACCTGTCTAGTATGCGACGAAATTGCTGCGAGAGTCATTGCTGATAACGCCGCTGATAACAAAATTTCCGCGGAAGCCACCACGGACGCCAGCTCGGACCCAGGAACTCTGGGGGAAAGTAGCCTAGCGAGCAAGGCAGCATCCACGGGAGATGAAATTCCTACTACGCCACTAACTACATACTCGGATGATGAATCGGATGAGGATTGTTTGGATTTTGCAGAAAAGCTTTTCCAGATAACCACAAAAATGTCATATGGCCAAGCTCGACTCTGGTTCCCATTCCTTTACCTAGAAGACAAGACAGCGTACAATTGCACAACCTCCTATCGTATTAAAGGTATGCTGGATATCGATCGTTTCGAGCAGGCATTGTTCTCAGTTGTACAAAGACACCAGGTCTTTCGCATGTCTTTCTACACCAATCCTTCGACTGGTCAAGCTATGCAAGGTGTATCTTCATTATCGCCTTTTCGGCTCAAGAAAGTGTCTCCAGCAAACGATGGCGAAGATCTGAGACATGAAACGGATGAAATCTCAAAGCATCATTACGATCTCGAGGCTGGAGATGTCTTCGTAGCAACACTTCTCACTCATGGCCCCGGATCTCATACTATAGTGTTTGGATATCATCACATCATCATCGACGCCGTTAGCTGGCAGCTTTTCTTGCAGGATCTCGAAAAGTTCTACAGAATGGAGACTCCCGCTCTTGGCCCGCCAAGTAGATACACAGACTTTTCTACAAAGCAGCGACGGCTGATGGAGTCTGGTGGGGCCCAAGACAAGAGGAATTATTGGAGAGCTGAATATTCCGATTTTCCGCCACCACTGCCTTTATTTCCCTTCGCGAAAGTCAATACACGGAAGAATCTGGTGCGGTATGATGTAAAGGAATATTTCGTGCTCCTTGATCCAAAGCTCGTCGAACGTGTTAAAAAGGCTAGCATATCGGCCAAGACCACTACCTTCCATTTCTATCTTGCAGTCCTCCAGGCCCTTCTCCACCGCTTTCTGAATGTCAATGATATGTGCATAGGTATCACCGATGCGAACAGAAACGATCCCGCATTCGTGAGCACTGTTGGTTTCTTGCTTGAGTCATTACCTATCCGCTTCAAGATTGATGGGGATGAACAGTTCCTAGACCGCCTTCAGACCACACGCAGTAAAGTATATGCAGCCTTAGGCAACTCTGGAATTCCATTGGACGTTATTTTGGAAGATATCAATGTCACCACACCGTCAAACCTTCTTCCACTGACTCAGATCTTGGTGAACTACCGCATGGGAGCACTCAAACAGAAGACTATGGGTGACGTCCAACTCGATTACTTAGCCTACGAAGATGCTAAGCATCCGTTCGATTTCATTCTCTCAATCGATGAGGATGAAGGTGCCGCTGGATTGTCTTTGTCCATGCAAGAATACCTCTACGACAAAACTGGTGGTGATCTATTCCTAGAGACTTATGTGCATCTACTGCAAACGTTTTCGTCCGACACATCTCAAACACTTGATAATGTCCTGTTATTTGATGAAAGTCAGACGAAGTCTGCAGTAGCACTCGGTACTGGACGCAACCGACCGGTTGTGTGGCCACAGACGCTCTCTCTGCGTATCGACTCTATGGCTGAAGAGTCACCTGAGAATATAGCCATAAAAGACTCAGCCGGGAATGCCATGACGTACCGAGAGATGGACCAAAGGTCTAAAGCTATCGCCGCGGAACTTCAGAGTCAGGGAAGTCAAATTGGTTCTCGAATTGGCCTCTTCTGTGAGCCTTGTGCGGACGCCATATGCTCCTTGCTAGCAATACTTCGCATTGGAGCTGTTTACATCCCGCTCGATATACGAAACTCGGACGAGAGACTGTGTACTATTATTAACGAAGGAGGGGCAGAGACTGTTATAACCCACTCCAAGACAAAGGACCGTGTCCAGGATTTCAAAATCGCTGATTCAAAGGTATTCAATGTCTCAGATATCCGCAAAGGAGTAGCGAAAGCCGTGCCAAATCAATCAACTAGCGCCGGCGATGCTTTCATTATGTGGACCAGTGGCTCTACTGGTAAGCCGAAAGGGATAATACTTACGCACTCGAACTTCTTGACACACGTCATTGCTGCTACTGAAACAATGGGCATAAAGAAGGAACGAGTCCTCCAGCAAAGTGCATTTGGTTACGATGCGTCTTTGGCCCAGATATTCTACGCGCTCGCAAACGGGGGCACGCTCATCATTTCCGATAATAGGAGAGAAATGTCGGAGATTGCTGCTCTAATGCTTCAGGAGAAGATCACCTTCACTCTATGTGCTCCATCTGAGTACAGGGTGTTGTTCCAATTTGGTGATTCGTTTCTTAGTCGATGTACATCGTGGCGGATTGCGATGTGCGGTGGTGAAGCATTTCCTTCTCAGCTTAAGTCACGCTTCGATAGCCTTGGTATTTCACATTTGGAGGTATTTAACGCATACGGTAAGCAGTTACGCCATTCAAAGGCTTGAGACCCTGAAAAGACTAAACTCATGGGTTAATTGAACAGGTCCAACGGAAATCTCGGTTGCATCCAATGTTGGCCTCGTAGAGTATCATGGAAATAAGCATCAAGATGATCACAGAGTACCAATCGGCCCAGCTATGCCAAACTATTCTACTTACGTTTTGGACGAAGATTGTAGACCTGTGCCCTTGGGCTGGGTTGGCGAGATTTGTGTAGGAGGATCAGCTGTCAGCTCAGGCTACCTCGGCAATAGCGCACTCACAAAGTCGAAATTCATCCCTGACTTAATTTCAAAACCTCAAAACCAAAGCCTTTTGCCGGGACAAGCTAGAATATACCGTACTGGAGATAAGGGGCGAATGCTCGCAGATGGATCAATTGAATACCATGGACGGATCGGCGGCGACTCTCAGATTAAGCTTAGGGGTATTCGAATTGAACTCGACGACATTGCTAGCACTATTATTCGAAGTTCCAACAAGTATCTCATCAACGCCACAGTAATCTTGAGAGAAGAGCCCGAGAAGTTCCTGGTTGCTTATGTCGTATTTGATCCAGACAATACACCTGACAGAAAAGAGGAGTATCTGAAACAATTATCTCTCAATTTACCTCTACCAGTATACATGCGACCGGCAGTCATCATACCCCTCGAACGATTACCTATGAATGCGAGCGGAAAATTGGATACCAAACTACTCAAGACTCTTCAATTGCCTCAAATCCATGAATCAGAGGACGACTTGAGTAATCTCACTGAAGCTGAAAGCGAGCTCAAGAGGATGTGGGAAGATATGTTACCACATACTGGGCAGGCAATTGGGAAGTCTTCCAATTTTTTCGCCGTCGGAGGAAACTCGCTTCTGCTATTAGCACTACAAGCCGAGATCCGCAAAGTCTTCGAGAAGAATGTTAGCCTTCCAGAATTATTTCAAAGCAATACACTTGAAAGTCTAGCATTGAGAGTCAAAGAAAATGCCATCTCTCAATCCATCCCAACGTCACCAATTATAGGATCTTCGAATCCTGGAATAATTTGGGAAGCTGAAACATCTTTGGGCCATGATCTCATCTCCTCTATTTCTCACTCGAAGCTAAGCAGACGTAGAGATCCTAGAAGGGGCCTTACGATCGTTTTAACCGGTGCTACCGGATTTCTTGGCCGTGCTATCCTTCAGGAGCTGGAAAAAATTAAAGGAATCTTGCATATCCACTGCATTGCTGTCAGGCAGAACTTCTCGAATATCGCATTGATAACGGGACCTACGTCTTCAAAAGTCACCTATTTTGCTGGAGACTTGTCGCTTCCTCAGCTCGGTCTAGCTGAAGAGGAGGCGCGGCTGCTTTTCGAGGATGCAGATGCCATCATCCATAACGGAGCCGACGTTTCGTTTATGAAAACATTTCAATCACTCCGTGCACCAAATTTACAATCGACGAAGGAGCTAGTCCAATCAATCGCCTATCGTCGTATCCCCTTTCACTATGTCTCAACCGCTGGGGTGGTCCACCTAGCCGGGCTAGACACTTTCGGCGAAGAATCCGTTGCAGACCACCTGCCTCCTAAAGACGGCTCAGATGGCTACGTGGCATCAAAATGGGCCAGCGAGCGTTACCTCGAAAACGCTAACAAACAGCTAAGTCTTCCCGTCTGGATTTACCGACCTTCAAGTATTACAGGAGTGGGGGCACCGCCCATGGACGTGATGCAGAACGTGCTGAAATACTCACGAGACATGGAGATCGTGCCAGATCTGGCTGGATGGAACGGCTATTTCGACTTCGTCGACGTGCACAGTGTTGCTAGATGTATTGTGAGCAATGTCGTATCTAACAAGCGGCCATTGGAGCACAGCGTTGATTATATCCATCCCTCGGGAGAGCTAGTAGTACCAGTCACTGACGTCAAAGCTCATCTGGAGAAGGAAACCGGGGCTACATTCAAAATGCTTCCTATAAGGGAATGGGTGGCTGTGGCAGTGACCAAGGGATTGGATCAATTAGTTGCTGCATATCTGACCACACTAGGGCAGGAGGAGGAGTTGCCGAAGTTGCCAAGATTGATGACAAGGTGGAAAAGTTCGCTGTAGGCGGTTTGGATGATGAGTTTGGGGACTTACGGGCAATTATTGAGTGATTGATGGTGGCCGTTGCTTTGATGCACCTAGACTCTGAGATTTACCTTAGGTCCACACACTTATAAAATACAAGCCAAGTGTCTTGAAGATAGCCCAAGTGAAACGACATAAAATGCGCTCATGAGTTGATAATAGTACGAGCCTCTTATCCTCGCTGTAAGGTTGAATGATCCTTAACGTAGGAGTATATATCATGCTTAGGTGTAGATTGTCCGTGCAAGGCATATTTTTGTTTGTGTGCTGTAAATCATGAGTCAAAGGCATTGTGTTTGCTGTGAAGAGAAGGGAACACTACGCTTTTACTTAAATAGAGTGACGTGATTTAATGATTACGTCATTGTCAAACTTGTACTACCTGATGCGGCCGCCATTATTCATAGTAAATCAGAAATCAGAACGCCGGCTGGAAACAACCTAGCCTTGCGGCGCTACTTAGTGCTCTGCTTAGTTGACATTAACATATTCTGTTGGGTCGGCCGAATCTTCAACTTTGGAACACTGCCTCCTAACCCTGACGCTGTCAGATGGCAGAAACCATCGTCGCCGGGGCCCCTTCCGTCTACAGCGAAAGGAAATCTGGGGTAAGCAATGTATCTATGGTAAAACCACTATCCAGGTATGGGTGGGTGGGTGAAACCAGCTGTTCTGCCAATAGTGATACCTCCCTGAGGCGGTGGCGGCGCCATGAACCCCACTTCTCCAGATTGGATAGTGCGAACCATCAACACACCTCGCCCAAAAACTTGGATCTACACCGAACCAATGAAATTTGCCCCGCACGTCTAACCCAGCCATCGAATGCCCTGTTAAACCAAAAATACCAACTTCTTCCCACTGACTTTCCCCTTCCTCAACAGATCCACCCTCGGAATGAGAGCCGCCAACCCACCACTATGCGCCTCAAGCGGATGCGGCACCAACATACTTCGATTCAAAAGTGGCTGCATCAACTCCCTCCATCTATTCCCAAAGACAAGATCTTCAGGAATGGCAGGTCTGGCATACGCGCCTGCCAGTTTGACTGGTTTGCCAAACAGTGTCCAGCCAAGAACCCATTCATGTTTGACGTTGCGGCGGCGTATGCTCAGGCGCCGAGGGTATTGTTCGAGCGCGACATAACGGCCTCCTGCGTCACCTATGGCACTGTAGCACAGTGTCATTGTGGCGACGTTGCCGATGCAGTCGACGGCGTGGGCAAGTCTGCCTTGAGTATATTTTTTAATTTCGTCCTTACATGTGGGAGAGTTATAGTCGAATGCGGCCACGGCACCACGGGCGGCAACCAGATCGAAGTTTTTGGCTGAGCAGGTGGTAATTGGGCGATAGCCTGCGAATTTGAGGATCTGGATAGCGAGAGTTCCTGTTGCTGTGGCGCCACCGTGAACCAGGACGTATGGCTTTTCTTGTTCTACTTCTTCCAGGCCAGTTTCCCTGACTTCCAGACCTAACGAGCGGAAGATTAAGCCTACAGTCATGATGCCCATGCCTAGAGATGTTGCATTCGCGAATGGCATTGCATCGGGCATGTGTAAGCACAGGTCTGCTGTTGCGGCCACATAGCTTCCAAAGGCCCCGCTTGAGGGATCAGCTGGGTTGGCGCCAAAGACGCAGCCGAAGACGCGGTCGCCCACTTTCAGCTTGCTCACATCAACTCCATCTCCAACTTTTACTACCGTCCCTGCAAAGTCACTTCCGCTGATTGCGCCAACTGTTGTGGACTGATCGAGCAATTTGTAGTCTGAAGGATTAAGCGCCACGGCTGAAGTCTTGACGAGAATTTGGTTGGGCTCAATGGTTGGCATCGGGACCCGCTTCATTGCTAATTCGCCAGGCCCTGTTGCAACAAGGGCATTTCGGTGTCTTGGAATCTTTGGAGACATACCTGGATGCGACGAAGAGCAGGAACGGATGGCGATGAAAAATGAAGACGAAAAGTGATGTGGAATTGTCGAAACTCCAGGGCTATAGGCCCGCAATGGTGGTTAGAGCATAGAATTTGAATGTTCGGCCTTAAGATCAGATATGTGCCCCGAAAATTCGGCGCTGTAGGAATTGGAAATTGCGGCCCAGCCAAGCCGACCTACGTGCGCTCAATACCGAATGTAACTTGAGCTGAGCCGAACACCGAAAGGGACCAACATCGCCGAGTTATCAGCAAAGGAACAGCAAATCCCAGCTAGTGATTTTGGTATGTGCCTGATGCGAAATCCGAGTCAACCAAAATTTTATTTTCAATTGATCTCTTCTAATTTAACTTTGACCAACCTGATACTGTGCAAAAGCATTACCATGGCTCGATTTTTCAAGTCCGACTTTTTCAACTTCGAGGCCTTGCGCCTCCTTAGCTTTGCCCCTTATGGTGGCGTAGAAGTCGCTGAATTCATGCAAGCCGTAGGAGAAATTGAGGACAATGACCCTGAAAGCTGGTACGCGGCATGGATGAAAGCTGGCGAAAAAGCAGAAGTAATCGCCGACGAAGCATACCAAGCCAGCAACCGAGTTGAAGCCAGACGAGCTTACTTGAGGGCGGCGAGTTACCAACGAGCAGCTCAATTCATGCTCAATGGTCGGGCTCCGTGGGAGGACCATAGAATTCTTTCAGCCTCAGAAACCTCTATATCAAATTATCGGCGGGCCATTCAATTCATGGACGAAAAAGTCTTCTGCTTCGACATTCCATACGAGCATGGGGTCAATCTGCCCGCTTACCTTTACATACCCCAGGCTTCAAACCGGCTTCCTGGAAAAACTCCAATCTTGCTTAACACCGTTGGAGGCGACGCCACTCAGGAAGAAATATACTTTGTTCTGCCTGTCACTGCGGTCAAGATGGGCTTTGCGGTCCTCACTTTTGAAGGGCCCGGCCAAGGAATTGTCCTACGACGAGACAAGGTCCCCATGCGCCCAGACTGGGAGGTTGTCATATCCTGCGTCTTGGACTTCTTTGTAAAATATGTCGGGGAGCATCCAGAACATGAGCTGGACTTGGATCGCCTAGTGCTTGCTGGTTCTTCTGTTGGGGCTTATCTGGCTCTACGAGGGGCGGCAGACCCCCGGGTGAAAGCTTGCGTTTCAACAGATCCATTCTTCTGCATGTGGGACTTGCTCAAAGGTCGTATGCCAGAATTTCTGATTCACACTTTTGAAGCTGGCGGATTTGCAGCAGACGACATGTGGGAGTATCTTGTGACAGTGCTTGGCTGGATGAACTTCCAAACCAAATGGGAGTTCAACCATCTGCGTTGGATGTTCGGCGTGAGCTCAGCTTCTGACGTGTTTCGTAAGATGATGGAATATACTCTGGCAACCTCGGATGGCAATCAGTACTTACGATCAGTCAAGTGTCCAGTGATGGTGACTGGGGCAGCGGCGTCCATATATGCAAAGCCGGAAATCAGTACAACTCGGATTTACAATACATTGTCGCATCTTAAGCAGGACCAAAAAATGCAGTGGATCGCTACTGATCCAGCCGAGGGAGGTTTGCAGTCTAAGATTGGGGCATTTGGTATCCTGACGCTTCGTATGTTCGCATGGTTGGATGAGATTTTCAAGATTGATCGGAAGCCGGTATTGAAGTAGTAGACAAATTTACTGCAAAGGGAAGAGGTGTAGAAACAGAATGTTCTGCTTATACAAAACAGTTCTGATAGTTTTGATAGGACTCTATTTTATCAAGGATGATCCTCCATAGACAGAATTACCTGAAGGCCGTCGGGCAGTGGTTGGGGCTTTCAGCAGACCGCTGTCGCCACTCAAACTATACTGGCTGTAGTAAACATCCCTATTGGCACGTTGATCATGCTCTTCATTTAATTGTTTGGAGGTATCATGTTCGTGACGACTGCTCAAAATGCTTTCTGTTGCAATATTGCTATTCCTATTCTATCGCTCGCTTAGCTACTTCACCTCTTTTCCCTCATTTTGACCATTCTAGCACCTTCTGCCACCATTTCAGGGCCGATGCCCCTGAGACCTCATGTATATAGAGGACCTTCCATAGATCTTATTCAGACAGGTAATGCAGTGTTTATCTATAGAACTGGTCCCTAGCATTACGACACCACCAAACGTTTAGACCTACAGGGCTGATGTCCAGAGACCCCTAAAACGGGTCTCTAAGGAAACCCGATCTAAATCCCCCTAGGCGACCAAATGTGAGGGCTAGTTCTCTGTCAACCCTGAATACAGGAACATAACATCAAGCTTTGACTCCTATGTTATCTTAGAATACTGTCACGCTGTCTTGTATGGTCCTGTTACGTGTCAAAGTATCAAGCCTCCATCACGGTTACATCAAGCTCACAGGCCGTCGAGTTGAGAGTCCTCTGATGTGCAAAACAGAAGGAGATAGTCTCTTTCCCAGGTACTGGCTGCGTAGAACTTGAAATATTCCTCCCCCTGGTTGTGTTCCATGAGAACGACGTTCTGTATCCCAACATTAGCACAACACACAGAAGGCAGGAAGGATGCGCGGATTTGCCCCAACCTTGCAGTCCACCGTCGTGTGCGACTTGCTCTCCAACGAAACATGAACAACGAAGGCCTCACCCACAAAACCGGGGTCCTTTGGCCCGCTGAGCTTGCGGATCTTGGGCACCATCACATTGTTTGCATCAAGCGGCTTGGACCCTTCCGAGATGCACTTCTGTAGCTTATCAGCCAGCTCGCGGACGTGCAGCCAGTCGCGATGCGGGCCGCCGAACTGATGTGCAATGCGCACGAAGACGTTGCCATACACCCACAGGAGGATTAAGTTGGACGACTCCTCTCCATTGCCAACCCCAACCGACTCGAGGTTGAGCTGCCCGTGCACGCCGCGCGGATGTGCCGGCGGCTGAAAAAAGCTATCCAGCGCCCGTGAGTACGTCCCCAGGTGGGTGCCGAAGGCGATCGTGGCTTCGCGCAACCCGCCCGGGGTAAGGAACACCTTAACGACTATGTCATTGTCGTCGCCATAGCTAGGCTTCAGCACCCACTCAGCATCAGTGCCTTCGACGGAAGCGGCGACCAAGGAGCGACCGACAGCCCAGCCCAGAGGGGAGAGGGTGGTGTCATTGAAGAAGTCGGCCAGGGCAGCGTTGGAGCGGCGCCCGGCGATTGGGGGACTGCGACCTGGCTGCGGACAGTCCCCTGTTTTTCTTAGTGGCAGTCCCCTGTTTAATACGATTGCGGGGCATAATCACCACCACCACCACCACCACCATAGATAAGGATGTCGCTGTCGCCGGGATTGGATCGCTGACGCTTGTAGATGTCGCCGCTGCTTCAGCGCTTTACAAAGACCTGTTTTGACGTCCTCACCGCCGTCCGCGCAGACCTGTGAGCGTCAGTAGAACTAGACCAGGATCAGCTTACTAAGCCGATCCCACAAATAAAATTTTCAAAATGCCCCACTTCTTCTACTTCTTCTACTTCTTCCACCTCTTTATCTTCACTATCCTAGCCTGCCAAGAGCTTCAAACATGGCCTCAACCCTACATTCTACAGTAAATAAGCTTCAACGGGCCCGTCAAGCCATCGCTGCCGCCCATCACTATCCACCAGTGGATGGGGAAATTTTCGCGGATAGGGATACCGGTATTTTGCGGATCCAAGATTATGCTTTTACCTAAGGCTACGCGGTGGTCAAAACCCATAAAGATAACGGTACTAGGAAGATGGTGATATTAGAGTGTACCCGCCATGGCAAGAAGACACGGAATACGCGGGGTCTAACTAAGGGGGAACGGCGACGGCATGCCACTCATTCCTTATTCCTAGAATATCCATACAAGGTCAAACTCCGCTATCGAATACGGACATTTGATTGGCGACTCAATATCACCACTAGTAAGCATAACTATGCCATGTTAGCAGACCTATTCCAGCTGCAAGAACATCGATGTCGAGACCCCGATCGCGCTGCCGCTTGCGCGGAAGGAGCAGCTCTACGAGCTACTCATATACCGTACTCAGCTGCGCGGCGGATTATGAGGGTGAAAGACCTGCGTCTCAGTCAGAAGGAATACTACAATTTAGTCTCTTACAACAAGGCTAGGACCCCTGCGCAGGAAGTCCAATTTGCGCTGAAGACGCTTGAAACACGCGGTTTCCATATGAGGGTGAAAGAAAAGTATCTAGTAGAGCAGGATATAAGACATACGCAGGAAATCCAATTCTTCTTCTTCTGTAACAGCGAGCAGATCCTATTCGCAAGAAGATTTGCGTCCCAGTTCCTAGTTATTACCGATGCGACCTTCACCACCAACGCAAATAAGCTGCCTCTATCAGTTATTGTCTGCGTCACTAATATGTTGAGGAGCTTTCTAATTGCTTACTATTTTATTACCTCAGAGTCAGCAGATACCTTCATCTTTATCAACGAGTGCATAAGGGAGTTATTTTTCTATGATTCTTACAGGGGGCCTGCGGTAATCCTTAAGGATTTCGCTGCGGGGTTAACAGCAGCGATGGTGGCAAAGCGGAAACTTAATACCAATGAGGTAGGGATGGAGGTTGCTTACGAGCTTACTACGAGATTGGACAAAGCAGGTAGTGATTTATTTCTTTAGTTATGTAATTGGCATGCTGCTGAGGCTATTAAAAAGCGACTTATTAAGGAGGGTTATCTGAAGGATGTCCGCGACGATTTAGTTGACAAAATTTGGCGATGGATTAAGTCCCCTACTATGGTAGAGCTTGCAACTAATCGCCAGGGTCTAGTCGACGACTTGCGGTTGAAAGACCGCGACTATATCACCAGCTACTATAGGCCAAAAGAGCGGCAGTTCATTAAGGTCTATACAAGGCAGTATCCTAACCTAGGGTGCTTTTCTTCGCAGCGCAGTGAGGGACTGCATCCTGTTATTAAAGGTGTCTGCAATAGACACACTCCTATTAGTCAGTCGGTTGAAAAGATAATAGAGTAGATTGAGGAACTAGTAGTTACTCACAATAAGGAGATTGAGAAGTAGAAGAAGAAACTTCCGCGCTCGATCGATACTAGTAGGAAGGTATTCAAAACCATCGCACCGCTAATAACTCACGAGGCTATCAACCTAATCCTGCGGGAATGGAATATTGCGAAGTGGTGGTACGAGGATTACCTTGATGGTAAAGAGGGAGCTCCTAAGGGTTCCTATTATAGGAAAGAATGCGATCTGCCGTTGCAATACGGTTTACCATGTGCCTGCTGGCTATTTGAGATCGTCGAGCAAGATACACCAATCCCACGCTCACTGATCCACCCCCGATGGCTATTCGAGGTACCCGAGCTGGTGACGGGGTGGGAAATGAGTGTTGATCCATCTATTAGTATGGAAGAAGATGGGTATATAGCTATGTCGCAGGACGAAGATAGTAGCGACGGTGGGGATACCGGGGAAAGTGATGATAGGGATTCCGGTAGGGGTGATAGGGCCCGGTTGCGGGGGGTGGCCCCTATAAGGGCCCCCGGAGCTAGCCCCAGGGGCCTAACTTCGGGGCACCCGCCCCCCACCAATACCCGCCTAGGCGACCGTTTTGAAAGACGCGGGGCCACTATAATAGAAGAAAATGCCATTAATGTATACGACATCCATAATAGGATCGCCGATGCCGCTAAGAAGGAGCTTTATGCGAAGGAATTGGCTAAGAATATAAAGAGATTCAACGAGGCCTTTATGCAAAAATTCGACTTAAAATAGCCCTTGCTAAAAGTCTTCCCACAATATGGAATAGAAAAGGACTTGATATATAAACGCGGAGGCAGCCGACGACGAGCATATATAGGAAGGGAAGCAGCAGAAGTAGAAGAAATAGAGGCACGGCGACGTTATCGCCGTACCTTAAATAAAGCAAAGAAAAAAGCTCAACATAAGGAAATTTTGAAACGGGATGAGGTGGCGAATTTAGATTGCACGCAAGATTACATGGTTGGGGATGTAGAAATCCCTACGGGCGACGACGACAGCGATATTGAATTTCTTAAAGCCAACAATATACAGGGGCCTTACCAACAGGTTCCTGAAGATATCCCGTGCTCCACTATTCCCGTCGATAAAGGTAAAGGTCGAGCTTTATCTATTTCCTCATCCTCATCCTCTTCCTCATTATTTGTGGATATCGATGAGCTTTTAGCAAAAAAACGGTCCCCCGCTCCGCTCGTGTCGCTATCGCAGATAAAGTCGGAATCTCAATTGCCGTCTCAGCTACGAGCTCCCACCTCTTCGGCGGCAACAGGAACCTGGGGGGCTAGGGGTGTTGAGCGAAAGAAGACGAAAGCTCAGAAAGAAAAGGAATCCTAGGACCGGCATCGAGCGGAGGATAAGGCACGGCGGAAGGAATAGGCAGCGGAGCGGAAAGCTAGGAAGGAGGAAAAGAAGCTGTTACCTAGAAAAGATGACGTATCACAGTTAGCAGACCATCTAATAAGCTTATCTATATAAATTTATAGATTATTAGACCTTAGTTCTCACCGACATGTCCACGTCTTATAGGAGTCTCACCTCGCTCCGCTCTAGCGATGGTGATGTGTATGTATGAGTCGTAGACAGTAGAGGTAGCAGTGATGTTTGCAGGTAGCAGCGATGCGTTATTATCAATAGCTTAGTAGTAGAAGCGATATGCTTTAATGGTGGTGGTGAGAATGGATATATGGATATTTGGTCGGGCCGACGTCGGGCCGAAGCGGCAACGCTAAACAGGGGACTGCCACTAAGAAAAACAGGGGACTGTCCGCAGCCAGGTCGGGGGGACTGGGACCCGTGGCGAGCTTGAGAGGTGGGCGTGACTGCCGAAGGCGCTGTGATCCGATGCGTTGTTGTCGCAGACGATGGAGTCGTTGTAATCGCTATTCAGGAAGAAGGGATTGTTGCACTGGCCCCGGCCGACCAGTTTGGTGGTCACAATCCAAGAAATGCAACGGGAACTTACATTTGTTACAGCATTAATAGAGACGCTGGCAATATTCGCAGATAAATCTCTCTCATGGTGAGAAATCCAATCATGCCTCTAACGCGAAGCACCCAGAGCTTGTCAACTCAATACATTTCGTAGACCTTTTCTTCTTTCATACGCCTTCTCGATAGCAGTCTCCTCGGGCTAGATAATGGTAGTAGGTAAGGTTTGCTACCATAAAGTCTCGACTAGTGCGATTACTAACTCCTCAACAGGCTATTTCATAATTGTTTTTCCAGCACAGAGCATATTTGTTCTAACCCTCCTCTTTTATCTTTGCGAATTGATGGTGTAGCGTATGCTAAGATGCTTGCAATCATTGCTAACTGTGTTCGCACTGAAGTTGAGAGGTGAATGATACTTCGTTCGTTTCTCTGATGCATGCCGCTGATTTTGAGCTTAGGATAGAAATGTGTAGATACTTCAGTGCTTCCCGATGCTCCGCAGCTGCAGCTTGTTAGAATCTAAGCTGAGCCAAGCCAGCGAGAACATATTGGGGTATAAATGTAATTCTTGAATTTTACTCTTACATAACTCAAACATACCGAATAAAAACTGTAGAAAATGTCAGAGCTTCTTTCTGATTTGCTTGACAAAGATTATTTCCTTGTCACTCTTACACCACTAACATTTGTACCGGCATAAAGGAAAGTCCCTCATGGACAGTAACTGCCATAAACTACCTACTAAGCCAATACCATCTTATCACCCTCAAGTTGGAAAGGATTGCAACCGGTACCATTAGTATAGCAAAAAGTATAAGTCCCATTGGCTATTCCATTAGAAAGTAAGACCCCTGAAGTGCCGCAAGCATTTGGATCGCTGCTAGTTTTGGTAGTAGTGCAGGTATCTCCCAGGGAGCTTGAGTCGACTCTATTCAGACAGTCAAGAATTAGCAAAAGCCAGTGCCGTAGTAATTTGCAGGATGAGACTTACTCATACGAAGTCAAAGTCCCGCAGACCTTGTTCAACCATGGCAGAAATTCGATATAGCCTAAATCGCCATTACTCAGCGCGAAGACGTATGAGTCACCGGAGGTAATGGTTTTCTCCCAAGTAAAAGTTGTAGAAGCCGTAATAGGACCCGTAGAGAACCCAGCGGACACCGTGAAAGATTCAGAAATGGAGACGGATTTTGAATATGCTGCTGAGCATGAGGCTACGTCGCAGTTGATTCGATCTGATACTGTGACTGATTTCCCGAATAATTGGGTCTCCTTGGTGTCACAGTAGGTATAACAGGCACTTAGATCTGATGCGAGCTTCGGGTTACTACACCCGGCTCGTTCCACTAGTTCCCAGGAAAGAGCTTCTCCCTGTATTGCGGCAGCTGTAGAGAGCTGGCTGGACGCAAGAAGAAGAAGAAAGATTGAGAAGGAAGTCAGAGTAATATATGTAGCAGTGATTGATCTAATGTCTGTGTGCTTGATTATGGCTTTTGCTCGGGAATAGAGGTTTAACAGTGGATTCTAGGTGGTTTATATAATGCTAAGAGCAGAATCAGCAACACAGTTAAATCCTAGGCCCTGATTGAGGAATTCCAGTCTGTAGTGCGCGCATGGTGTTGGTGTTTCGAAATTGACCGCCACAATTAGAAGAGGGATTAATACACTGCCAAGAGAGTTATGCTGGGTCGAGATAGCGTACGCGACACGGGATGATGTGTAGCTTTCTCCACATAGAGAAAGCCTTGCGAGATAGGTCTCGGTGACTGCGTTAGATCATGTTAGAAGGGGTTATAAGAATTAAAAAGTGAGACCGACTTAAGTTTTAGTGCCTTAGGCTACTAACTACTAGTATAATCAGTAGACCAAAAGAATTGCTTAAGTCTCAAGCTGAGACTAGTATCACACGCCGGTCACTTCGCACTTACTTCCCAAGATCCCTGCGCGAGAATCTAAATCTAACAGTTGATCTTAATCACCTAAATCTTCATAGCCTTCCAGGCTCCAATATAGCCCTGAAGTCCTAACCTCCTGTTGTAAAGGGTGAAGAAGCAAGGGCCATGGATAAAGAAACTATGAAATGTGGCTTGCAATATAAAGCCAGGAATCTCGGTGACAGGCTTAGGCTAGTCAAATTTTAGGCATAGTCACTGATGGAAAAGCTACCAGGTGTGGCATTTTCAACGTCGTCATACAGGGTCAGCCCCTGAAACTCGTAGGAATGAAAAGCCCTCGTTACCGACCAGGCATTCGAGACTGGAAAGTATGTATGTGAAGCGGTAGGGGCGCTCATGGATACTAAGACACAAGCTTCAAACCAGTAGCACAGTGGGATTGACCTGACCGAAACAACTATTTGCTCAGAGCTATCATATTAACGATGTAGCGGCGGCGCCACCCGTATATATCTTGGAGGACTCTCATAAAAGTCTGGTTGGAACTTTTCTAAGATTCAGTCCAACTATGCTTGGGCTTATGATAGAAGAAAGATTGGAAGGTTTGACATAATGAATATTCTGTAGGCAGCGTATGAAGGCAGGTTGTTAGATCCTCGAGGAGAGGGAGAGCTAGAAGCGTCATGGCGGGCAGAATGAAGGGTATTGGTGCATTCTAACAGCGAAGCCTTAGGTATTTAACTCAGGGAGAGGTGAAGCGCAGGCAGGACTACCTTCTTCGAATTTGCTAGGGAAGGGCGATCGATGATGGTCTCAAAAGAATGAAAAAGCAGGCATGCAGTGTGACGAAAGTGGGATGAAAGCAAGAAGGGAAAGAGTCGCGAGGAGGATAGTGTTGTACATATCACGCAGGGGTGTGGCGGAGTACGCACTCCCTCATGGGCCACGCCCTTAGATACAGTGTGACGAAAGTGGGATGAAAGCAAGAAGGGAAAGAGTTGCGAGGAGGATAAGGTAGTGTTGTACTCACATATCACGCAGGGATGTGGCGGAGTACGCGGTCCGCGATAGGCCACGCCCTGAGATAAGAATAAAAGGGTCGTTGCTGCTGTTGCATAGACTCTGAGCATGAAGATATCAGGTTGCACCCATAAGCACCAAGAGAATGTGATGTGAAAGGGTCATTACTATTTCGCTTGAACTCCTTGTACCTATTAGTACATTTCTCATGGCTACTAATATGGCGGTACCACTGGCTTCTTCACGTAGCTTCATTGCGTATAGATGGGGATTTATTCTATTATACTCGTATAGAAGAATATTTTTCTATTCATAAGCTTAATTAAGTCCATTTCATGTTAAGTACTTAGATATAGATTATAATTATATTACTTCGCTAAGCCTACTAAATACTAGGCTAAAAGTAATTTAGCTAATCTACTCTAGTTAGTGAAAATAATAAAATATTAAACTTCCTTAAATACTAAATATATTAAGTACTACCCTAATCTTAAAAAAGCTTGAACCTAGTAATCTAAATCTTTGGATTAGAAGCTACTAGAAAGTTACGTCTTAAAGAGGTTATACTTAATTCTTATTATAAAAGAGACTTAAGATAGTAAATTTCTTCTAGACTAGCTTTCTCTATCACTAAATTACTAATTATCTATTAAAGTTATTTAGCTCTAGATTATATATAGATTATAAGTAAAGTTATTATTAAGTAATATTCTATATAATAAAAGATATATACTTTTACTTTAATTTAATAATAGGGATCTAGATACTAGCTAGAGTATTTACTAGTCTAGTTATAATAGAGAAGATAGAGATAGAAATATTCTAATTCTCTAATTTTTAGGAATAATAGGTCTACTAAAGTTAATTTATATATTATATAAGTATTTCCTCTCCTTTATATCACGATTATAAGGTATAGAGGTATTAGATTAGGGTTTTAAAGTTCTATCTAAGAGTAGAGTCTAATTTATAAGATAAATATAAGGAGAGAAATTCTAAGAGAGGGATTATTAGTACTTATATATATATAGTAGTAAGTATTAAGTAGTTAAAGTAAGCACTAAGTAATTAAAGTAATAAAGGTACTTAGGAATTTTAGAATATAAATACTAGATAGGAAAGATAAAAAGGATATAAGAAAATTTAGAAAAGAAGTATTTTAAGAACTATAATAATATCCCCCCCTAATATCTATACTTCTAAATAAACGCCTAGTTCTACTTTATTAAATTATTAGGAGGAAGAGATTATTACTATTATTATTAGAATCTAGCTTAAAGTCTATATTAAGTTTAGAGTTACTTAATTTACTAAAGTCCTCTAATTTAGCTTTAAAGATAGCTTAGATATTATAACCTAGGTAATCTAAGTACCTAAAGAAGTAGGCTTTTAGGGTAGTTATAGAGCTATAAATATATTTAAAAGGTTTTTAGAAAGGCCTATTAAAACCTTTTTATTATATATTAAATTTTAGTTAATAGTACTTTATTCTAGAGTTAAGAATAACTACTATAAGATAGTACTTATTATCTTAAGAATTAATTACTAGATAGGGTATAAAGAGTATTTAGCTAGGGAGAGAGTTATTAGTAGTAGACCTAAGAAGGCTAGTATAGAAAATATTATAATAAGACTAGTCTAAAGGGAGCTCTAGGTAATAGATATAAGAGTTAATAATTTAAATAATAAGGAAAAGCCTCTTAAACTTATTTAAAAGCTTTTTATTAGGCTATTAAGTCTAGAGATTCTAAGTATTAAGTTAGATAAGGTCCTTAATTATATATTTAGGGGCTAGTTAGTAATATCTACTAATAAATTCTTCTTAACTTATTTAGATAAGCTTTATTTATTTCTAAAGAACTTTATTAATTTAATTTATTTTCTTAGTAAATAAGTCTATCTTAAATTAATCTTATACTTTTTTATTATTAATAGGGTTAATTTAATAAGATTTAAGCTTTAGTCTTATTTATAAATATTAACTTAAATTAATAAAGAAAAAAGTATATATAGTTATTTTTAAGAAATAGTTATTAATTATAAACTTAGCTAGGAATAATTATTTAGTTTAATTATTTTATAAAAAGTTATAGAAGATTTAAAGATATTATTCTATAATTATATTAATATTTTCTATTTAATTATTAATCTTAGAATAGAATATAATAAATAGATTAGCTTTTATATTTATTTAAAAGTAAAATTTATATTAAAAGTAGCTTTTTAACTAGATACCTTAATTTATAATAATAAAAGATAATAAGTTATAGTCCTTTTATATAAAGGTATAGAATACTAAGATAGTATTCTTAGTAATAATAGAATTTATAGAGATATATATCTTTCTCTTAATAAAATAATTAATTATTATTAGGATATTAAAATATTATTAATTAAAATAATCTTTACTTAATAATAGTATAATAATAAAATCTATAAAGATATATAACTAGTGATAATTAAGAACTTCTAAAGGCTTTAAGATACTATAATAATATTTTTTAAAAACTTTAATATATAAATAAAAATAGTAATTCTAAATAAATCTCTTAATATTAGTAGAGAGGCCTAGTTAGTAATAGTAGTAACTTAAGATTTTATAGATCTTTACTTTATTTAAATAACTAGTAGTAAAGATATTATAATCTTTTTAGATATCTATAAGTCTAGGTTAGAGTTAGATGATTTTTAATAGGATTTAGAGAAAATTAATAATAAAACTAGCCTATATAACTAGCTTAGATAAAGAAACTTTATAGGTATAAAAGATATATATTTTTATACTAATCTTAAAACTAGTATCTAAATTAAATTATCTATTAAAGGTATTAAGATATTATTAAAGATAAGTATTAAATATTTAATATTCTTACTACTTAGAAGTACCTATAGGTTTAATTAGTTAAATCTATAAAAACTTATTAATATCCTGCTAAGTTAATATATTAATAGGTTTCTACACTTCCTATTAATTATTTTACGCTATCTTCTAATCCTAACTATCGAACTACTAGGTATTATCTAGAGTCTTAGCTAGCTATAGAGTTAGTTAAATATAGATTTAAATACTAAAGCTAAGAAAAGAAGCTTAGATAGAGTATATAAAGGATCTATATAGGTTTATAGTAGTAGTAATCTCCTAGGCTAGGTCTAATAAGTTTAGAGTGTAAGGTTTATAGATAGCGTAGAAAGTAGTATTAGAAGGTAAAGCCTAGCTAATAATAATAATCCCTCTTCTCTACTAGGTATTACCTCGCCTTAATACCTATAAATAATAATCTATTAATTTATTATATAGTATATAGTATATTCTATTCTTCTATCCTAGTATACTATATAATATCAGCGACGTTAGTGTTAGTAGTGGGTATTTAAAGTAGATATAGTATTATAATATTATAATATTATAGGAGTTATAAAGCGCTAAGATTCTCTCTCTAGATATCTAGATCTAGTAATAGTAATATAAGTAATAGTAACTATATAAAATACTTATAATTAGTAGCTTAGGGGTATTAGATAATTAATATAAAGTAATAATAATATTTAATAATAATAAGAATAAGCTAATATTAATAGATAGTAAGTTAAACTTAGAAAGCTAAAATTTAAGAAGGAATATAAATTTTACGCGCGATACTTTATAAGTAATAAATATAATAGTACTCTACTAGTATAAGTATCTAAACTATTTAACTTCGCTTATAGATTTTATTTATTATCTTACTAAATAGAAATTAATAAAGCCTACTTAACTAAATATAGTATAGTCGTTATTTCTTATTAATATTAAGCGATAGTCTATAGTAATAGTAGGCAATATAATACTATAAGGAAGAAATATACTATCTCTATAGAAATTAGTGGTAGCTAATATAACTATTCCTAAACCTTATTCCTATATAGATATAGATCTAATGCTCTTCCTTCACTATTTTAGAAGCTATATTAGAGAAGCTATTATTAAGAGATTAGTAAAGGCTATAAAGCTTTTAGTAATACTTTTATTTATAAATTTCTTTATAGTAATATTATTAAAGGTTTAATAAAACTTAATATTAGATTAGGTCTTAATACTAATCTTAGATAACTTCTAAAGTAAAAGTAGGGTTTTATCTTTAGATTATCTTCTAGCCCCTAATTCTATAAATATATCTTATATACCTAGGTATATTACTATATCTAGCTTTTTAGCTAGTATATAGCTGAATCCTATATCTATAAGGTCTTTAGGCTTTAAGGATATATATAGCTAATTAGTAAATAATATAAGGCGTTAGGAATATACCTATATCTTAGATAATAGTGGTGATATTAGTAAGGAATAGATATAGAATATAGTAAGAATTCTATAGTCTAATAGAAGGATTAAATATTAGTACTAAGAGACTTAGATTTATTAAGTGAAGCTCTAAGGTAGATAGAATTAATTATTTATATAACTATTAATATAATAGTAAGAGTTAATTAAGTAGGTAATTAGTATATAATAGTATTTCTATAGAGGACCTAGTTAGTAATAGTATATAAGTACTATTAACCTAAGACTACTAGTAGTAATAATATACCTCTATAGCTTTATTTAGCTTTAATAGAATATTAGGGTCTAGATTATAAAGTATCTATTATATTTACCTAGGTATATACTAGTAATAATACCCCTAGCTAAGTCTAATAAAGTTAGAGCGCCTAGGTTATAGGAAGATAAAGCCTAGCTAATAATAATTATATTTATTTATTTATTATATATTAAATATTATTTATTATATATTAAATATTATTTATTATATATTAAATATTATTTATTAAACCTACTAACCCTCCCTAATCTCTTTAGTCTAATTCTCTCTCTTATTTATCTTAATTCCTTCTAACTATATTCTATATACCTTTAAGACTAATCCGTATCCCTTGTCTATAATTATATTTATAGCTATATCTACTATTTAGTAATATTATAACTCGGATACTAGAAAGAATAAAAGAGAGAAGGGGGATAGAAAGGATAATAAAAGTGAATTAATAATATATAGAATAAGCTAGTAGAATATATACCTTCCTTAGTTACGTCTATTTAGATAGGAGCTACTAAGCTTATTAAAATAACTCTAAATACTAGACCTATTAAGATCGCTATTATTAATATTAATACTATTATTATTATTAATAATATAAATAGTATTAGTATTATTATTATTCTTATTATCTAAATTCTTTCTTCCTCTAAGCTTACTATTATCCTTTTTTTTTTCCTTACCCTTAAATTCTTTTTTAGCTTTACTATTATTATTACTACTACTACTATTATTAATAATATTTATAATACTAATAATATTAGTATTATTATTCTTCTACCTTAATACTTATATAAAAGCGATGTTAAGGATAGGAGTAATTTATTATATTTTCGTTTTCTACTAGTAGATAATATAATACTATATAGCGACTCGCGTATTAATAAACTAGTTAGGAGAGTATCCTTACTTTAATTTAATAAGAATAATACTACTATTACTATAAATAACTAAGTTATAATTATTAGTACTTTATTATTAGCTATAAATAAGTATAATTCTAGAGAGTCTACTTATAAATCTAAAATATATAAAATAGGCTTAGAGGCTAGTGAAAACTAATTCTTTAGTAGTATAGTTATCTTTAAGATAAATAGAGGTAATAGTATATATAAGGATAAGAATTAAAAGAAGAGATAGAATTCTAAAAGATATATATCGCTAATATTATATTAGATAGGGTATAAAATAAGCTAATAATTAAGATAATATCTCTAGCTTTATATAAAATAGTATTGTTTATTAGAAAGAGTATAGGTCTACTATTATACTACTAATTATCTAATTATTAAAATTAGTTATTTATTAGTAGATAAGATTAAATAAGAATATCTCCTTAATATAACGCGCTAGATATCTAAATATTAGGAGACCTATTTTTTAGTGAATAAGATTAGTAAAGATATTCCTAATTAGTAATATACTAAGTATTAGACTATTAGATACTAGCTATACTAGTTCTAGCTACTTAACTTAATAAGTAATATTTATTAAAATTTTTTATTATAGTCTATCCCCTTTATTAATATACTTCCTAAATAGATATTTAATCTCTCTCTTCTCTTTCCTTCTAAGTCTAGTCTTTATTATCTAGGCGTTAGTATTTAATCTAACTAATTAGTAGTTATAAGCTATATAACTTCTATATCTAAGTAAAAGAAGATCCTAAAGTAAGCTTAATAGTAAAGGTACTACGCGAAGAAAAGAGCTATATAAAGGGACTAGGTAGCTTAGTTTTATCTAGCTAAGCCCTTTATAATAATTATATCCTTAGGAATTATAAAGTCTATCTAGTCTATAAACTTAACTATATTATCTAGTCTAAATAAGTAAGACCTTTATTAGTTAAATATTAAACCTTATTACTATCTATACTTTTATACTTTAATAATTAAGATTATCCTTAACTTAGTATACTCTAAAGTAGCTAGTAACCTACTTTTATTAAGTAGATATACTCTAGAATTACTAGTAACTTAACTATATTATTAACTTTTATCTTTACTATATCCTCTTAACCCCTAGCTACTTAGTTTTATAATTATTACTATACTTTAAATTAAAGTTATCCTCTCTTTTTTATTTAATTAAGTTAAATAGGTTTTCCCTCTATAGAAGATAATCTATCCTTTCTATAATACTTAACTAAAGTAAGCTAGACCTCTTATTTACCTAAATTAATACCTTTAACTATAGAGGAATTATAGGTATATATTAGATTAGATAGCCTCTCTCTTATATATTTTTCTAATTCCTTATTAATCTTTACTCTTAAAACTTTTATTTTCTTTCTACCCTCTCTTTCTTTCTTACTATAATCCTTACTATAACTTAAATTATTACTATTACTTATTATAATCTAAATAAAGTACTATATAAAGGTATTTCTATTACTATCTAAGCTCTCTTTTTATAAATAACTTATCTCTTAACCTAGAATACCTTAATATATAAAGTCTATAGAGAAGAAGAAAGCTAACGCTATTAATTAGGTAATAAGATATAAAGTATACTATTAAGCTACTATAAATAATTATATAGCTTCTATTAAACCCCTTATAGTAATAGGTAATTCTATAGTAACTATTCTCTCTACTCTAAATAGCTTAGCTATTATTCCTTTTACTATCCTAGATAAGGCTTCTTCCTCTAATCTTATAAATAGTGTACTAGTTTCGCCCCTAATCCTAAGGCCTAAAATATTTAATTTATTAGTATTTGTTGATAAGCTTAATAATAGACTTAATAATACTTTTAAATAACTAGAGAGTTCGCGATTAATAGTAGGTTAGTTAGCTCTAGAATAAAATTATAGTAATCTTAGTATTATAGAACCTCTTATTATTTATAAATAAATATAGTTAGTAATAAAATTAGAGTTAGACTAACGCTAATATTTTTAGAAACTAAGTAGGCTATAGAGACTATTACTATACTACTAATCTATAAAGATTATAATCTATAATCTATCTTATAATTATCTACTTATAGCTCTTTTTTTATTACTACTAACTATCCTTTCTATAGTACTAGCCCTCGCCTTAAAGGAGTGAATAGGAAGGAAGGAAAAAAAGAGCTCTAAAAAGAAAATAGAATTAAAGAAGAAGGGAATAATAAAAAAGAGAATAGAGTAGAAGGGGATAATAAAAAAGAGAATAAAGAAGAAGGGAATAATAAAGAAGAGAATAAAGAAGAAGGAAATAAAGAAGAAAGAAATAAAGGGGAAGGAGAAGGAATAGAAGGTAATAAGGGAGTAATAGAATAATATAGAGTAGAAGAGAAAATAGGAAATATCCTTTATACTATATAGAACTTATTCTATTACTATAGTTAGTTAACTATCTTATAATATTCTCTACTAAATACTATATTAATCTAAAGATATATAGTATAGAGTCCTACTCTAAATCCTTATCCTCTAAATAGTATTATTTCTTAGCTAAGTTAACCTAGTACTAGAATAGATAACTATCTTTAACTATAAGGCTAAGTATCTAGAATCTCCTAACTTCTCTTAGCTATTTAATAATCCTCCGCTATAATAATTTCTATAATAACTATACTAGTATTACGTAGGAACCGTTACTAATAGGTCCTAAGTAATAATCTTACCTAAATTTTATAAAGTCTAAATTAGTATTTTAAGAAAGAACTAGTACTTTAATAGCCTAGATATAATAATATTAGGATATTAATAGTATCCTTATCTATATTACTACTTTAGCGGCGTATAAGGATAGGTTTTAATTAGCTTATAATACACTCTATTACTAGTAAATAAGTTAATTACTCTAAGTTAAATTTAGCGGCTATATACCTAATAAAGTTAAGTAACTCTATCTACTAGAGATAAATAGAAAATGATTATTTTCCATTTATATTAAACTAAAATTTTAGTTATTTTCCATTTAATTTTAGTTTTTTAAATAGAAAATAGTTTTTTTTATAAGCTCTTTTTAAAGTTAAACCTATTTTAAAAAGCGCTAACTAAGCGTTATAATTTAATACCCTAATAGCCTAAATCTCTCTTAGGGTTATTTTTTAAAAAAATGTTAAAATATAGGTTTTTTCTAATATTTAAACCTTAAGTGGATAATTAACCACTAAGAAAGTTATCTCTTCTAAGTCTTGCCCCCGCCTTAATATACAAGTGAAATCTAAAGTAAGACCTGATTTAAAATCTACTAGATTAGGGCTATAAAACGCGCTAAAAATTATCTAAAATAGACTAGTAATAAAAAAGTTACCTTTCTACTTAGAGTTCTTACTACTAAAATATATATTCTATCCTAAATAAAAATAAATAAAATATATATAATAGTTATATTTTAATTTATTAATAGTAACTATTATACTACTAAATACTATATTTTTAAAGATTATATCTAATTATTCTATTTCCTTTTTATAAGTAGGTACTTAGTTAAAATATTAACTAAGAGATTTATATTATAGCTATTAACTACTTATTAGCTAGCTAAGATAACCTTAAATATTATCTACCTAATTAGCCGCCTAATAATTTTATATCTTAAAGCTTTTTATCTTTCTTTACTATCTTTTTTTAATATTTTAATAAATTATTAACCCTAGCTATTTTAATTAAATTCCTATCTAAGAAATAAAGCCTTATCTTTCTAATAAAATAGGGTATATTATTATTCTAAATAATATTAATTTTCTAGCCTAGTATTAAGAGGTTAGAGGTCCTAGCTAAGTAATAAATAAGGTACTAGCTAAGTACTAAGTAGTAATAGTAAATAGATTTATACTTATTATCTAGTATAGCCTAGTTCTAGATAATTCTAATAAATTAATCTATATTTTTAAGCTAGCGAAGCTTAATAGTAGGTAGTAGGAGTAAAAAAGGTTAACCTTTTAATAAAATTTTTCTTTTTACCTATAACTTTATTATTTCTTAATAGAATTTTAAATTAGAGCTTGTTTTTTATAGCCCTAATACGGCCCTATAATCCCTATATATAAAGTTTTTTAATATATCTTAGGGGTTAAAACCTAGCGCGAGAGAGAGGGGGGGGCTATAGTTAAGGATTTTATTAAGTACTTTATAGAAATACTAGCTAAGCGCTAGGTAGTAATAGTAAATATATTTACGCTTATTACCTAGCATAGCCTAGTTCTAGGTTATTTTAATAAATAATCTATATTTCTAAGCTAGTAAAGCCTAATACTAAGTAATAGAAGTAAAAAGGGTTAACCTTTTAATAAAATTTTTCTTTTATCTAGCACTAATTTTCTAAGAAATACTTAAGAATTCCTTAAGAGAACTAGTTTTAATTAGTTAGAATTACTTAGTTAAACGCGACTATATAATAATTCTATATATAATAATTCCTTAATACTTATAATAACTATATATAGTACTAGCGGCTATATAATATTATTTTAATAGCCCTAGGTTAATTACTATATTTAAATTAATAATACCTTTACTTATATAAGCTATTTTACTACCTTAGTAGTAGTAATTAATAAAAATTTATAGAAACTATAATAATATAATTAAATCCTACTAAGTTATCTTTCTATATATAATTTCGATTTTTTATAACGCCTCTAAATAGGCTTTAATATATAGTCTTTATTATATACTATTAATTATATATAATCTCTATTATATATAGTCTCTCGCTTTAGAGAGATATTAGTAGAAAGTACCTTATATTATTAGATTAGTTAGCTAGTTAGAATTATTTCTAACTTATTATAAAGTAACTTAATTTAACCTATCTTTCTATCTACTATATTATTTTATACTATCTATATAACTCTTATATAACTTCTAAATATATATAATAATATCTTTAAAACTTATATATAGTTAAGAGAGAAGTAATTTAATAGATAATAATAAAGATTTAGTAGCTAGACCTAGTTAACTCTACTATAATTATATAGGCTCTAGTAAATAAGCTACCTATTTAGGGGCTTATTATTATACTCTTTTATTAATACCTTCTACCTAACTATTTAGATAGCCTAACTATATATAGCTAATAAAGAGAGATTATATATAAGTATTAAGCTAAGGATTATAGAATTAAATCTAAAAAAAAGATTAAGCTAGAAAGTAATACTATTAAGTAGATTAGTATATAGTCTTTCTTTTCTAAGCCCTTTTTTTATTAATTCTAGGTATAGCTACTAATATTAACTATAACTCTTTCTCGGGGTTAGGGTTAGGGTTAGGGTTAGGGTTAGGGTTAGGGTTAGGGTTAGGGTTAGGGTTAGGGTTAGGGTTAGG